>SSNP01000052.1:984787-1146622 GCA_006937955.1 Pachypanchax playfairii
GACAAAGAGAGATCGACGCTATGAAGGCCATGATTCTGCAACACCGGTTTGTGCTGGACACCCTCACAGCTGAACGAGGTGGCGTTTGCGTAATGGTAGGCACAACCTGTTGCACCTACATTCCTGGAGAAAATGACACCCACATAGAGGACAACATGGATTCACTGAGGAACCTTCAGCGAACGGCTCTGGAAGACTCACATCCCACACCTTTGAACCTGTGGGCCTGGTTCACATTTGGACCTTGGTGGAAGAAATTGTTGAAGTTTTGTATGCCATTCATTTCAGCAGTAATACTGTTCTGTGTATTATTCAGCTGTGTTCTACCATGCATCAAAGCCATGATGATTAAAGCTACCACAAATGCCCTGGTATCATATCAAATGCTTTCTTTACAGGATTATGACGTTAAAGGAGATGACAACTACCCTGAGTGAATGATTATGTTTTGTCTGTCACAATTAATGACACTGTTGTTGAAAATGTGAAAACAAGAAGCAACACGTAGATACTTTGTGACCACACACTTTTTATTATTATTCTCTTTAACTTTTCATACACATATAACCATTTTTAAGTAATTTTATAATCACACTGCAATCAAACATATATATCACGTTTTATAAATTTTTATAAATTTTATCAATCTTTGTAATCACACTGCACTCCCGTGTATAATTCAGGGGGGAATTGATAGGGTAAAGCAACGACATCAATTATACACGCTCATGCTTTAAAGATGTCTTCTGTGTGACTTATGTGTGCAGGTTCTCATGCAGGCCTCGCTATCTGATTGTTTTAGTTACATGCTCTTTCTTTCCCACTGCTGTTTCCCAGAACCTCCTGTTTCTAATCCAAGGTCACTGTTAAACAGCTACAACTGGCTCCACTGACTTGGGAGTGACGATTTACTGTTATCTGTTATTTGTTATTGCTGTGTCTAATGAGAATAAAAAGACTGAGCTGGGGGAAGTGGTCAGAGTTGGTGTCTGAAGGGAATTGACACACTCTCCCCAGCTGGGTTATTGATCCAACCTTCTTGAGTGATCGCATTTCTTATATTTTCTATGATAAAGGGTTTTTAACAGAATAAGGAAAAAACCTAACAATAGTGAATATTTATTAACAAACGGCTTTGGTTAAAAGGAGTTGGATGAATGTAGTAATTTATCCTGTAAATAACTGTTAAGGAATATTAACTATATTAACAATTTAACTATAAAAGGAAGCTGGTAAAATAAAAAAACATTTATAAAAAACTAATTTTAAATTGGAGTGGAAAAAAGTCAGAGATTCATTATGAAATCGGGCCTCTAGCGATAGCCAACACAAACAGAACCACTTGGCTGCAAGTTAGTTTGATAATCATCAAAGTTACTGAAAACTTAAACTATTCCTAATAAAAGCACTAATGTTTGTAGACTCACCGTCACCGACAAGATATTGCTGTTTTTTCCATCTTTGATATCACAACACAAATTGATTCTTAGGTCGAGGTAATAAATGTCAAGCACAGGGGTGGGTAATTAATAGCATTTCCTGGATTGCTGTGTATTGGATGCTTTGAGGGAGCCCTTGTTAACATTATTAGTTCAACTTGATTTGTTCCATTTTAAGCAGTCAAAATAGCAGCGGTGAGAAAGGCCTGATACAATAATCCAATTTGAGACGTCACGGCGTTATGGCGCCAGTCTGACTTCTTCATTAGTTTGGCACAGTGAGAATTCAGCGGCTCACTATCATCAAAGACAGAATAGTTTATATGATACTATGGGAACACGCTGTAATATTATATCATTGTCTTTTGTTGTATGTGCACAGTGGCACAGTTGGTAGTGTTGTTTCCTTCCAGCAAGAAGGTCCTGTGTTTGAAACTAGCCAGATCCTCTCTGCGGGGAGTTTGCATGTTGTCCATGTGCATGTGTAGGTTTTCTCTGAAGACTCCAGTTTCCTCCTACAGACCAAAATATGTATGAAGTTAATTGGAAACCCTAAATTGAACCTAGGTGTGTGTAAATGGTTGTCTGTCTACATATGGCCCTGTGATGGACTCACCCAATGACAGCAGCAGATAGAAACCAGCTCCCCGTGACCCTGAACAGGAGCAAACGGGTAATGACTGACCGACCGACTGACATGAAACAGACCTTGTCAAGGTTTTGACAGTACTAGTCCAAGTCCACAAAGTATTGTAAAAGTTTCCCATATGCCACAAACCTTGATCTTGGGACATACATTTTTTTTCCTCAATTTTGTAACTTTTATGCTCATTTTCAAGATGTTGGAAGTCGAGTTGCAGCAGGCTGTTTGTCTCCACTGTCACAATTAAACTCTGACTTTAGTTTGTTTTATCTATCCTAACTATAAGTGTTGTTGCTTAAAAGTTTATGCAAGTGTATTTAATATTTTCTGTATATGTTAAATGCATTGTGTCTTTTATTGTGTAAAAATTGATCTCTTTAAGATGATGTTTAAAGCTTTGCAATAAAATTTTATGTGAACTTGATGTAATCTTGTGAGATCTATAGCTGTGATGCTGTTTAATAAAGTCCCTTCGTACTTTGTGCATATGTTCAGTTCTTAAAGCATAAAGATACAGAGGTGTAGAAGGTGTCAGGTATTCATTGCACAGGCATGTTTCTATGTAGTTTTTTGCACTACACTAACATTCATACAAAACTTCTCTGTTCCTAAAAACTTTCAGTTTAAAAGATATGTAGTCAGGCATGGAGATTAAAGGAGTCATAACCTGTTACTACATTGGATACCCACACTCTATGATGGTTGTCAAGGCCAAAAAAAAGCTGAATGAAAAGAAAAATATAGAAAAAAAGCCCCTTTTCTGACCCTATTTTATAAACACAATATTGTCTCGCGACAATATTTTGGCTGTAGTGGATGGTCATTATGATAATGCAAATCAGGGGTGCATTGATTGGTAGATTAACCCTCTGGGGACCAAGGGTTTTTTGGAGAAATAAACCTCGCCTGACTTTTTTTTGTTTAAATGCTACTAAAACACCACCTTTCAATGCCCCATAATGTCCTATACCTTGTTTTTTTTATTTTGAATTGAAATATCATAAACTGCTGTGTAAATGAGGCTCCTTTGCTTGAAATAAAGAGTATTAGAATAAAAAATACAAAAAAAAAATGAGGCGAAAATTACAATATCACACTTTATTCAAGAAAAACCCACACTAAATATTAATGAATAAGAAAAAAAAAATTGACAACCGCGCGTCATGAGCAAAAGACAAAGGCTCTGATTGGAACACCGACTTTGACACGACACTGTATGCCTTGTGAATGGGCTAAAGCGATGCCGGAACTACCGTCTGAAAGCTCGGATTCTCCCGATTTAGAGGGGAAAAAAGCAAGTTTCTATTTTTTATGGTTCAGAAGCTATGTTTGATTAAACACAACAAGGTCCCTGGCATCGTCGACGATGACGGCGTCCCCGTAGCATTAAAGACCACTGCCTTACCGTATTGTGCAGGCAAGTCTTTTATTGTTGGTCCCTCCTAGCTTGGTCTGATTTTGGGAGACGAAAAACATTTGCTTGTTGATTTTGTCAGTGAACAACAGAGCAACTCACACGTTCTCCTTGTTTCTTCATTTTCCGTACTCCAAACGCAGATTCAGTAATGGCAGTGCACGACTGAATAAGAAAGGGAGAGGAGTGGGGCGGGCTTGCATACTTGCCAACCCTCCCGATTTTTCCTGGAGATTCCCGAATTTCATTGCTTCTCCCGAAAAGCTCCCGGGGCCACCATTCTCCCGAATTTCTCCCAATTTAACAATTTTGCTAAACCAATAAAAATGGCCGTCTGGATGTCTTCCGAATTTTGAAGTCTCAAGGTGGACATGTATGTTGGTCTGCGTCGTCCTTTTTTCTGTCCCCAAATCTTTATTGGTCTGCAGTGTCCATATGTAGTATATCCTGCAGGGGGGAATTAAGATCTTGAGTATGAGTGCACGTGCATGTGGGGTGCACGTGGCCTACTTGAAGAAGCCAGGGGTAAACAAATGCTCCACTTTTATAAATCAGCATTCCAGCCAGTGTAAAATCATAAGGAAAACATAATATAAATGTTTTCATGTGGAAAAGTGAAACTTTCTGGTTACGACTCCTTTAAAACTGGTTTAGAAAAACTTCATTCAAATGGAAAACCTAATTTTCTCACCAGAAACTGCCATTCTCTGAGAGTTAGATGCATGTTTGCCACAGCATGAATTTCTATAGACATTCTACGAGAATAAGATGCAAATGTAAGTTGTAATTTAATTGACATCCACCTCTTCCACCACATCCGCTCCATTAAAATAAACAATTGTACTTCACGAACCACCCCTGAACTCAGCCATATAATAAGTCTTTGGTCTCATGAGCTGCTTCTTTCCCCATTTTTAAAAGTCACCTGAGATATTTGAACTGAGCACACACCTGTTTGTAATAGCCTCTGATTAGAGAAATAATGTTTTGCACCTGCGCTGCTTGACCATGCTCACATGCTCAGCTTTCCAACCAATCAGTAGGCAATGCTGCACATAACAACCAATGAGGGAACAATGTGGAAGTTAATAAGACATGAAAGAGGAGCTGCTGCTGCTGGAACGATGAGGGAGAATTTTTTTATTTTTTTTGTTGAAAAGCTCCCACAGCAGAACAGCTTGAATTTATTCTACTAATGAAAAAGGTGCACAAGATAGGACAGATAAACGTTTTGTCAGATGGATGTAGATGAAATCAGAATACTCAGCTGATCTAAGATTTTATGTTCGAAAGTTCATGGTTAATTCTCTCATTTGCCGGAGGATATTTATGTTTTGGTTCAGTCAGAAAAGAGTTTACAGACGTGTGCGTGCATACATGTGTGTAGTACCCCAGATGTAAAAGTGCTGAGAAATATGAAGAAATAATCATGAATTACAAGTGATATATCCTCAGCAAGAGCAGTAAATATTCAGAATACAAATTCTAACAACATTCAAACATGTCACTTTTGTATTTTATGACCAAAGGAACCTACAACAGAGCTCAACATGAAAATACCTGTCACAATGAGTTGCACAGGGGATTAACGAGTTTGACGAGACTCATTCTGACTCTTCCATCTCATTAGATTAGTGTAATATGAGTTACTCACTGCAGACACTTCATCATCATGCCTCAACAGAACTTCACCCACACAGATCGACATAACACATGTTCTTCCTTTTTAAAACAGGGAAAAAAAAAAAGGATTCAACCTTCATCCTTGTTCTCCTCCTCCCACTATTCCTCTCACATTCCCCATGTTCCCTCTCAGGACAGGTTCAAGGTAAGGGCAAGGCAAAGGGGAGCAACGACCGCTTATAATGAGATGGCTGACTCCCTCTATAAACCACAGTGGACAGACAGCCAGAGGATGGCTACACTGTGTGTAATGCTGGTTTGCATTTCTGTGCTTGTGGGTGAGTTTGTGTGAGTGTAAGAATTACATTTTAAAGACACTTACACCTTAAAGTTTATTTGGTAATGTGAAAATTTCTCATCTAAATATAAAAAATCTACTCAGACCTCACCCTTCGTCCTCATACAGTAGGTGATTTTCTACTTCAAGCTTGGACACTCATGTAAAGTGTGTGTTGTTATATTCTACTTCATGTTGTTCATGTATTATTTAGGTGATTTCTTGATTCTACTGGTCTGGCAATAATCAAGTGTTGGTTAAAATAAACTGGTTAATCATAACTATCTTGGGATTTAAAAAGGGGGAATTACTTTGTTCCACATATTTCCAGGTTGTTTCCAACACAAAGTCTTTTCAGTAGAAAAAATACTGGCTAAGTATTCAGCAAAGGGAGGCAACTGAAATCACTGGGATATTAACAGTAAACAGATGCAGACAGAGAGCAGACACTAGAGTCAGTGTTCTCATACTTTGGTTTCTTATCATATTTTGGCAAATTTGCTTGCTAATAGAACACAACAAAGAATGACTTGAAGCGTGTTTGATGTTGCCAGATGGATACCAGAAAGGCATACAAAGTGCCCCCCGGATAAAAAGATATGATGTGTATCACAGCCTGAATCTACATCATGTAATCTTGACGTATATCTGAATCTATGCTATTGCAGCTTGCCACCTCATCATGCCCACCTGTGTCTTATTAATCTAGCCGATGTCTATCACTTCATCCACGCTGTATACAAACTCGCCAATGTCTCTCTCTTGTCGCCAGATTGTCTGCTCTGATTTTGACAGCAATCCAGCATTCTTCCAAGCCTTGTTTACCACTTGTTGACCATTATTTTTGTTGTTTTTCTGCCTTCGCCCTATGGATCTGTAGTGGATATTGTTACCTACACTGCTAGATCATGACTCAGTCCTGCCTTGCTCTGAACTACCTGTATGTCTGATTCTTTGCATCTACATTATTAACCATGCCTGACTTGTTGATAAATGATTATTTGAATAAAAAAATATTTGTACTGGAAATTTTGCTCTCCTTCTGTTTGAAGTCACTTTTATTCATCTCTTCCTATCCTCTGTCGATCAAGTTAAACTCACTGACTGTCAGTCCGAGCTCCCAAAGAAACTAACCAAGACTCTTACAGAGGCCCTTCCATTAAAAAGGATTTTTCTGAGGTTTCTTTTGAATATTTTAGCTCTACAGGTGTTCTTACCTTCATACTGGGTGTGAAAACAGGTCAACAGCTTCTCTTTCAGTTTTAATCTCTCAAACTACGCAGGTGGCGTTAACACCCGAGTTCTCCCGAGTCCGAACGGCCTGTATTTGTTTCATCACAACTAGTTTGTTTGTTAGTTTTCGGCATCTCCCCCAGTTGAAACCACGCCTAGCATGCTGCTGGCTAAAAGCTGTAGCATAAGAAGTATCAAACAGGAAGACACGACGTCTGACGTTGCCATGTGCAGCGGGGCAGGAAACAGTATACCTTGCTCTCATTGGCTAGTTTGTTAGCCAATCAGAGTCCAGCAAATTTGAATAATGAATATGAACGAGCTGCTGCTCGAGGCCTGACGGAAGGAGCCGGAACCACCCAAATTTTAATGCAGACAGATTGAAAGGTCTGTTAATCAGTGTTTCCTGATGTTTTTTAGATATAAAATGTTTCATATTACTGGTTAATACTTAAGAAATAACCACAAAGTCCTGAAATGTGTATGAAATGGACTCTTTAAGTTTCTCCTCACCTGGATTACCATCTTGTTACCTGTGAAGAAAAATCTTTCTGGATACTTTCCATGTGTTGCCACCCTCCACAAATTGATGTCAATAAGACAATAAGAGAAATAAGATGCTTTTTTTGTTGTGGTTGTTGTTATTAGAATTTGTTTAAGCGACTTTCCTAATCAAATTGAAGGTTGTGTGAGTTTTTTGGGTTATCTCAAATCCTATTATCTATTTGTTTTGTCATTTCACTAGGAATAAAATTTTAACTCACAACAAATTGTAGAGTTTTCTGTTCACCCTGCCAAGTTTGGAATCGCAAAGAAAAGCAGAGGGTCATCATCAAGCAGGAGGGAGGTCAGAGACGGCTGAAGGGGTGTATTACTTTGCTCTAAACGTGTCAGTAGTTTACAGCGTGTGGTCCTTTGCTCTCAACATAGACATAAAAATCATTACTGCTGTATGTTAGTATTAGCTTTCCCCTGCAAAAGCCAAAGGGCAGTGTTTTATGGCTCTTTT
The DNA here is from genome assembly GCA_006937955.1 of Pachypanchax playfairii. Lineage (NCBI taxonomy): Eukaryota > Metazoa > Chordata > Actinopteri > Cyprinodontiformes > Aplocheilidae > Pachypanchax > Pachypanchax playfairii. Next base: position 992,486 of record SSNP01000052.1, read on the forward strand.
ATTTAATGATCCACAGTGGATTCAGTGAGCCCCTAATTTCCAATCCTAGTCTCCTTTTCTGTTAATGCTGCCTTTATCAAAGGAGTCATTGTAAATCCCATACTCAGCCTATAATCCAGTTATCAATCCTTGCACAAGGGAACGATTACATGAATCCAGTTCTTAAAATTGACTTCCAAATGAATAAATTCAGAGACGATAGATATAGACTGGAGATAATAAAGAGAAAAATCATAGACATTTCCTGTATGTGGAGCAGAAGTTCTGTTCTCTCAATGTAAGTCGCTTTGGATAAAAGCGTCTGCTAAATGACAGTAGTAGTAGTAGCAGAAGAACACTCACTCTCCATTATATACACAATTGCTCAGACACCTTGTCCTCTGTTAAACAGCCTTTTAAAAGTTCAAAATAAAACACATTCAACTATGTTAAATTTATTGTAGTGTGTGTATGAGTGTGTATATTAGAGGTCAGCTGAAGTGAGATTTAGCGGAGCCTTGGGGGGAGGGCTAGGGGGTTGACTCCATATGTCTGGCATCCCTGTTTAGTGTCAACGCTGTTTTATGTAAGTCCACAGAAATTCATTACATCTTATGATATATTCATGTTTTCAGGGTCAGCAGAGGCAAGTAAACCCACACGTAGTCTGTGTATATTATTGTGCACTTACATTTTATTATACTCCCACATTTTTGTAACTCCCATCAGGGGCAAAGGCTGAAATTCAGTGTTTATTGAATGGGCTGTTAAGTGTGTAAGTATGAAAAAGTTATTCCTGAAACTCTCAGTACATAAAAAACAAAAACGGGGGGTAGGGGAGGCAAAACACGAGTTACAAAAACCAGCAGTCTGTCTTTCTTCAAAGGGTAACTATCACTAATTTTAATCATCTCAAATAAGTCGATCTAGAATGTCAGTATATTTAATAAAACAGTGTTCACAAGCTATTCTATAAATTTATAGTACATTTATAGACAGGACTGAAATTCTGCAACTAGTTTTTAAAGAGCATCACATGATTTCTGCTCAGTGTAAGACTGTACTAAAAGTACCAGTTTTTAGGTTTTGGTCACTTTGTAATCATACTTTGTAAAAAAAGAGGCTGTCTGTAGATCTCTCCATACTTACTACCACCCACTTTGTGCTCACTTCTCGTTGCTTCTTACTAGCCTTTCACCACTTTGTGCCCACCTTGGCTGTTGCCTTAAATTGCTGGAGTAATTTTTTTGAAATTTCAAGCGTATTGAGGTATCATTAGGGTGAGGCTTTAGAAGCTGGAGAAATGTCTCCCTTTGATGCAGCTGCAGGACTCTGCTGTTTTATTAGCAGAGTTTGGTTGAGAAAGAGGAGAGCTCTTTGTTCAGCTGTCATCAAAGATCAACTAAATGTGTTTAGATTTTGTGCATCTATTTTACATCCTGACCCAGTGATTACATACGTGTACACAGGGAGAACATGCAAACTCTATGCAGAAAAGTCCTGGCTGGTTTTAACCCATGCAGGACCTACTTGCTGCAAGGCAACAGGGCTACCAACTGTTCATCGCGCAGGCCCCATCCAAAATCTAACAATGAAAACTAATATAAGATACAATACTATATTATAAGGTGTGATAAGGATAACTATTCAGTTCAGTATAGTTTAATTAGATTGCTATAAATTAGTGCTAAGGTCACTTTAAAGCACTATACAGAAACAATAAATCATATCAACATGGTCTAGATTCAAAGTAACGTGCACAATTCCGAGATAAGTTAGCTGTAAATGATGCAATGAACTCAGAATTCCGAGCATTCCGGTTGTCATCGTCATTTTTTCCTCATTTACATGTTCTGTTTTCATTCTGTTTGCTATGTAAGTAGCACCGAGTAGTTGGTATTGTTGATACAGATAATTACGTTGTTGCAAAGCTGAAAATAAATATGAAAACTTGTTAACTTTGCCACCAAAATTGACTGTGTATATGGTTTTAACTGTAGGTGTAAAGAATACTTGGTTATAAGTTCTTAGTACCGACATAGAGCAACAACTGTCAGGTTCAGTGTCTGTGTGTGCTGTATTTTCTGTGTTGGGTGAGTCAATTGTCTGCAGGAGGAGCTACGCTGGAGCGTGAGGCAGATTGTCTACACCTGGCGGCGATCAGCGCTGATGAGGAGCAGGGTGCTACTTAAGCCAGACGCAGCCGTTCATTCAGCGCCTGGTTGTTGACCTGAATGGTAGCTTCCCTTGTGCCAATCCTTGTGATTTATTCCGAGTGATTCCGAGAAACATTTATATTCCTTGTGACAACGCCTGTTGGATTATCTGTATGCAACTAACCTGTTCTTCTCAGGATTGTTCACCCTGCTCCTCGTGATTCCGAGATCACATCTGTGTCCAGCGTCTGATCGCCTGAAGCCCGATCTGTCTCCCTCCGGCGTTTTCACTACCTGGACTCCTCCATCCTGGACTCACCTTCTCCCTGCACAGCACCGCACTGGACCTGCCCTCCTCTCACGTGTGATCACCTGCCTCCTTCCGTGAGTGTCAGCCTCTGCTTGTACAAGATCTCTCTACCTGTCACAGTGGCTCCAAGACTAACTCTCGTCTCCATTACAGTGCTGAGAACCTCCCTGGCGCACCAGATCACCGAGCACATTCACTGCACTGTATATAAACTCTGCATTGTAAATAAACCTTTCACTTTTGCACCTGAATCGCTGTCTGAGTCTGAGTCCTGCAATGTGGGTCAACAAAATCACTGAGTCCGTGACAACAACATGCAGCTTTGCTGGTGGCATCCATTTTTCCGAGTGGTCGCTGGGATGCAAAACAAGCTCCTTACGTCATTTCCATGGTGGAAATTCCGAGTTCCGAGGACGACTGGAACGCAACATTATAGCACATGATGTGAATTTGAGTTTAATACTCACACTGCATCATTCTAGATACAGGCTTTCAGTAACAGTCAGTGAGAGTTTGTTTTGCTATCTGTGCACAGCATTGCTTCAGCGAAAAGAAAATCATGGTAGAATGAGTTGTTGAGACCAAAGGAGGGTAGATGGGACTTCCTTTCCAGCAGTCTTGACGTACCTGTTTCCACTCATGTTACCTTTTGTTTATTGTTGCCTAGATATGATGTGTTTTAGATTTTATAGGGGTTCGTAAGCTCCAGAGTAAAAGAAAAACAATCCATGTACACCCTCCCTTTTCCTTAAACCTTAGCATTGTGCAGCTTTAATCAAAGATCAAAGGAAGCTACTTGCTCTGATCATTTCGTTCAGGGCAGCTTTAGTTTTTTAGATAGCTTGGACTCAGACCTCAGGATTAGAAGGCTGAAGAGAAACACTGATACACTGTTAATGTTTTTTTAATTTTTGTAATGTCATTTTACACTTAATACTAAGAACTTGCCACTTTTTCACTTTGGTATAACTCTTAATGATCTTGTGCCTTTTTTGCATGGATACTAAAGCTCTCTGTGTCTTGGGCTCTGCACACACTGACAACCTTCTTGGCCTAGAAATGGTGCAGCTCTTCAGGGCCAGAGGTTCACTTTGTGTGCTGGATGGGAGAAGATACCCTTGGCCCAGTTCATGTATAGCTCATCACATGGACATCGATGTGGCAGCCATGTAGGCTGTTTTTATGTGTCGTTTAACTTCACTGTCAGCATTGTTTACTCTGTTACAGGAAGCCAAAAGCCTCACGCATAACAGTGTGAGATCAAACTGGTAGACTTAAATGAAAATAGCTTATGATTTGTGTTTGCAGTTTACTGGTACAGACTTCTTTGATGTGTTTTTTTGCTCCCAATTAGCTGTTGTGTTTTTGTATTGTTTTATAAGCATCAGTTCTTTTGAAAGCTTAGCAGAAGAGGGAAAAATGTGGTGCTGCATATTAAAAAGAGGAAATACTGAAAGATAATTTGTGTTCCCATGACTTTGTGGTGTCTGAGTTCCTCAATGTGTGTAACTGCATATTTGGTGTGGTGCATTCTGTGGTTTGCAGCTTCACTGACTGATGTCCTGTCCTTCCTGTCTGCCTTGGTGGATTGATTTGCCCAACCATACTGCAGTCAAGGCCAACTCTGCTTTCTGAAGCCCCGCCCCCTGTCTCTCCCTTGCTAAATCGTCTCTGACTTGGTTTGGCTCTCCTCATTCAAAATCAACCCTCCACAGAGTGGCCTGATCTGGCACAGCTCTCCTCATCTGGAGGACAATAGGGAGGCTGAACTTTGGGGCCAGTAGATTTACTAGTCTTAACTAGTTTTTCATTAAGCTGACTGTCATAATGATAAAGCCCTTTCTGTGACTTTCCCTCTCCTCCTCCACCTTGTCTCATTCCCTAATACTTCCATGTTCAAGGGCAGAGCAGTCATTTATTGCTCTGAAGCAGAAAGGAGCTTGACTGAAATGAAGGCTTGTTCATTTTTTGTTGTAAAAATATGCAGTCTGGGGTTGAGGGGGGGTGGGGCAGGTTGCTCGAAAGAGTTATAGTGAAGTAATAACTTCACTGGTGCAGAGATTTAGTGTATAAGGGAAACACTTTCTTTTGACAAATGGAGCAGTGTGTATTTCAAGTGATTGGAAAGGATTTGTTCCACTATGGAGGCAAATAAAGTGTCTGTTGTGTTGAAGAGGAGAAACTTCTACCTTTATCTTGCTCATATTTCATAATGAACATGTCTGTTTTCAGTTTGAAGAATTCTGTGTTTGATGTTTCCATCTTCTATAGAACTGATGAGGCTTTTCAAGCTGATTACAACAGAAGTTGAGTCAGATGTCAGAATTTGTGAAAATAGATCCACCATCACTCTTTTGAAAATACAAAAGACCAACTTGTTCCCTGGTTGAAGCCTCTTGCAGATTCAACTCACATCCAATACATGTTGTTCTAGACATATCTGATGTAACATGCTTGTAAACAAAACCCATAATTCAGAAACCTGTTCTTCCTCTACAGTAATGAACCAGACCTGAGAATGCACCAACCACACGGATGAAGTTTTGTAAAAGGTTTAATTCCAATTAGGAAGATGCATCATCAATGCCTCCATGCCTAAAATGATCACTTCACTGTAAGAGAAAAAGAGAAATTATTGAATTACTGACTAGTCAATGGAGTATCAAATATTACAAACAGATTTGTTACCAGTCTCTCTTTTCTTTAGCAAGTTATGGAAAACAGCTAATTGAAACCCAATCAGAGGAACAGGATTGTTTTTAGCAGTCCAAGACCGGGTATACAGGTCATCAGAATTGTTGGTACCCTTCTAGTATTAAAGGAAAGTAATCCACAATAATTTACTGAAATCAGTTAATGAGATAATCAGTTTATTTCTGTTTCTCTTTTATTTTTATCAAATGTTTCCCTCTGAACAAAAGCTCCATTTAATGACTACACACACAGGATAACAATTTACTGGGAGGTTTTAAATAAAGCTAAAAGTAAGACAATAGCTACGTTTACATGGGCACATTTAATCGGAATAAACGAGAGGGGTGGTTTTGTCCGATCTTCATTCGGATAGACGTGCATGTATACACCCATTCGGAAAGAAAGGGTGAAAAAAGCCCTTTGCGCATGCGCACAACTTCAGCGTGACGTCTTTCCGCTTTCGCAGACTCAAGTAGAAAACATGGCGGGAGGTAAACAGAAGTGGTCTGCTGGTGCAGTCACCCTGTCATCCTGCCCTCCTCTCCTGTGGTGGAGGAGCAGTAGCAATATGTATTCAGCCTCTAGCTTGGTTAATGCGACCAGTAAAAACCCAAACATAAAGGTAATCACCCGCAGAAGGTCCATATTGGGGATAACGTGAGTCAGCTCGAGCACACGATGGGGCGGGAAAGACGTGCAGAAAGGACGGAGTTTGTTTACTTTTTTTTCTTCCCCCGGAAAGACAACTCGCTGTGCGCATGCTCAACTCATTTAACCTGATTGAGTGCTTGGTGCATGTGTACTCATGACATGATCAGATGCCATGTCCATGTAAACAGGGATTTGGGAATTCCGATCGACCAAGATTTTAATCAGATTGGGGAAATTTGGCGCATGTAAACGTAGCTACTGTCTCATGGGTTAGTCTTGCTTTCTTCTACAGAAGGTCTTTCATCAGTTCTCTGTCAACCTGTTTTGCCCATCAAAAGTCATGTGAGAGCTTGCAGACAGTACACAAGATCAACTATCTTGTGGAGGATCTTTTGATCTGTTGATCAATACTCTTAGACAATTTAGAAACTGTTCCTTGCAACAACTTTCTTTTTTTTCACAGAAGCTTATGGTTTGTTTCTTTTTGAAGAAGAGTTTGAAGGTGGTTTAGCAAATAAGATCATGACTAAGCGGTAAAAGACAGGCAACATCACTGGATAACAGAAAAATGACTGAGTCAGCATTTCAGATTTGGTCATTGTTAAATATTTACACAGATTATTCAATCTATGGATCATCATTATCTTAAAAATATATAATTTTGCAATGACAATCATGCTTTTGGCAGTTACACTGGAAATAAAACTTCAAAATCAAAAGTTTAGTTTATTATTTTTACAAAACTATCTTCCTCACCTGCTGCCTCTAACCATTGGTCTTGTCCGTTGGACTTCAACTTTCTGCTCTGCCAGCTAACTTTATCAAAAAGTGATAAAATAGTAGAAATATGCCTTGTATTATTTCATATCATTGTATTGGGTTTTATACTTATATGAGATTGTGTTGATATTACAAATGCATCTAACATCCCTTCCAAATATGCTATCCTATTCCAAATTGCATGTTGCAATAACCATGAAGACTGAATGTTTTATCATAGTTGCATCTACAGAAAAAATATAATTTTGTTTCAATTGGGGAGTTTTTTTACTTTGGACAAAACAAAATAAAGACGCAATAAAAGAGTCCATTCATTCATATATTAGATAGAAATATAATAAAGATCTGGATAGACTGTTCAGTTTTGCACCTGATGCATGGAATAAATTACAAACCGAACTTTAGCTTGAAATCTTTGTTACTTTTAATTATTTTAAAGCTCATCTGGCAGAAGTACAGAGCTCAAAATTAACTTTTCTGACCAAAAAGGTTATCAACCAATCAGAATTTCCACTAGCCAATTTTATTTATTTTTCTTTAAACTGGTTTTATTGACATTTAAAGTTGCAAACTTTATCCGTTAGTATATTTTTACACAATTACTTTAAAGAAGTAAAAACCTCTAAAACATAAATAGGTACTTGTTAATATACATTTAAACTTAAGAGAACGATAATCAATAAAACATATAATTTGGCTACAAAAATAGTCATACTAATATATTTCATTTACATTTAATTAAATGTCTTCAGGGCTCTCATCAGAGCTATTATAATTATTTGCTGGGTTCAAAGTCTTTGATATCTGGTGAGTTCAGTTGAGTTTTAAGTAGGTCACATTGTTTTCATTTACATGCAGCCTTTTCTTTCTACGAACCCTGAAAATAAAAATAACACAAAGTTAAAATAAATGTATTTTAAGTGACCATCATGGAGGCCACATGCAGTGATTCTGAAACTTTTCCATGTGAAGGAACACAAACCTAAATCAAGTTACACCCCTCACCACAGTAAGACTGTTACATTATGCTATTTTCATTATGTATATTTCAACATGTAAAGAATAAATTAATGTAACGATTTTTATCTCCTACACATTCACATTAAGTTAGTGAAGGTTCTTTTTTCCCCGAGGGCATTTAGTAAAACTACAAGGTTTTCATTGAAATTAGGCTTTTTGCAGCTACTGTCTCTCTCTGTCTTCACTGTCTTTGTCCTCAGGCACTCCAGGTGACTTTGGGCTGTTTCATGGTCTTTTACAACTTCAGATTTAATGTTGTGGGTTGTCAAAATGAAATGGTTTATTTTACTTTTATCTTTTGTGTAAAGTCTACAGTCCCTATACTTTATATTCTGTCCTTGGTCATGTACAAGCCACTCATGACCAATAAGCCATTTTGCATCAAAACCCCTTTTAATTGTTTCACCTCCTTTCTCATCATCCTCTTCTGCCTCCTTTCTCTTCCTGTTGGCGGCATCGTTCTTTGGTTTCTTTACATGCCCTAAAGCCTCAGTCACAACGACCTGTACAAACAGCTGTGAAAACACTACTAAAATTTTTACAGCCTCCTTAATCCAGCCTTATATGAGCCTAAGAATCTTGAGTGCGTGCTCGTTCAGAAGTTAGTGGGCAGCTCGACGATCTTGTCCAAGATTTTCCATGAATGTGCCACGTAAACACTTGCTGGGTGGGTGTCTTCCAAACAAGCACAGCACATGATGATCGGAGAATATTTATTTATTATTTACTTCTAAAATTGTAAAGGACTGCATGTTTTTACAAGGACATGAAATAGACCACAGCGAAAAACAGTTGTTTCCAGAAAATTACACTTACTTCTCACTTTTCATGATGTATGGGGTAACATTGTGTAAGAGCTTGGTAAAGGTGTTATGGTCCTTTCTGACTCAAGGTCCAGCTCATGGAACTGAATCTAGTACTGGCTGTAGATGTGCTAACTCTGGATCTATTCCTGCTCTGGTTTCAGACCCCCAGACCATCAGCACTGGACCTCCTCAAAGCTACATTCTTTTTCATCTTCTCTTCTTCCTGTACACCAACAGCTGCATCTTCAGCCATCAGTCTGTAAAGCTCCCGAAGTTTGCGGATGACACCACCTTTACAGGTAGGAGATTGACCGTCTGGTGCGAGCTCAACAACCTAGAGCTCAATGTGGCTAAGACAGTAAGGATAGCTGTGAACTTCATGAAGCACTCATCCCCCCTACCTCCATCACTGTCAGAGAGTGTCCAGTGGACAAAATGGAGTATGTCCACTTGCTGGACACCATCATCTCTCAGGACCTCAAGTGGGAAATGATGAACATCAGCTCTCTTACCAGAGGATGGTCTTCCAGTTACAACTGAGGAAATTCAACCTCTGGACATCAATGCTGGTGCATTTCTAAACCCCCATCATCAACTCTATCCTCACCTCCTCCATCAACATCTGGTACACTGCATCTTCAGCCAAGGACAAGGGCTGACTGCAATGTAAATTCACGCCAAACCAGAAGCAAGTGGCTAGGAGCTAGTCAACACAGCTAGCTCATCTGCGACTACACGTGCTCGAGCACACTACAAGAGTTTTTCATGAGCTACATCAAAGTATTTAAAGCGCTAAAGATCAATCATAACTCATCGTTGCCCGACATCACGGATGCCAACGCAGTGTCCACTCCACACAGTCTCCCATTGCTGGCTGGCCTGTCCCTGTAAATCTCATCCATGAGCTGTAACCACTTCCACGTGCCACGGTCGGCCCCACTCTGACCGCTGTGGTCCTTGATCGACTGGTACTCGCATTTCAGTTTTTATCTTATCCCAGCACTGTTTGGAGGACCTGTGGAACCTGTGTGTAAAAATGCCCTCACCTCCTCATTTGTCCACGGCAGGTTTTTTGCGGTGGCCATCTCTATGACAAATTCTAAAAAGTTTGGAAAAGAGAAAAATAATGGTGCCTGGCTGATGGTTTTTGTTTTTAAATTCCATCAGAATAGCTCAGTGTCATCACATCACGTGCACACTGCCAGGCCAATCAGTGGTTAACACTACGTAGGTAGAGTATGTGCGTGACTGGCATCAATTTACTGGACCAATCAGTTCATGGGTAGGCGTGGTATGGGGTAGGTTTGGGCCTGCTCTGACCTGTCCGGCAGTGGTCCTATAAAAGGTGTCAGTTTGGGTGAGATTTGGTGGCGTCGGCCAAGCATGAACAAGGCAGGAACGGGTCCACACCGACATCATTTGGGCCAAGTGTGAAAGGGGCACAAGGCTTAACAATCACCACATTTTTGTCTCTTTTTAATTTAGTTTTCAATTTCTTTCCTTTTCTTCCCCACCTCCACGCTCAGTTTCGCTGACATGTAATTGACAACACACATGCAAATGTAAACAAGCAGCCAATGGTTGTATAATACTTCATGCCATTAGGTTCACTGGAAATTTATGAAATGTAGTGCCAGAACAAATAACTCAAATGATTTGCTTCATTCATCACTGGCCAGAGTGGTATGTAAATTGTCATTGGTACCTGCCAAAGTGCATTTTAACCTGCATTGTGTGAGTTAGTAGGTGTTAATTTAGAGCCCTGCAGAAGATGTGGTTACGATGACAGGTCGGTTGTCATCAAACTTTCAAACAATCTAACAATCTAATGAACAATATCTGACAGGGAATAGGCAGAAATCAGAAGAGGCAGAAGTCGTTAAACAGAAACATGGTCAGAACACCAATCAATGACTATGACAAGGAGCGCTAGACTGAAGAAACAAGGCTAACAGTGCTAGCGATGAAGGCATGGTAAAACAAGACTTGGATCAGGCTGGAAATGAAAGTGATGAGGCGAATGAGTCAGGACCAGGTGAGCTGCATGAAACTGATTATTGGATGCAGCATGACAAGAAGGACGACCGATTGAGCTGATCCATGACAGATTTGTTCTTTAACATTGTAAAATACTTAGTACAACTGATGTTGGTGCAATGTATAAAATGTCAAAACAAATTAGAAATAAAGTTTGAACTGAGTTGAGTCGGTCCTCTCCCTGAAAAACAGAGTTGAAAGTGATGCTATTTTAAAAAGGGTGTTGGATTGCACTGCTTTTGCCAACAATTCCAGTTGAACCATTGCCACTCTCTAAAAGTTTAAACAAATCAACAGTTTACTTATTTACAGTGTTTTACCATGTATAGGATGTAAGTATGTCAGCATTTCCTATGCTCTTGTTGTTTGGGTCACTTTTTCTGTCTTCCTTTATGCTTTCTGTTTTAAATGTCTTCATCACTTTGCTTTGTCTTTACTTGCCTCTATTTGGTTATTGTAGTATGACAACACTCTTCTTTTCAGCTAAGTCAATTCATCACAATAATCAAATACACCCAGAGAGAGCAGACCTCTGTCAAAAACCAAAGATTAACCTGTATTTTTTACCAAACACCTGGACCATTTATTCTGGAGTTACATGAGCCGTTTTCACACAGACGTTTGGGAATATTTGCGAACAACTCGATCAGGTTTTTAACCGGAGTTGTCTTTTCAGACATGCCACTGTTTTGAACGCAAACACCTTCAGACAGAACGTCCGCTCTTGTTACTAGGTCTTCAGCAGAAAAGGTTCCAGAACAGATTATGCGGAAAGACTCCGGAACGGTGCTTTCAGACTCAAAACGGACGAAGTCAGGAACATTATTGTTTTTCATGGCCTGTTTGAAAGGGGATATGCAGACATGTTAAAAACAGCTCTATCTCATAATAATAAAGAATCCTTAAAAATGTGCCTGGATCCAAACGGTGATCCCTCCCAAAATCTAATCACTTGTTCCTTGGGCCATTTCTGACCATTCCTGGAAAATGCCATGAGAATCCATCCATAACTTTTTCGTTATCTTGCTACAAACAAACAAACAAACAAACAAACAAACAAACACTATTGAAAACATAATTTCCTTGGCAGAGGTAAATATCCAAACAGGACTGGGTGAGAACTCTGTGCTTTTTAGATCATGAATCTAAATGTCCTTGTTTTCTGTTTGTGTTACCAGAACAGATCTGTGTTAAGGGAGAAATATTATAAATAATATAATGTGTAGAAACCTGCGGTAAATCTTTAAGTTCACTTAAGCATCAAATAAAATCAGCTGATATCACTGAGGTGGACTGACCTAAAATTTCTTTTCATTTTAGTTCCAATATGGATGACAACCCAACATAATAATATATGCTAAAAATAATACATTTATACACATTAGCTAATATATTTTTTAACCAAGCTGTCATGTTCAAGAAGAAAAAACATTTTTTCAAATCTTTCATGGAAAAGCATGCCATTTGTTATTGTTTTAAGGTCAGAGAGGTGTTTAGGACCAATTCTCTGAGACTTCCAGAGGGATGCTGTCTGCTGAACATGTACTAAAATCTGTGTATGGAAAGTAACATTTTATATCACTTGCCTGAGATATTCATTCAACAGTAAGAACAAGAAAACAAAACAAAACAAAAAAAGACTAAGAAACTTGCAACTGGGCATCTTTTCTCTGTCATTGGATAAAATTGCACTAATACGGGAATAATGGACTCTGCTCTCCTTTTACAGACAATCACAGAAACACAAAAAACCTCAACAAATGAGACACAACAGTTTGTGTGTAGATATATATGAAAAGCACAGAGACGGCCGTGTGGCTTCTACTTTAATAAGAATGCACCTTTGCACCCCTTTATTCACTTGACTTCAGGCTATTATTTTACAAACTAGATATAAAAGGACATAAATAGATTACATAAGTTACATGTACCTAGAGCTCCTTAAACAAAACCAAACCAAAGAAACAAAATAATGTCCAAGAAAAGGTGCAAAAAAAGATCAGGAGAGTGTTAGATCTAAACGGCTAGATCATTATGGCATCGGAAGGCATACAATGACAAATATCCTGGGTTATTTTTTCCCTCTGTTTTGATTTTTCAACTCATTTGACATTTAAATAAAAAAAAATTAAAAAGTATTTTACAGTACATTCTGGTTTCCTTCTCTTTCCAAACATGTCTTGCATATTTCCAAACAGGTCCATTTTCATTAGATAACCATCACCTCCTTCCCAAATAAAAACAAAACTACCAATATAAGTGATAAAACTGCAGAGCTGTATTAAAGATGGAGGTGTTCTCGTGTTACTGTACATGAAGCATCTCTTATGAGTTCAATAACATTCACATAGGTATATAGTTCAAACAGATAGAATGAATGTAGTCCATGGAGTAAACTAGCAGCAGTATGATGAGCTCTGGAAAAAATAAATCTACATTTTCACTATACAACCCCCCCCCCCCCCCCCCCCCCCCCCCCCCCCCCCCCCCCCCCCACTGCCACCACCACGTCATTCCCTGTGAATAGTTCTGCTTAACATCCAGAAACATGGTTCTTTTGATCTTGACATGAACCTGGTGAGTTCATATTCCAGTTTGCTTTTGTTTGCACCTGAGACTTTCAGTCAGTTGTGTCTCCATGGTTCCACGTTCGCACTTGGTGATGCTGCAAAGCAGAAATGAGTTCCATTGCAGAAAATTGTTTGATAAATTCTGCAGCTGAAGAGTTTGTGCAATGTGAGTAACACACATCATGTTGTTCTTTAAGAAAAACAAAAAAAATCAAAAAGGGCAGGCTGAGAAAAAAAAAAACTAACTCAGCTCAGCCTTCCTCCCTTATTCTGCCACTTAGAAGTACGTACATATCTATGAGTGTGTGTATGTATGTATATATACATATATGTGTTTATATATATATATATATATATATATATATATATATATATATATATATATATATATATATGTGTGTGTGTGTGTATACACATATATATGTATATACATATTGTGCCTGTGTGTATAGTAAAACAATAAAAAATAAACCTAGAACTTACAAGTTCAATAAGATTTACTAAAAGTGTACATTTTTCACAGGAGCAGGACCATTCAGTCATGTTACATTCGTCTAGTTGTCCCTTTTTTATCCTGTTAAATCATTCATATCAACTCCAGATCATCGCTGGAGGGCCTCAAACACGGGATAGCTAGTCAGTCAAGATGACACGCTGTGAGCGTCCCAGGTGCTTGGGGATGGATTTGTCATCTCGCTGGTGGAACGGACCCCAAAGGAGAGAAGAGGGAAGCAGGACGACGAGGAAGGACAATGAAGAGGAAGCTCGGGAAGAAGTAAGGTCTTGGCAAAGGAAGGCTGAGATCCTGTTCATGATGGACAGCAGCAACTGGGGAGAAACTGAAAAAAGAGGACAAGGAATGAGGGTCTGGATCTGTCAAGTGGTTTTATATGTAACAATAACAACCAACAGTGCTGCTTTAGCGCTTCAGTTCAAAGGAACAATTCTTTCTTCTGTAAAGCAAAGAGACGGGTCGAAGTTAGAGCATGCAGAGACTGTAAAGTACTGGCCAAAAGGAGGAAATATGGATTTAATGGCAACAATATATTAACATTTGTGTGCCACATGCTGTTGTTTGTGTTTAATACATGAAATGTAGCCTTGATTTATTGGCACAAATCAAAAGTACACAAAGAGGCATTTACAAAGCATCTGCATTTGGTAAATGCACTGTGTTTGGATAGTGCAGGACCATTAAAATTGATTTGCCAACTGAAAATAAATACTGTCCTCTCATTTATATTTCTAATGAACAAATATTGGTTATTTATTGAAAGTTTATTAATAATATCTGTCATATGCCTGAGAGCTAAAGAACCATTTGTTTAAAAATATTATTATACTGGAGTTTTTTTTTTTTTTACATTAGCTAAACACACTTCTAACTTCGAATCAGGCTCTTAAGCTTGAGTGTTTACACATTTATGTAAACAGATTGGCAAATTTAATAAAGTGCTTATGTAGGATTTAGCTAAATATAGCTATAGCCATAAATGTCATTATCTAATGAGCATGTGAATTTATAAATTCACAGTTAAGTCAGACAAAAAAGATAATTTGGCCAAAAGTTAACGAGCATGAGCAGACTATGAAGTAGCTGATGTTTAACCCCAGAGAAGGTTCTCTGTGTTCTTCTTAGTAGTCTGTAAACTCTGCGGGGTACTGTTTGGGAGTACGCTGCTGATTAATTCCCTTCATTATCATGCCAGAGACAACAAGCTAATAGACTGATCACAGAACAGTGGCTATTGATCTGCTGCTGCCTGAGGTGGTACAACCTCTTGTTAACCAACAGTTTCTGGAGCTGAGGGGTCATTACCAGGGAGGTCTTGGTGGGAGCAGAGGGACTTAGAATTATTCATCGAGGTAAAGATTGGATCATTTTATTATGTCCTGAAAAGTAAAGGGGGTGTAATATCTGTTTCTTTGCAGAAGAACAACAGTAAAATACTCACCTTGATGACATAGCGAGTAATCCTCCATTATTTTCCTGATTGGGATCCATTCTATATCCACACTGCTTTGCCGAGGGAAGAAATCTTGACAATAAGTTTTGTAATTTCCATAATGTAGCCTCCAGTTCATAAAACCAGTCAAACTGGTCCAAGCAGGTGTCTGTCTGTCAGAGGGGTGAGGAAGATTTGTTGCTCCTGCAGCTGAGGTGCAGCGAAAGCTGTGATCCAGGTGGAAGGTGAATGGAAGAATTTAAAGTGTTTGTTTATTGAAGGAGTAGGTGTCTGTTTTCGGGGGGGCAAGACTCCTTTGGAATAACAAGAACAGTCTTAGTAATGTCCTGAGGGCAACAGCATTTATGGAAAACAACAAGGCCATAAGAGCAAAAAAAAAAAAACTCCTTTAAATAAGCCTCCTCTGCACCAGTATCTCCCTCCAAAATGCAGTCCCCAGTCTCTCAGATTCAATGTTTATACACGACAGGTAGAATCTTTCATTTTGTTCAACAGATATCAAACAGATTCAGCTGAGAGGAGAAAAGAGGTGGCCAGGGCAGCCTGTCCCACAAAAACAATTCATGTACAATAAACAGAGTCACAGGAAATTCAAAAAATATGGTCATCGTATCCAGAAAGAAATGTACAGAGACAACACTTTACCAAAATGGAAGAAGAAATTTTAAATTAATTACATCCTTCCCTCTTCCTCCTTAGTTCCAAACCAATAAAGGCACTCTAGATTGGTCTCTCGGAAGCACTTTTTATGCCATTCTTCAGTCTATCAAAAAAAAAAAAATCCTGCTGGCAGAGTTTCCCATACTCCCAGATTTAAAAAACAAGTGCCAGTATAGCTACGTTTTTCATATCTTCTTTTCTTTTACTGTAGATCCAATTTAAAGTGCATGGATGAGGTCAACTATTTCTTCATAGTTTTCTCTTTCTTCTTTTGTTTATTTTATTATTATGTGTTCTCTCACAATAAAAAAAATGTCTATTTGATTTATTTTTCTTTGCTTTATCCTTTCAGACAGGAACCATTCTTCCTTGCATCTGCTGCATTTGGGATAGCATACTCTGCACACTGGCCAGGATCTTGTTCTGGTGGACTGCAGAGGAAATGCCCATGCGTGCCATGTCTCTGAAAACGGATAGGGAAAACACAAGTTTTAGGACCAAGAACAGAAATGTCAAACATTTGATAGACTGATCACTAACAATGAACAGATTAGTGTCTGTACTGATCCTATTGGATTTCAGTGCTGTGTTTGATACAGCATATCACAATATTCTATAGAAATATTAGAAATACACTGGCAACCCCCGCAACCTTAAACAGGAATGTATTATACAGGTACAGAGAATGACTGACTGAATCAAATCCATTGCAATGAATCCTCTTCATGCAACATAGTTAGTCATGGAGCTCCTCAGGGTCTGATACTCCAACCAGAACTCTTTAATCTATATGTTACTGTTTCGCACAATAATTTGGCACAATGGGATACTTTTTTTTAAAATTTCCTATATCAATCCTTCGTGGGGAAATTTGGCTCTGCATTTTACCCATCATCAGAGGAGCAGAGGGCAGCCATATTGAACAGCACCCAGGGGGCAGTTTCGGGGTTCAGTATCTTGCCCAAGGATACTTCGACACGTAGACTCATGCCGGGACACGGGATCAAGCTCCAGTTTCCCTATCGGAGGATCACCTCCTTCCTGACAGACTATGGCCGCTCCGAGGCAGCGGCGGGTTCAGTAACTTGCCCAAGGATACTTCGATGTAGCTTACCGGCATCAGGGATCGAACCTGCCATCTTTCGAATAAAGAGCGATCACCCTTCTGCTAGACTACGCTGCCCGCCTTACCTTCGTATACCAATAATACACAGTTATTTCTATCTATGATCCCTGATGAAATCAACCAGTGAATTAGACAGAGGTTGTGGTTTTTGGATCTGAGCAACATATGAACAAGTGAGTCGCCTACTTACAATGGCATTAACTCTGGTTGCATTAGGCTCTGGTACCAATGTAAGGAACCTTTGTGTTATTTTAACCAGGAAATGTCTTTCAATCCTCTTGAAACATACATGGCAGCTTTTTTTCTAAATATAATTAGGAACATCCTGATCCAAAGGTAGTAGTAGTCCATGCATTTATTGACAATTGCAATTCTCTGTTATCAGGATGTTCCAACAATTCTGTGAAACGCCTTCAGTTGATCCAAAATCCCCCTGCCAGAGTTCTAAAGAGTGTTAATAGGAGAGATCAGATCTCGACAGTTTTTTACAACACTTCATTGGCACCTTGTAAGTCCAAAATAGAATTTAAAATTTAACTTCCAACACATAAAACTCTTAAAATTGAACTTTGATCTTCAGATCTGGTTCTTATTTTTCTAACAGCACAATTTGCTCTCAGACTTTAGGTTTATTTATAGTTCCCAAAGTTTCTAATGGGAAGCAGAGCTTTCAGTTATCAGGCTCCTCTCTTGTAGAACCAACTTATCAGGGCTATTTTGGGTTATCCAGAGCTATCTTTTCAGCTAATCTGCTGTATTTACTCTCCATGTTTATAATTACTATTTTGCTGCCATTAACTGTCCATGTAAGTGACGACTAGCCCAAACGCCTGTGTTTGTCTCTTTCCTGTCTTCTCAAACCCCAGTTGGTCGAGGCAAGATTCTCATCTTGAGCTCAGCTCTGCAGTTGAAAGCGTTTCGTTTCCTTCCACTGTTACTGGTTCATATTGATCAAGGTGGATCATTGAAATGCTGCTGGTTACTGTAGGAAACATTTGACTATTTAGCATTTCATAACTTAATAAATCAGATAAAATGTAACAATTAATTGAAATGTTTTTATATAACTGTTGTTGTGAAATGGACTTGTTTCTTTAAAGATTCTTGTAATTATTTTTGTTATTAGTTGGTGCTATGAACTGAACTGAACTGAATTTAATTGAATTTAGTTTTCTATTTTGTTTCTGATCCTGACCTATGGCTTTATAACTTTCTACAAAGTACAGAAATTAGATTTAATCATCTCTCCTCTGTTAAGAAAAGTGAACAAAGTTTACAGTTTTGAGGCTATTTCAAAGTAAAGTTGTCTGCCAAAATTTTAAGACATGAAAAATGATTCTACCCTCCTCTGTTCTCCCTCATTTGTACTCACGCCTTTGTCATGTGAACCACAGCCTCTAGATTGGTGTAGCCAGCTGCCGTGAAGTTGTCTCTGTATTTCTCCATGCCGATCGCCTGCAGCCAGTCTTCTACTGTGCTCACTCCAGAAGATGCCTCAGGGCTCCCCGGCTCCAGCAGGGTGGTGTTGGGCCTGCAGTGGGTGGAGGCAAAAAAAAGTGGAAATTCATTTAGTTTTGAATATAAATTATTTTCTTTCATTTTATATTAGCTTTTACAACCACTTCTATTTTTTATACCAAGACTATGACTAAAAAGTCTGAAAATCAAAAGATATACGCTACAAATTCTCAACCAAAGTGGTGTAAATGGATGTATTCCCCTCATTCTTGTTTCTACTTCCATGACACTGTATTGTATGATGACAGACAGAAACTCATAAGCTGTAAAGAACATCCCACTGCATATTTCTTTAGTTTTTCTCTTTGATTCAACCATCTGTCAGGTTCCGTTCTGTTTTGTGTCCTTATTTTATAGGTAAAACTGAGCCAAATTAAACAGTTTCTCCACAGTGTGACAACACAGTCAGTTATTCCCTATTTTACTGAAAACATACAAGTGTTCCTCGAATTTTACTGCTTTTCTCCTGAGCCTCCATAGTCCCGCTCTGGTAATTCTCAGACTGTTTTGCTTTCTTACTTTTTAATATTGTTTTTTGTGTGAGTAAATGTTGAGTTGAGCTGCATGAACAGAATGTGCTTAAGTCCTTATTAAATCATCTCTATTCATTAGGTGGATTAAACACAGTGGTCCCTTTTCAGCCACAAAGTCTTCTTGCGCTGTATCTGTAAAACTTGCATTTATAGGACTCAACCATGTTAATTACTCTACAAGGACTCCCTTCTTGCTTTTTGCTGTGTCCCATTAGAAGTGCACAACTGTACAACCCGCTTGTGTGCTCTCACACATGTGTTAAAGTCAAACAGACTCCCACTGCTCAGCTTTGAGTCTGTAAACACTTAGGTCATTCTTGACAGACTTAGTTGTTGGAGAGCAACGGTGCAGGAAATGTAGAGTCATGTTTGTTTTTAATTTGGTGTTAGAAAACCCAACTCATCCAAACTTTTAAATGGTAGTGTATACTCATACAAAAACCAAATAAATAAAAGTCAACATTAAGCTGTTAAAGCTTAGTTTAGCATCAGTCAATCAGCATGATCTGTGACCATCTAATTTGATCATCTAATTATGTTAAAGATTTCAAATCAATAACATTCAGTAATAATTTGTGAATCCTATGGGGGAAATTAGATGTCAAGTATTCTCTAAGTTTCTTTAGAGAGCCTGTGGATCTGAAGAAGCCTCTGACTAAACACACAGTAGGGGTTAGTGTTGTGAAGAGGATGTTAAGGGTTCTCCATCCTACTTTTCTTGTATGAAGCATCCTTCTTTACACTGGCAAAGTGGCAGTCCCCAGAACAGAGGTAGACTTTTTTTTTAGATGTGCCTCTTTATTTCCAGATTTTTCAGCTTCTGTAAATCACTTGATGTGATGCTGCTACCACAGCAGGTGACTGCAGATATAATTAGACTCTCCACAACAGACTCAAATAAGCTATTAACTATTCTTCTGCTATCATTGAAGGACTTAAGCTTCCTCAAGAGGTACAGTCTGCTCTGTCCTTTCTTGAAAACAGAATAGATCTCCATTCCAGTCTGTTGTCCAGATTTACGCTAAGGTTTTTAAACTCATCTACAACCTCCACATCGTCTCCCATTATGGATTTAATGTGGAAGAAGGAGAGAAACAGGAAAAAAAAGCAGGCAAAGTCCAAAGAAAAACCTAAAAATCCTTCAGAATTCTGGAGAACTATTGAAGTCCACTTTAAGGAAGGAAGGAACTTATATAGATGATTTGGATTAAAGCTTTTACATGGTACTATGTGATTTTATTTTTTACATTTCTTTATGCTCCTCTCCTGCGTGGCAGCACACCTGGTGCCATGCCAACATGGCGCACTCCTCTCTGTTCTCCCACTGCAGGTGGAAGACAAGCCTTTCTCACACTTTTACAACAGGGCAATGCAGTGTCAATGGAGAGATAGATTATATCCACCACTCAGAGGGAGTGTCACTCTGCTCCACACCAGAGAGGGAATCATCAGCTTCGAAAGGGAAGCCTCCTCTCTCCAAGTCTTCATCAGCAAAACACTCTCTTTTTTATTGACTCAGCTTTTAATTTCCTTTCTTACTCTAATGTTTCACATGTGAGTGCACATACATATTAAACTCAAAGATATTCATTAATATTACCTCGTGGCGGCAAGTAAAAATAACAATGACACTTTTCAGAACTGTACAGCATGATGAGTACATTTGTTGGGCTATTGTTAGCTCAACTTTTGAATAACTAAAAAACTTTTTACTAATCACCCCTCTTTCTAATCTCACCGGACAGTGCTCTCTCCTCCAGTCCTCTTTAGGGTGTTGGGGTTGCGGATTAGCTTGTCCAGCATGTTGACGATCTGTCCAAACTTTGGTCGGTCAGCCCTATCGCGCTGCCAGCAGTCCAACATGAGCTGGTGAAGAGCCACGGGGCAGTCCATGGGCGGGGGCAGACGATAGCCCTCATCAATAGCCTTGATCACCTAGGTAGTAGATCGATATTGGAATAGGACCATTTGTTTATAAGGCTGACTGCAATGTAAACTGTATGCTAGTTGTACAATATGTGATTATATATTAACTATATTCCTTATCACTATGAATGGAAATTGAAATACACATTTTAAATATATTTCTAAGGGTTATATATTAAAAAAGATAATGAGTATCTGGTGTAGTATGGCTCCAACATGATTTGGGTATAATCAGATTAAATTGATAAAGTTTTTGAGAAGATTCACAAATCATTCCACTCAAATATCCCAAACTGGTATAAGGTTTGTTCTATTTTTTTACATTCTACACATAATTATCTATTTACAGACTTACGTCTTGGTTGCTCATGTCCCAGTATGGTCGCTCGCCATATGACATCACCTCCCACATGACAATGCCATAGCTCCACACATCACTGGATGAGGTGAACTTCCTGTAAGCGATGGCCTCTGGGGCTGTCCAGCGGATTGGAATCTTGCCTCCCTATAATAGAAAGTTGGGCTAATTAATTAATTATTTTATTTCATTCATTCATTGAATAAGGTGACATGGAGACACCCAGGTACGCTTACATTAATATATAAAAAACCACTCACCCTGGTGGTATAAGCAGCCTCAGGGTCATCCTCCAGCACACGAGACATACCAAAGTCAGACACCTTGCAGACTAGGTTGCTGTTGACCAGGATGTTTCGAGCTGCCAAGTCACGGTGAACATAGCTCATATCTGACAGGTACTTCATGCCCGATGCAATGCCACGCAGGATACCAACCAGCTGAATGACTGTGAAGCGACCATCATTTTTCTGCAGAGAAATAAGAAAATGTTTCATTTTGGAGTGGCAGGATATACAGAGCAGATCTTTCAACAATCAGAAAGTTGAGGGTTCGAAAACAGCTATATATTTTTTTTAATCAGCTGTTGTGTCCTTGGGCAAGACACTTCACCCACCCACCTTGTCTATAAACAAATATTTGTACTGGTCAAATTGGACATATGCATTCAAAAGTTTTAAGGAGAGTCACATCAAGTTCACCTGTAAGGATGTCCCTAATTTTTGTGAGTAGTGTATATTATTTATTTGGATAATATTTGAATGAATATCTAAGTATTTGTTAACTGTCCTGAAACTTGTACATTCATTTCATAGCTAGGTTTGTAGTTCTGTAATGTATGAAGGATTGAAAGTGTTGACATACCAATAAAAGATTAACATTATTACAGCACTATTCACATGTAGATAATATTTTTTTCTCCTTAAAATGAGCAGTTTGCAACACTTCTCTCCATCTTTAAACCTTAGTTAATTCTTATTTAAAACCCTTGCTTTCATTATCCATTTAGACACCATTTATTATCGAGCATCAGTACCAAGCATCAACCAACTTTCAAGTGTAGTGAACCTTAAAAACAAAGGTGAACAAAGCAGTGCAACCTCCATGTCAGAAAAGCTGTGAGTTAATGAAAGCAGATGGAGAATAGGGCAGATTTTAGTGAACCAACACTTGTTATTTCAATGGATTACATTACTGAGATAAGATAACATCTGCAAGCTACGGCCATGTTGCACATAAACAGAGGTGTGTTCACGACGCGCCTGACTGACCCTTAAAAATGCATCCAGTGATCCGTTTTCCATGTACTCTGTGATAATCATCACTGGCTTACCTAGAGAGAAAAATAGAAAGGGTGAATCAAAGGTAGATGATCATGGCAGTAAACAATGCAATATTATGGGATTGACACAGTTGGATGAATCTTGAGGGAGTCTTTGTGTAAATGTGTATTATGGTGTGTGTGCTCCTGTGTTGTCTATCTCGGTGTCCTATAGTGATTTATTTTGGCTGGTGTTGCCCTGAAGTCTGTCTTCATTCTCTGCACATTCAAATAAGCAGCCAATAAAACAAAACACTGCGACATACACACAAACTCCCCCTATTACAGAAGTATGAACTGACATTGGATGTTTTATACAAAAATTTCATCCCACCCA
This sequence comes from Pachypanchax playfairii, assembly GCA_006937955.1. Lineage (NCBI taxonomy): Eukaryota > Metazoa > Chordata > Actinopteri > Cyprinodontiformes > Aplocheilidae > Pachypanchax > Pachypanchax playfairii. The sequence goes on from SSNP01000052.1 coordinate 1,015,235, forward strand.
CAATCCCCAACCCGCTGTATTTGTGCCCCTCGTTGCCCCACTGCTGTCTCTGTCCTCAGCCAAATTTCAATTCAGCTGTCACTCTCAGCTTCCCCTTCTTTACTCATGCCCCCCAACTCTGCCACTCCTCTCTGGCCTTTTTCACCCCAGCTCTTTGCCTCCCCTCTTTTGTCTCTTTTCGGGGAATGTCTGTGTCTTTATCTGTATAGAGGCAGGTGGCGGTTTGGATGGACGTTCCCTGATGTGTCTCTGTCTATCGGTCTTTGTCTCCTAGGATATGTACAGATTTGGGAAGAGAGAGGGAGAAGAAAAAAATTGAAAGCATGGGCGACTGGTTTGGTCTTCAATTGGCAGTAAGCTGGTGCCTAATCAGCCATGGTGACAACACATGCTAAAAAGTGCCACCATAAATCCTCTTCATGAAAGGCTAAATCGTTGTGTTACATTTCAAGGGGTGCAGTGTTTCATTTATGAGAAGTGCTGACCGTCTGCTCGGAGGTGAAGATGCGTGAAACAACCTTGTGCTCTCTTGCAAAATGTGAAAAGCAAATGAAAGCCAGCAGTGAAACTGGTAACTGATGTCTACAAGGTGAAGCCCCTTCCAAAGCAAGTCCCCGCCAAGCCAAGAAGCCGCCAGTCACCACCCTTTCTGCCATGTGATTGGCACGCCATTATTTACTGCAGACTCCAGTGATGTCCCAAGAAGAAAGAAGTAGAGCTAAAATAGGGGAAATGTGAGGGGCTTTTTTTGGTCATTTTTGTTTCTTTTGTTGTGTGCCTTTGCTCCAGGGCAGCCAGTGACTGACAGCTTTGCAATCAAGTCTGAGTAGCGCCTGACCTGTGGCCTTAAACTCTCGCCTTCCCAGCCCAACCCTCTTCCCCAGACCATTTGCATGCTAATTCCTTGTTTACCGAGTATGTCCTGCTGCCTTTGGCAATGAACTCTGAGCAAGGGCCTCATCATAGGGCCAATTATTACTCACCATGAAACAGTGGAATCTTATGAAAATGTAAGAGATGGTACAACACCGTAGTAAAGTTGGACAAAATGATATAATGATATAAAATGATATAAATTAACTGTATATACTGCTTGAAGATGGCAGAGTTCAAGCAGCAGTGTTTAGTGACAAATGTTTGCACATTATCTACTTTAGAGCATTTCATAATTAACTAGAAAACCACTCGGAGAGACATATTGTAAGGTACTATGTCCATATCCTTAAAATTTCCTGTATCCAGATGGTAATCCGGATCACCCTCAAAATCTAATAGATTGTTCTTTGGGTCATGTCTGACCTTTTCTAAAAATTTCATCAAAATCCATCTAGAAGTTTTTGAGTTATCCTGCTAACAGAAAGACAGAGAGACAGACTGGTGCTTTCTCTCTCTGTTGTTTTGTGTCTTTTCTCTCAACTTCAAACCACCTCCCTGTCTCCTTCTCTCATCAGCTCTGTTTGCACCAGATTTCTCTACCTTCCTTTTTTCTTTTGTCCAGCTTTTCTTTGTCTTTCTCACTCTTTTTTCTGTGAGGTCTGACGGGTCATTTGACATGGTGATAAGTGATAAGCAATTCTGTTCATGCTGCTGGCTACATTCATTGTGAGAAAAGTGTCTGCTCAGCTCATGTCTGTGCATGTCCATTTATGCTTGTGTGTGTATTAGGCTAATGTCTGAAATAGTGGTCGAGACAGCGTTATCTAGAACAGATATGGAAGGGCTGTTGTGTCTCGATGCATTAAGACACTTCAACCACCTAGCTGAGGCTGGCAATCAGCTATGGTAACATGCAGCATTCAACCACAGTGCTGAAAAGTTATTCTTACATGAATACACACACACATATTTAACTTTAGCATAACTTATATCATCACAGGAAGGTGTAAAAAGGGGTGAGAAGCTCAGAGTGGCGAGAGCAACAAGGGCAGAAGGGGGAGGGGGGTTTGGGTCGGTGTTCTGTGACCATGCAGAAGCAGATAGAGGAGGGATAGGGTATCACTCCCTAACCCCAAACACATTTACAGCTGACACCATGATTAATGAGTTTGGAACTGCACTACAGGGCCTGTTTCTGGACATATTAGTCTCCCTTCCCCCACCTTATACCTCCCAAATGCTCAACTACCTTACACTTCACTGCCCCCACCCAAATGCTGAACCCTTTCCATCTGGACAAAACTCTTCCAGGGACCCTACGAATGGAACATCCGGACAGCACACACGTATAGAGTCCACATATGTAGAAGTTTATCTCATTTTTTGTCTGTTCAAAAAGTTGCACATGTACATACAGCGCTGGCTGGTAAAAACTGGTTTACTCAACTTTCTTTAAGATGTAACTTAGAAAAGTTTTCCATCCCACTTGAAGTGACACAGCAAAAAAAACATACCCATTTTCTGCTGTAATAATAAAATAGTGATTGCATCTGTAAATGGTTGAGCTGAACTGAATATTATGGAAGTGTGGTGAATTAATATGGGAGTTTCCCATTTATGAAACACTTAATACACATGACCGCCATCCCAAACAAAATAACCGTTTCTTGTTGAACATACATTTGGTGACCACGCCCTCCAGATGAATGATATTGGGGTGGTCAAACTGGCCCATGATGCTGGCCTCAGACAGGAAATCCCTCCTTTGCTTGTCTGTGTAACCAGCCTTAAGCGTCTTTATGGCCACGCAGATCTCCCTCTTGCCCGGCATTTTCAGGCGGCCGCTGCATACCTCGCCAAACTCCCCTGAGAAAACATGTGCTGCATTGAAAATTCAGAACAATGATACACAAAAGGTCTGATCCACTGTCTTTAAATTAAACCAAACTGTTGTGCTTGTGTGCACAGGTTTAAAGGGTTCAACCAAACATCGATCAGTCTCTAATCCCCTATTGCCCTCTTCCTTCTCTTATCCACTGGACCAGAAGAAAAAAAGGAAATAGATATTGATTATTTTGCTTTATTATTCTGTCATTGGCTGACTTTCCTCTGGCCACAAACATAGCATGGACAATATATTTAGCTTCTACTGCTTTTTAACTTGTTGATGTCTTTAGAGGCATAGCAAATGTCATCATCATCGTTTCACATGAGACCATATCAGCGCAGATACGGACATCTGCAAACATCATTGGTAAAAAATATTCTGGCTATATGTTACAATATTTTAAACTTCCAAGGCTCTGCAAAAGGGTGCATCTTCTAACTAGTAAGTTATCCAAAAAAACAAACAAAAAATCCACTGTAACGGATTAAAAACAGTCATTTTTCCTCACCGATGCCAATAACTCTCTCGATCTTGATACAGGAGGCATCAATCTCTTTGGCAAACTCGTGAACTGCTTGATTTGGATCCTCATATGTAAAGGGGTCAACATATATCTTTACTCCTGAGAAAAGAAGTATGGAAAAGAAAGATGGAAGGAAAAAATGGAGTAGGAGGTTAATTCATTCTGGCAACTCTATCCCTACTCTCCATCTGTTCTTTATTTTCATCGTGCTGCAGGCAACTCCGCCTTCCTTTTTGGATCCTCTCCTCCTTCTTTCGTCTCTCCATACCTCACTTCACACTGTGACTTCATTGCTTTTTATGTCACTGTTGCTGACTCCATTGAAGATGGAACTAATTAACTTGAAATTCTTGCGGCATTTAAATAACAATGCTGATGACTTAATAATGTGGTGTTTGAAACATGTTAGCAAGCAAATATGTTAACTATAAAATAGTTTGTTTTTTACTACAGTTTATGAGGTTCACTTGCATTTTAGAGTGCACACACGAGCACATGACAGTGCTAATGTCTTTCAATTATAGAATGAGTGGGTGGAGTGTAAAAAAACTGCAAGTTACCTTGATGTAAGTGTTTCTCTTCATCAGAGTCCTGCTTGGCCTTGCTGTACTTACTCCTCCTAGGAGCCAAAAACAATAGGATGTTCCATCAGAATGTGTTTTAATGGTACAAAAAGGGTCACATCGGCATCTAACAAGAAGTAAGAAGTAAAATAAGTTTGTAATTTTAGTAAGTGACTATTCAAAAATTCAAAATCAGAACAAAAACCAATACTCCAAATTGGATAAATAATAATAAAAAAACTAATCCTTGCAGAGATTTTGCATGTCCACTGGACTAATTAAACTTTCATCTTCTAAAAGAGATAATTTTACAATTTCAACACGTTTCACTTCATGAAATTCATGAAATTACTGTGACGTCAAATGACAGTAACCATCATATGCAAAAGAATGAGAGAACCACCTGTTTGAATGCAGAGGGAGCCAGTTATAAAAAGATGGAGGACACATACACATTCAACTTGTCCAATCATCCTTCTCAACACACATCAGTAGTTGAGTATGGACCTATTAAAAGGTCCTCCTGGCAGGGATACACAAACCGTTTTTTGCTGCAAATGGATATAAGTACAATTACACATTCAATGTACACACACACAAACAGAAAGGTGGTGGTGGGGGGTTGTGGTTGACATGGTGTGACAGCTCCATCCATAATCCCATCTGTATGATGGTGCTTTGTGCTGCTGGCTGGTTAACACCCTGAGATTGGTTTCTGGCAAATCCATCTGCTGCCTCTCCACCTCACTCTCTCCATATTCTATCACCTACTTTTCACGCCTGCTTATCTCATTGTCCCTCCTGTTGCTCATCCTTTTTCTTAATCATATTTTTTTTCTTTCGTCTCTTTTTGTCTTCATGGCATTCAAAAAGTCGCAGCAGGGGAAAATAACTAGCAGCCATGATTGCTGCTAGAAGCTGAGATATAGTGGGAGAATGATGGGGGGGAAAGATAAATGGGGTATGGATGCAAAGACAGGGAGTAAGGGGTAGCTGATTGCATCTATTCAGCTGTCGGAGGTGTCAATCATCCATCGGGTGTGGTGAGTCATCACTCATCTAATGTGAGTCAGTTGTACCAGCTGTCTCACTCTGTGTCTGTGTATTTTTGGATGGTTCTCCTGGCAGCTGTTTTCTGCCCCTAAGGAAGACATCCCTCATCTGAAAGCAGAAGGGACAGAGAAAGTGAAGGATGACGCTCACCTTTGGCTGATGATGAAAGTGCTGATGAGGATGATGAGGAGAACCACACTGCCTACAACCGATACCAGTAACACTGTGGAATTGGCCCCATCGCCGATAATGGGAGCTGGGACTGTGGGTCAAAAAAACAAAATTAGATGAACAGATAGAAGGAAAGAAAAAAGAAATTCAGGAATATTTAAGAGACAATGAGAAACATCAAATTCATTATGCTCAGCCACGGAGGCTCATGAAAGAACCTGTATGTATTTTGTGTTTGACAACTTAAAGAGGCCCTTCCATTAAAAACGGTGTTTCTGAGGTTTCTGTTGAATATTTGAGCTCCACAGGTGTTCTTACCTTCATAGTGGGTGAAAACAGGTCAACAACTTCTCTTTCAGTTTTAATCTCTCAAACTACGCAGGTGGTGATAAAACCCGAGTTCTCCCGAGTCCGAACAGCCTGTATCTGTTTCATCACAACTCCTTTGTTCGTTAGTATTCATCAGCTTCGCAGTTGAAACCACGCCTAGCATGCTGCTGGCTAAAAGCTGTAGCATAAGACGTAGCAAACAGGAAGACACGACGTCTGATGTTGCCATGTGCAGCAGGGCAAGAAACAGTATCCCTTGCTCTCATAGGCTAGTTTGTTAGCCAATCAGAATGAATATGAACGAGCTGCTGACAAAGCAGTCTGATGGAAGGAGCCAGAACCACCCGAATTTTAACGCAGACAGATTGAAAGGTCTGTTAATCAGTGTTTCCTGATGTTTTTTAGATATAAAATGTTTCATATTACTGGTAATACTTAAGAAATAACCACAAAGTCCTGAAATGTGTATGAAATGTCCTCTATCTCCTTTAGATCTCACTCTTTCCCTCTATGCTAAAGTCATATCCATAAAGTCCACAACTTTTCATGCTTTACTGAAAGATAATAACTAACTATTTACATGTGAGCCTGAACATGTTATTAACATGTACTGTGCATCTGCAGAGCAAAGAGGACACCTGGGCCATCAGAGCATCTCCCTCATTTTCATTTTATGACATAAACACAATGAAGTTTACAAAGGCTACGTGAAACTCGTTGTACACTGGTGTTCAAGTTAATGTTCATTCTATGGATTATTGTTATTTTTCTCTGCTATTTAAGACAAAAACTATATTGTTGTATGTTTTTGTGAAATGATATGAGGGATCTGCTCTGCAGGATTTCACCAAAATGATTTGAGGAAATATGTTGTTTGAACTCACCTGAGTTTGTCATGAACTCAAAGGGGCCACTGAATTCACCGTAGCCAGCCGCGGTGCGAGCACGGACGTGGAACACGTAAGAAGTGAGCGGGGTGAGGCCTTTTATGTCGGCGTTTCTGGATGATGTTTTTATGATGCGGTAGCTTCTTTCATTCTGGTCCTGATGAAGAAAGACACAAATAATCCCAGTGATTAAAATGATTCTTCTGTGAATATTGCATCAATCTTAAACATCACGTCTATAATCTGCACTCACCTTCTCATAATACTTTACTTCATACTCGAGGATGACTCCATTGGCTCTTTCTGGTGGCTGCCAGGCGATCGAGATGGCATGTCTGGTGATATCTTTAGCCTGGATGGACGTCACTGGAGAGGGAGCTCATAAAAATAAAAAGAAGAAATAAGATTTAACTTGTTGCTTTTGTTGTTTTCAGGTACGGAAACCCTTTCCTATTGAGAAAACAAACAATAAGCCAGACCACAAATAATCCCTTCCACTTTACTTTGAACTTGACTTATATTCAGAATTGAAAGTGCTGCATAACTAAACAGCACAAGGTTGAGTGTATGACAATAATATATTGCTGATGTAATGGCTGGCATCAATAACACTGATCCAAGTGTCTTTTCTTAACTTCATTTACTCTGGATTGCCGCTTGATCCTGAGAGAATCTACATAACTACAAAGTGAATGAATATAAATAAATGAGCTTAACAACCTTATTTCTTTTTTTCCCCTTTAAATAGGGCAATTCAATTGGCTTCCATTAAAGCTCCAGTGTGTGATTTTATCTTAAGTCCTTTCTGCTGCAGCTGATAATGAGGCTATATTTCAAGCAGCAGAGCTATCTGCATTCAGATGTCTTTAACATGTGAAGGTTAAAGCACGGATAATGGACTTTACTTGTTCCCTCCCTCTGGTGTGTCACCACCGCACAAATCAAACCTCTATCTTCAAGCAGTGTGACAGCACTAAAACTGGGTTATACACACTCTCTCAACATTGCAGACACATATATATTGGCAAAGAAGAGATAGTGTTGGAAACAAAAACACTCTTATGTAGGAACTGAGTTTTGATAAGTCAAAAAATGTCATAAAACTACAATAACAAAATGTGCATAACAAGGAAATCTCCAGTGTTTTGAGGGTTCTAGCATCAGCACAGTTCCTGCATTAGCCTAAATCTTTTCTCACATTAGTTATCCCCACAAATATAAATACATTCCCACTCATACCAAGAAATATTTTTTGTAGCATCTGCTCTTAGGGGTGAATTTTTGACCTCTGCTCCTCAATGGCTGTAACCTCACTCGTTCCAGTCCATCTGCCTTTTAAAAAATTATGGTGGGATGATTAATGAGGGGACTGTAGTTCACCGATTATGATTGGATTATCTATGACACTATATACATTCTCATCACTTTGACTGGTGACTCCAGGGAGCCTAATGTTTAAGCTAATGCTAACAAACCCTTGCTTTTAGTCAGGGATTGAGTTCAAACGGACCTGGAATTCAAGCACCAGCCATGGATTGAGTTTCAGTAAGCTCAATGAGCAGTAGGAGGGTAGGAGGAGCAAGGGGCATAGGATGTGTGACTGGTGGGGGTTGAGATGAAGATGGAGAGGGATGGGATTGCAGACATCTCTTGGTAAAAGGATTAACCCAAGGTTGTGTCATCCTGTTGGCCTAATGTGTTGCATCTCAGTTAAACAACTATATGGCAGCCATACATATCCCTCTCAATCAGTCTTGTCCAGCAGCATGAGCCAATTTGAAGGCCCTCATGGGGATGCATGTGGACTCTGATTCAGAAAGGAAACACCTGAGAGGTCGAGGGCCTTCATTCCCCAAAGACAACCCACACATCTATCTTTCCCCCAAAGATGATATATGTGGCAATTTAATGGTGTCCTGCTGAACTTGGTGCACATTTTTGTTTCTTCTCCAACTAATGTGAGAATAAAAATGAGTGCTTGCTGAGAGGTTTCCTTAGATTCATTATAACACAACAGCCCAGACACAAACTAAATCATCTATCAAGGTTAAGTTTTACTGAATGTTGGGACAAAATAATTGAACAGATAGCAAAAAGGCCAACCAACACAAAATCCAGAGAAGGTTTTTTTAATTGAGTCCATGTTTTCGGCAACCCATGATACATCTGCTGGTAGCTCTTCATGAGTTTACGGATGCAACGCAAGACTGTAATTTCTTTTTCCCTCCTCAATATGGTGGCTAATGGTGGGAGTTTAATAGTGAATGTCAAACCCGACAAAAATGTGATGCTTGCACTAAGTCCAAACATGCACACACGCACACATCAGCATCACAAATGCCTCTTTATACAAACATAAAAATAGAAATTTAAACAAGAAAAACCTGCATCTAATTATCTCACAAGCACTTCGGCCATTCATGCATATTATAATGAAAAAAAAACTGTCAGAGTTTCACGTATTTTAAATTTCGTGTCATAAAATAATATTCTAAAAGGACTATAAAAAGATAGACAGCTATTTTCAAAAACTGTTTAAAGTGTTTTTTCTGTTAGCCTATGAAAAAGAGTTTGTCTTTGCAGGCACATTCATCCTACGTATTTGTATTTCATCTGATGTTGACTCAAGCATTTGCAAGAACATATGGCTGATTACGATCAAACATAAGTAGAAACAGAGGCCGAGGTGCACATGTGCTTGCCAGATTAGAGCCGAATTTCAGTCACTCAATATTGTTGCCATCAAGTAACAACAGTTGAGGAGAGAGATGTTGTTTCAAATGTCCAAAAAACTAGCTTCTGGTTACGGTTCCCCACACCAGCCCTGCGTGAGTAGAGGCTGCTTCCATCTCACAAAACACATTTCAAAAAGTAAGTCTGTGCAGTGCAATAAATGGAAACTCATATCCGTGTTGGACAAGAGACTCGCCCCAACACACAAGACCCTTCAAGTATCCCTTTCTTTTAGTAACCTAAGCCTCACAAGTATTTTGTACCAAGACATAAACATGTCTCTCTCCGAGTCTTCCAAACTCCTTCAGGAAAAAGAAATCCAATCAGTCTGGAGCTATTCACAAAACGGAAGAGACGCACACAAGAAGACAGATATGGTTGGAAATAAAATAAAATATCTGAGCATGAACAAGCACCAGCATGAAAAAATATTCAGTGTCACACATTTCTAACCTTTAACTTTGCTTGCACCTGCATTTGCAAAGAAACAAACACAACATTAAAAAGCTTTGAACTCTAACTTCAAATCTAAGATTTATGAAACATGCACCAGTTATGAGCCAAAGGGAACATCATCTACATATCTTGCAACTTCAGTCAGGAAATTATTCTTGAGCAACCTCGGGAAACATGGCTCGGCATGTGTTACTGTGTCTATGAATACACTGTATGTCTAAACAGAGTTCATTTGGGAGTTTTGTGTATTAGTGTGCTTATCTGTGACCAGGCTGACATGCCATTATGCACTCTTGGCCCAGACTCCAGGACATGCTTCTTTAGAGTACCTACACATTCTTGCCTGAAAGGCTGCACATGCATTCATCTCTATCTTCCAGACCCTAACTGATAAATTGAACCATTGACTTTTTAAATTGCTAACCTAAGCTCTATCTAAAACATTCACTTTTCTCATGGATGGAAATTAATGATAAAGACACAAAAAGGCACTAAGCTTGCCACCCAAGAGCAGAGCAGTAAAGCAGATCAAGGTAATGACCAGCTATAAACAGAGGAAAAAGGAACAGAGATAGAACAAGGGTTGTAAAATCCATTTGCACAACAACAGTTTACAAAAATGGCTAAATAGCAAAGCAACAGGTGGCTCTAAATACATCCTTAAGCTAGAGGGCTATTTTTTGATTCTGTACTAGAAGCTTGTATTTTACTTGAATGATAGATAAACTTCACAAACACAAACAGGTTAGCAGCATCTGTAGCTAAGCCTCTGGAGATTACATCTATTCATTAGCATGGCAGCTAAATATAACTCTGTGTATGTATCTTCAGTTTTGGATTTTCATGCCTAATTATGCAAAACTTCAGTGAAATTTTGCAAAACATTTCTTCCAATTGGCAAGTCCATAAACTGTGTAACAACCCAGCTGTCACGAAAACTACTCAGTACTTTTTCTATTCATGTGATGGACTAGCAACATCTGCAGGGTGTAACCCTGCCTCGCGCCAAACGACCACTGCAGACAGACACCAGTTCCCCCACGACCCTGAACAGGAACAAGCAGGAACAGAAAATGACTGACTGACTTTTTCTATTCATCAATTTTCTTCCATACCCAAGGCCAGGTCGAAGGACAACAGATTTAGGAAGGAATCCCAGACATCAATCTCCTCAGCAACACTCAAAATTTCTCATTCTTCATTAAGGTTCTAGAATCATCTACTTAATAAAGTAATAAAACAAATTTTTGACATGAAAGCAAAATAAAAAATAAGAAGCAACCTTGTATCAACACATATTTTTATCTAAATAAAGTAGGAACTGTTGGATATTTTTTGATCCAAAGAAAAAAAAAGATCAGAAATTGCTTAAGCCCTGTCAAGTCAAGAACACGAGGATGGAGACACGGCTGCAATAATGAAAGTAAATGTATAATTGAAAGATTTAAATATATTTCTATGTAATGTGTAAGATAAAATAACAGGAATCTTGTTGATCCCCCACAAGTCTATTCACTGCAACCATTTTCCCACTTCTTACCAGCCTGGTTGGTGGTTACGGTCACAGACACAGCCTGCTCTGGCCCTGGGCTTTGAGCTGAAACTCCATTCACCGCCCACACCTCAAAAGTGTAGTTGGTGTGGGCCTGTAGATCATTGATGGACACTCTGGTTCCCTTCAGGCTCAGCTGTTGGGGGCTGAAATGGATACTGTTTCCACAGGGCTGACAGTGGCGGCCGTCAGGTCCACAGCGTTTACACACAATGTTGTATGTCAAATCCCGGCGCCCCCCTGAGCTCTGAGGAGGGCTCCACTCCAGGTTGACGGACGTCTCATTCACATTAGAGATTAGATGGACAGGTGCTGAAGGAGGACCTATGAAGAAGAAGTAAAGAGGAAAAAGAGGAGGCTGTTATTAATTATGGGCAGACATGCAACAGTTTCGAAACAGGTTGAGTGTAATGGTACCATTAAATGACTGAACAGTGGAGCACATAATGTGATCCAGCAAGAGTTATTACAATAATTTACCTCATAATAGTCATGATGTTTTAGTTTATACTGTTTAAGGAGCTTAGCCTTGCATATACATATGGCAAACACATAAATGTGCAATTAACTTGTCTTGTCTTTTGAATTTCCTTTTAACATCCTATACATTGCAGTTTAGCAAGATCCAATTTCAGCTCCATTAATTAAGATTTAATGAAATCCAATAGGCAAGCGGCGCACTTTCAGATTCAAAAGTTCAATGTGGCACAGTGATGGAGCTTGGTACTAACAATGGGGCATTTTGGCTCCAACTCTGTAAGTTTAGACAAGTTTAGTTTTGAAAAACTATTAATTTCCTATTCTGATTAAAAACATGTCTGCTGTACAGTGTTCTAAAGAATCAGCACTGCAAATATGTGATGCAAATGCTCCAGTTCATCACTTCCAATTTACATGTCAGCTCTCTTATGAATAATGTTTTCTTTCAATGCTATCAAGCGGAGGTAATTTATTTAAATGTTCCTTATTCATTCTCCCCAGGCTTCTGTTTTCTCTGTCATGCTCACAGTACCTGTAACTAATGAAGCACACACGAGTGGGACGGATGATCGATGCAGAATGAAATCTGAAAACTGGTCGATTCGTTGATGAATCATTTTGCAACAGAAATTAATTATCAGTGTTATTTTAGGAAAAGCGGAGTGGCAACAAATGATTTTACAGAGACACAGAGCAAAAGAAAGAGGGAGTTTTCAGGAAGCGCAGAAGGAAGTGTACGCTAACAAAAGGAATATTGTTTGCACACAGTCATTTTTCCATTTAGTAGACACTTTTATTAAGAGAACAACAAGTCCTCCAACTCATACGCCCATAGTTGACGTTTGTCCATGCACTCGAATACGACCCCATGGAGCGTTTTCTATGGTTTTACCACCCTCAGCGCCCCCTTTCGGTAAAATGGGAACAGATACTTTTACAGAACAACAGAAAACTTGCTTTCCTTCCTTAATGAGCTAACAAAGGGTTAGGGTTAGGGTTAGGTCGAGCTGGGTTGCGGCTTGATACTTTTCTTCCGGCCCGTTGTCCCACCAGCGTCCCTAGCAACAAGCTAGTAACCACTCAAACCTGAGAAAATGTACGTTGAAAAGAAAATACTATGTACCGTTTCCATAAACCAAACAAATATTATGAAAATAAAGTTTATATTTCTCGCTAGAAATGTTATCAAAACAAGTCTAAAGTCAATGTCTATTTTGAAATAGAACAATTTCTGCCGAAAATTGAGGGGAAGGCCGCCATATTTCTCTCATTTTGCCAGCGAGAAACTGCAGTCAGCATAACCACCGCCAGAGGTTGCTTTAAATACGTCACCCTTGGTCGTAATTTGATGACTGGACATACGACCACTGTGTACGTTTTACTTTGGAGGACAGTCTGTAAGAGAAGGAAATAAGCTAGCAAGCTTAAACATTCATGATTAAAGCAAAACTTAAACAGATCATAAGTAGAATACATACAAATTGCAAAGCAAGTACAACTTTTCTTTTTGTTAGGGAATAAAAGGTGATATGAGATAAGATGTTCTCTTACCCAAAAAAATCTGTTGAGCCTTTGGAATGGAATATCGAATAAAAATAGATTTTAACATGAAACCAGTCGATCTTCAATGTCAGATGATGTTTCTAAAAAATGGAAGCTTGTATGGTTGAGTTTAGATGGCTGATTGCAGAATACTTTGTCACTTTTGGAATTCAGTTACATTGAGAGATTCATATGTAGCAAGTAAAGAACAATAGATAATCAAGTTAAATGTCCATTTTAATGTCACTTAAAGCTGTAGTGCGTAACTTTTACATGTCCGTGGATGTCCGTTTCAGCCAAGCCACTATCAGAGGAGATGACACAATGCAGATTAAGCCGATCGGCTCCTCAAACATCTCATGGTATTTTTCAATATATATCATTTTTACTTTGCGTGTCGACTGCGACATTCCCGCGCTGTCGCACATGAAATTACGTCTTTTATGTCACAACAAGAAAAATAATAAGAAATAGAACGCAGTGTCTCGTAGCAGCCGGCAGAACGTGAAGGTCGACATGGCGGAGAATCCAAATAAACAGCCGAGAGACACTTATCGGGAAGTGGATCCTACCACGAAAAAAAAAAAATAATTCCTGGACGTTCGGCAGAGGGACTATTGGCTAAGAAGGAAAGTGACCGAAGGAGAAGGCAAACGCGAATTTGTATCAGCGTCGCTTTTCCTCGGTGGAGAGAAGAGATCTGGCTGATGTTCAGGGGTGCATAAGTGGTCCGCAGGTCCGCACACACTGTCAAAATATAAAATGCGCACCAGATGAAACCCAGAGCGCCGAAGTTCCAGCTGATCAGCTGATTCTGTCTCTATCTGTGTCAGTTTGTGTCTGTCAGTTTGAGTCTGTCAGTTTTCCAGTGTAACGGTTTTTCAGTCAGTCAGATCAGTGCAGCTGACTGCAGGATTCTGCATCGTGTCAAAACTGAAAAAATTCACTGAATAAGACAAATAGATCATTGTGGCCCCAACAGCTGACTAATAAATTTCAACACCAAACTGTTAAATGTAGATTAAAGTGAACAATCAAACCTGTAAACAATCCAACCTGAACTCTGAAGGTTTTTTACCAGTATTTTTATATTTTACTGGTTTCTCTTGATTTTTTCAACAATGAAATGATATTTATTGAAACAAATATAGAGCCAGGTAAAGTAAACAGACTGAATTTGAAGCTTGATTAAGACAGATACCGGTTGGAATAACAACGGCAGAGATAAAGCGGTGGCAGCTGGGCTTACGTCATATGGAAGCGCCAGCTTTATTGTTGTAATGACGCAAAAATTCCGCTAGGGGGCGACAGAAGTTACAGAAGTTACGCACTATGGCTTTAAAATAGGATCATTAGTTTTAGAGTATGAGTGCCAGAGGACTAGATCCAGTGGTTAAAATTGACCTTATTAAAAGTTCACTGAGCGACTCAGCCAGTCTGATTTTTCTCATGCTTTCACATGACAATAATGCTGCTGACACTGTCTGAAAATCATATCTGGTCAACCATGCTACTTGGAATTGCTGGATGATTGTTAAAGTTGATCTGTGTGGCCTCCACATTCCCAAGACTTGTGTGTATGTAGTTGTTTATGTTTGGCAGACAGTGCAGAATGAACAATCCTTGTGGGGAGACTACAAGGACAGAGATGGAAAAGGTGAAGAAAAACAACATCTGCTCATCCAGAAAAAAAGAAAGCCAATTGTCATCATGGAAGGATAGTTTTAGGAGAGAGGCAGCAGAAATAAACAGTAAACAGGAACCTGTTGTTATGCTTTGAAGAAAAAAGAAAGGAGACTGTATTAAAATTAGTTAATTTATCTAAATTTACCTTAATTTACCTTTGGAGATTAATAAAGTCTGATTGAACTGAACTAAACTGAATTGAATTAGCATCATTCTTTTAAAGAGGTTCTTCCATTAAAAAGGTTTTTCTAAGGTTTCTGTTGAATATTTTAGCTCCACAGGTGTTCTTACCTTCATAGTGGGTGTGAAAATGGCCCTGTAACTTCTCTTTCAGTTTTTATCTCTCAAATTACGCAGGTGGCGATAACACCAGAGTTCTCTCGATTTCGAACGGCCATATTTGTTTCGTCACAACTTCTCTGCTCATTAGTATTCATCAGCTCCTGCAGTTGAAACCACGCCTAGCATGCTGCTGGCTAAAAGCTGTTAGCATAAGACGTATCAAACAGGAAGAGACTCGGTGCGCAGTTGCCATGCATAGCGGGGAAGGAAACAGGAAGTCGTGCTCTCATAGGCTAGTTTCTTAGCCAATCAGAGTCCAGCAAAGTTTCAGCCAAAGCAAGCTGAATTGAAAGGTCTGTTAATCAGTGTTTCCTGATATTTTTTAGATATATATAATGTTTCATATTACAGGTTAATACTTAAGAAATAACCACAAAGTCATGAAATTTGTGTGAAATTGCCTATTTAATAACTGCAGGATTCAGAGAAAATAAATTCCTATAAAAACTAAAATAAACTACCACCCCATTTATGACTGCTGCTTCTTTGCCATCTTATCCTCTTTTGATCCTTCAACCCATTTGCACCGTTTGTTTCTCATATAATAAGAAACAATTTTTAAAATCAAGGTTCCCAGATAAACTGTCACCAGAGCAATACTACAGTACTCCTGCACTGTACTGTATGAAGTAGACAGATACCAAGTGACGTAAACTCCACGTCATAAATTTGACAGAGATCATAGAAATACTTTGAAAAATATTAAGACGTCATCAATTAAAGAATCTGTTACATCATTTATTGGTAAGGATTTCCAGCTCTCAATGTTTTGTTTTTTATTACTATATGCTGAAATTGATTAAATTAAAAACACTATGGGCCTGATTTATCAGGTTTGCGGTTGTTAAAACGGGCGCAAACAGCTCAGCAATTTACTAAGGACGTGCAGGCAAAACTGCGCTTGTTAAGCCTGCCGCTAGACATTTTAGCACTTCTCCCCTTTATTAATATGCAATGTGGGCGTTTCTGTCAAAAGGCGCAAAATATTGGGAGGAGAACAAGTAAATAAATTGGAAAAAACTTCATAAGGTACAAAAATGGACCTGGACTACAGGGTACACCCCCAGTGATAAGAATTTGTACCCTTCTTGTCGCTGTAGCTGTACCCTGTAGTCCAGGTCCATTTTTGTACCTTATGAAGTTGTTCCACTAAAACAGTAAAATTATGCCACTTTTTGAAGTCTAAAACCAACATGTAAATCATAATATTGAAAATGATGGAAGAAACTTAATAAAATGGAGTTTAACCAGCCTTGACCAGGGTTGCAGGTGCAGTTGAAATGGTACAAATTTGTACTTTATATCAATTTTAACCCTCAGAGGGACATTTTTGACCTTTTAAAGACCAATATCGTACTTTTGCGGGAACAATTTACCTATAGGTACAAAAATGTACTTGTCTCGTACCTCTATTTCTGAGAGTGTACATTAATTTTCCAAACACTTGATGCAAACATTGTGGTAAATTCTCCAGGCTCACAATTCTTTCATTCTGAGGAACAATTATATTTACGAGGTTGAGAGATGGTGAATATGAAAACAGCTGATCATGGGTTATTGTGTAACGTTATTCGTGCTTTAAATATCATTCCACATATTTATGAATCTAATAGCAGCTGTTGATCTATTCTTAAGGTGATGGCGCAGACCCCCTTTACCCCGTGTGCTCAACCTGACTGCTGGGGAGTAACATCAATATAATCTGGCCCACATGCGCACGAGAAACATTTTGGAGCGCACCGCATCCTGAAAAGCAGGTGTCGGTGTTTGGACCGCGCTGGAGGGGCAACTTTATGCACCAGGTTGCCCTGATCACTGTTGTTTGCTGTATGTTGCACAACATTCTACAACATCACAGAATGGAGTATGAAGATGTCTTTGCTGCGGCTCAACAATATATTTTTTGGTCTCTTCCGCTCATATTTGAAGCTCCAATGGCTCGAAATTCATTTTCCTTTTGCGCCTTTCTTGCGCCCGCAAGAGAATAGCGCTGTCAAACTCCTCATTTGAATATTACTGTTTGCGCTGGTTAACAATTGCGCAATCAGTCTTAGTAGATCACCCGCAAATCAAGAACATGCCCTTAAAATTTTTGCGGCGCA
Organism: Pachypanchax playfairii; assembly: GCA_006937955.1. Taxonomy (NCBI): domain Eukaryota; kingdom Metazoa; phylum Chordata; class Actinopteri; order Cyprinodontiformes; family Aplocheilidae; genus Pachypanchax; species Pachypanchax playfairii. Next base: position 1,032,419 of record SSNP01000052.1, read on the forward strand.
CGCAATTTTGCGCTCTTTACTTGGAATATTGATAAATCAGGCCCTAAGATAGAAGAATTTGTGTGCACTCTGAGTCGTGTGCACAATCCCATAACAGAGGTTGTTTCATTTATTACAGTGACAAACACGGCTGTGACTCGTCAGTACTCCCCTCTGAAATTGGGGTACACACATATACACACACACACACACACACACACACACAAAGTATCTTTTGGTGGTACCTGATGCTCTCTCAGAATGCATCACTGGGAGCAGGGGTGCGTGGGAGAGCTGTCGGCTGTGACTGACACCCAGTAATTAATTCTGGGAGAGGGAATTGCGGAGGGAGAAGAGGAGCTCAATGCTTCTGTAACCTTTATACATTGTTGGCTCAATATGGCCTTAAAACTGATTTCTTAACGGGAGGAATTCACAGGCAGATGTTTTAATTTACCTTTTAAACTGTTTTTTCCCACTTTTTCTTTGGATTAGATGTGTGATTTGTTTTTTTTTGCTTCTGCGGTCTTTAATCCTCCTTTGGTGCAAGGTCTACGTATTTATGTTTCTCTACTTCTGTTACCATTCTCTAATTTTGTTTTTCTACATCAGTACTTGTTGGACAAATGCTGGGTGAGGCCAAGCAGGAGAGTTTCCTAAATTGGCCAGAGCGTCAACCCTACTATTACCATCCAATTGGGGTTCATTCTTTGCCCCCTTGAGTCCTTTGACCTTAATGTTCCTTCCTCTCTCCTTCCCTCCCTCTTCCTCCATAAAACCACCGCTAAGAAAACTGAGGAAAAATCTGTTAAACACAGCCAGGCTGGACAGATTCCTTCAAATGGAAAGCAAACCTCTTTCTAACCTGAACAGAGAAGAGAAACCAGCTGTTCAAGTGGCTTTCCCTGGTCCTCATTATTGCTTTGTGGAGTATGTGTGCTTAAATGTGTATTATCAATTTTTGTTCTTATTCTTAACGCAAAGGATTTACTTTCTCAAACAGTTTAGTAGGTTTTGTGGATGTCAACAGAAAAAGTGAGTGGAATGAAAAAAACTAACTTTTTTTAGATTGAATCTTCACCTCCACTTCTTCTCCCATGATAGAAATGATGTCTGACACATTGCTGCTTCTCTTAATAGCCACAAATATGCCTTTTGCCTTGTTCACCCTTAAGATGAGAACATTGTTGCTGTGCCATAACAGAAAGTGGTCCTCCAGTCTTTTGTGCTCAGTTTCTTCTCCATTTCTGATACAACCAACAGAAGATGACACGACTCTAGAATTTTACTGAAAGTCTGAGACGTACAGAGTGAAAAGGAATGGTAAGAGTACAGTCCCCTGTGGTGCTCCTCTGCTGCTGATCACCTGCTCACACACACAATCTTTCAGTCTTACATACTGTGGTCTGTTTATCAGGAAGTATTGTGGCTCATAACAGAGTGTAAGGCTGGATCTTACTGGAACATAGAATGATAATATAACCTTTTATGTTTTAGTAGTGTTATGACCAAATGAACTGTTGTATAACGCATGTGTACTTACGAGTGCAAGGCATGGATGCAGGGTCCGTTTCAGACCGAAAATATCCTTTGTCACAGGTACAAGATGTGGAGCCATCCCTGATGGAGTAACTGTGGAATGGACATTTGGAACAGGGCCCATCAGAGGCTAGAGCACGGTAGTAACCAATCTTACAGGCTGAAAAAGAGGAGAAGAACATAGAATAGTAGATTAAAGTGTGATGTAGGTTAAATGTGATGCACAAAAACATTATGAACATCTGGTTACATATTTGAGCTGAAAATGGCACAGATGTGCTATTACTTTAGCTTAAGGCAGCTTATATCTACAACAAACCAAAACAACTTGATTTCATGTTTGTGTACGTTGAAAAGTATTGAGCTTTATAGTTTTACAACTAGCATCCAATGTGGAGACATAAATGTCTTCCAGTTGTTGCATCACTTCACTGGAACAATAAAGTGAAGGCGTTGCCCAAGACATTTGAGCATAATCAATGAATGTCAGAGTAAAGAACATGTCAGGAGTAACTGTAAAAGTGAATCTTGTGTGTACGGCTGAAACCACGCAAAAATGTGATAATACATTAAGTTTCACATAGTATCAGTATTTAGTATCACAAAAATCCCTGTGAATGCATTTGAGCTGTACTTTAGAGTTTTTCACTGGCCAACCCTTAGACTTATGAACATCTGTGTAGTGAAGCAAGCTCAAAATCTAAAAAAAAGGATGAATGTGGCCATCTATAGTTTTATAAAAGAGCTGTTGGCATGTTTTGTTTTGTTTTTTTCCAGTGGAGAGAAAAAGATAATTCTTAAATGGTTTCAGCCAGTTAGTAACAGAAAAACTGTGTCATTGGGGGCCTTCCAAGTCTTTTGGAAACACCTCCTCCCTTGGTCTATTTTCCCTCTTCAGTTTTTTTTTCCCCTTTTCATTTATTGTTAATCACTGTTCTACTATCTAAAAAGCAGCAGAACAGGATTCAAGGGCGCTATAACCTCTGACAAAGAAAAAATGCACAAATAATTACCCATTTTTTTCTCTTTCACACAATTTTAACTTAATCTTTGTTAAGATTGCAAGCTAAAACAAGACTCCATAGTACAGTATTTCAGCCAATTTAACAAACAAATGCCACCACACTCAGCACAACAGGAGCTCTGTCAATCTTACAGAGCTGTTTTTATTCTGCTGGTTAAAACACACACATGCAGACACAAACACCTTTGTCTAAAATGTTATCTAAAGGAAAACTTTTCCCACTTCTGGCAACAGGGTTCGTCTTTCATTTGAGTGACAGTTTGATTGGATGGCTCACCTTTCAAAGAGTTTCTATATATCTGTTTCAAAATGGTTGGAAAAGCCTATCAGGGTCCTGTTTCACCCCTGAGCATTGAACCAGAAGAGGAGGATAAAAGAACAATACTTCAGGAGGTGCAATGCTGAAAGTTATAAGGCCGATTGGGTGAAATAAACTGTCAATCCGCTTGGCGACAAACAGCATGGTGGTTGAAAATTGGACGGTATGGATTTTAGAATGGGTGGTGTGTATAAACATGTCTTAAAATGGTGTGAAAAAGATGCTACAATGGATTCGTATCCAGTATGTTTTTTAATTAAAGACATGCTTGTCAAAACTAATAAATGGTTTTCTGGATAGATTTCTAAATAGAGACTGTATTGATCCACTGTGGGAAATTTTTTTTGCCATAGCAGCCAGTTGAGCTTGCTGCTACCTCATTCATTGCTTATCAGAGTTAGGTCCTTTACCACTTCACTCACTTAAGTTTACTAAGGCCTTATTGATTGCAGTCTGCTCATTGAGGACTTAAGGAGTGAGTGAAGTATCTTCTTCACAGCTGCAATAGAGTACAGATTATTCAGGAAGTGCTACATGTTATCTCGCTATCCTTAAAGTAACCAAGTCTCATTGAAAAAAGACAAAAAGGAACTAAGATTTTTAGGTACTGTTTGAAGTTTATTTGACCAAAAGAAAAATCCTTGAAAAAACTAGAGTTAATTGAGTCAAATACTTTGCAGGCTAAAAGTCTGAGTCTCTTTAAAGTCAGAAGCTGCCGTTTAAGAGTAGGGTAGCTCAAACTGTGCACAATTTATGTAATTTTTGTGTGTCAATTTAAAAACAGCTTCGGTTTGACATCTGGACTCTTTTGAGCTGTCCCAGAATATTTTGCACGGATCCGGATCTGTGTTTTCCATAGACATGTGAAGGCATCTTAATTTGCGGTCTGAAACTCTGGGTTTCAGTTCATGTGTTTGAAAATGTGATTTCAACATATGAGGAATTGTTTATAGCAGAAACTGCTTGGAAGAAAGGACAGCATAAGGAAAACGTGGCCGATCTCTATGCAACGCTGGGGAATTGGTTTCCTATTAGGAATGTGTGGGTGTCTGTGTGTTTGGATGTTTTAGGGTAGAAACCACATTGGTGGGTGGTCCAAGAATCTCCCTTAAGTCTTAGTGGATTTATAACTGTCGAGGCCAGCTTTGACAAACCCGAAACTGTGTTTAGTTTTAATGGGATCTGAGTAAAGAACCGTCATATCATTTAATAAAAGTTCTCAAAAGTCTAATTCCGTTTTTCCACAACTTCTTTAGACACTGTTTTCCTTTTTGTCCATTACTCTCAAGCTCATCTTTATTATTTTTCTGACTCTCTGCAGTTTACTATCCTTTTCTCTGAGTCTTCTTGGCATTCTTGCAGCAGGCCTCCTTTCAGACAGAGAAGGGCTTGTCAGGTGCCAAATCCTTGCGCTAAGAGATCAAAGGCAGACAAAGAGACTGGTAACTTACTGTTCTATTCTAGAAAGGCAAAAAATGGAATCCCTCGTGGACTGGGACTTCACATTCTCCTGCTTTTTCTCTCATTCAATCCTCATCTCTGGCTTTAGACTTTTTCCCCCTTTTGTCTGTCTATCCCCTGCCAAATCCCTATTCCCGTTGTCTCTGAGCTAGAGCTTGTTTAGAGAAGGAGTGGGGGGTGGGGTTGGAGGTTGAGTGGGGGCGTGGCATTCAAAGAGTAGTTTTGCTTCCACTGGTTGAACTGCAAGCAATGTGTTCGGAGGAGAGAAGCAGAAAACTCTGTTCAAGACAAAGCCATTAATGCAGCCATTTGCAAGTTCCAGGAGTGTAGCAAAAGTAAAAACAAAATAATAGCAACCCACACACTTGCCAACTAAAGCCTAAATTTTCTTCTGAGTGGCAACAACCCACACACCAGGCTCTGAACAGCCATACATGCTCCCGACATTGCAGCCAAAAAAATCCACATCTATCCACACACCCACATACTGCAGCCCACCTTTTGCGGCTGGCATGAAAAAGCAAGACAAGCTGTACTGCAGCCTACACAAAAAAGTATTCAATACACTGGGGACTGAAACAATGAGATCTGAGTTTCACCACAATAGCCATCCCAAAGCTCGGGGAACGTAACACCCAGCACAAGGCCCACAATAGCTACGCCTGTCCAGACAGAACAAATTCTTTACAGGAAAAGAGAATTTAGTTCGATGTATAGCATTTTCTCCCCCTTCTTGGTCTCATTTTCCCTGTATAAATGTTAAAATTCAGGCCCTCTTTTATTAGTCAAAATAGTCAGTGAGTACTCTTCAGAAGAGTAGTCAGAGGAGTCCTCACAAAGCAGCTCTTTCAAAAACCAAGTGATCAGCTTTCAGGCCCTGAAGGAGAACCTCTCCTTCTCCTGCACCCCGATCACCCAAGAATCTCTTTGCATCCTACCTTTTCCTCATGTCTCCTTTTCTTCCTGTAGAAGGTTTTACAAAAAAAACAATGGGACTCAACCTATAAAGCATTTTGTTCTGTCAGAGTTTTGTTTGTTGTGTGTATTTACTGTCCATTACTACACAGACAGGGATATAGACAATAAAAAAATGGTCAGCATCAATTCATCTGAGTGGCTGGCATAAAAGTAGCGGATTACTAGCTGCAGACTGTTAACATCTGTCATGCAGCAGGAGAGTGGAGCGGGTTAACTAATTAATTCCATCACTTGCCACTATTAATTACTTTCAGCCCTGACAGCACCACATGGCCAGCCAAACACATCGGCATGATGGATGAGGGACACACGGCCACCGAAAACTGATCACCATGATTGATGACATACATCCAACATTTCTTGACCTTGGCTTGTTTAAAGGGGGAAAGGTCCAACATCAGTTGTACCATCCTTTAGTATGCAAATTGTAAAGTCAGGTGGTCACATCTGTGTTGACATCATTGCAAGTGTTAATGAGAGATTTAATCAAAAGCCAAAGAGGCTCACAACATTAATAACACAAAAGCCAACTTTGCTGACAATCATTGACCACTGATAGAAGTGACTCATGACAGGGTGAGTCAGCAGCAGTTTGTCTGTCAAACGTAAGATGATTAATAACTCTAAAAAGAGGGAATTTATAACCAAGAAAAATCCAAAGAAAAAACAAGACAATACTTTATCTTGAATAAATAGTCCATCAAAGTGAAAGAGCATTTCACGCTGTATCACTTTATTTGGGATAAGAGTATAGTCACTATAAATATCTAAGAATACCAAAGACATTGCTGCTTAAATGAATAAAAATAAATCAGGGCTGCTTTGTACCTGTATTGTTTCTATTTAAACTCCATAAGTGGAAAACAAAGAAATATTGTTCTAAACACCTCCTGTTCATCAAGGTCTCCTTATTCTTGTTGACATAAATGCCTCAACTTCCTCCCTAATACTTCAAGCCTTCAGGAGGAATTTTTGCACAATGGTTTTATCATAAAAATCTCAAATAATCCACCCGGGCTCATCAGAAAGTACAACACCACGCTTTACAAAATAAGAGACAAAGTTCTGAAGGTGAATGAATGTAAGGAAGCAAGTCAAATATATAAAAAAAAACATGGGGGTAAGAACAAATATTGAGGTCAAAGTGCACAGAAAAGAAAAAAAGAGTTACCGGTTTAAAATAAAAAGAATAGAGCAGAATGATAAATAACACAACAGGAAGAGAATAGGCATTTTTCAACTTCTTTTCTCATATAAAACAGTTTGATTTGGACATGTTGGGTTTTTGCCTCTTAAGTTAAAATTTTAGAAACGTGCAAAGAAAAAAAAAAAGGTGGTGGCACTGCTTTATGTCTGGCGTTATGCCAACAGAACTAGAATATGCCAACACACCTGCACACATTCAGGTATGAGTGCAAAGCCCTTCAAAAGCCCTCTAGACTGCAGATGAATTTTGCAGGACCATCCATGCATGTAAATGTACAAATAAACAGACGCACACAACCATCAAACCAGCATTTTAGAGAGCAAGGTAAGCAAAAGGACAGCACTATAGCAGAGACGATATAGGCAAGGCATTGTGCTGACTCAAGTTCCCTAATGTCTCATGTTGGACATGTGTATGTTTAGGTATTTAGCTTCTTCTCCTGAGATTGTTTACAATACAGAGAGATTTATGGGAATTACTTTATCAATAAAAAATGAGCAGATACAAGGGAAGTGGGGAGACCAGAGACACTTACACAGACACACTGCTTAACAACTCAATGAATTAGACCATTTAATAAAGGGTGAGTCAAAAAGTATGAGGCATAAAAAAGAACGACTGTGTGAAAAGAGCATAATATGAATAGATGAAGAAAAGGAGGAAAAAACAGCAAAACAGGTTCATCTGGGCTTCATAATCATTTCTGTAAACAAATGCAAACTACACATGGTCTGTATGCAAATATGTAACTAATCAAAGCAGAAAAAAATCAATGCAACATTATCAGTACACAGTTTGAATATTTTGGTTTACTAACTGCCTCTGCATATACCGCTCATATTCAATCACTTTGCAGTAAATCCAAATCATTCTGCGCATCCAAAGTAAAAATCCTAAAACAAAAAGCAAACTGATACCAAATACTACCAGGAGAATAAGAAAATATTGATCTCAGACTGAGACGGAACCTGCAGTAACATAAAGAATACACACGAGGGTAAAAGTATGTATATTTGCATTTTCAACTAATTGAATTTGATGATACTTGAGGTTTTGGGTTGTTTGTAAACTAAGACGTAATTTCATAAATAGTTGTTCCGTATGACATTTTGGGTTTCTGTACAGCACCAACTTTCCAAGCAGCTTATGTATCTGTTTCTAAACTGCTATACACATGGGTGTGATCTCAAACAACAAAATTCCCAAGCTATCAACATAACCTAATGTAAACATGATTTTCTTCAAGGAATTAACCAAGTATATGTGAAACTTAACCTCCAAAACATGTGGTCTAATAATGAAACCAATTATCAGATAATCTTCTGTAACACTGAAAATGCAGCGCACAGTTAAAATCTGTTGCCTTTTCAGGGAAAAGGGTCATTTATTTAATCAAATAAAATGTAATTATGATAAATTCCCTAAAAGAACATTTATAATCCAACTTGGACCCAAATTTAGTTTGCTCAGTTAAACCCCTGTCTTAAAAACACATCTGACAGTCATATATGACCTACTGTACACACACACACACACACAGAGACACACACATCTGTCAGTGCTTAAGCAAACAGAAACACACATGCAAAACTTTAATTGCCTAGTTCTCTGTGGTCTCAAGGGCAAGTTTGACATCAACCTCTTGTGGTTCTTTTGGAAGCAGGCCAAAGGGATGTGAGGAGGGGTTGGAAAGGGTCGACTCGTGGGTGAAAAAGGAGAGTATTTTTAGGTTATTTGTTTACGTAATCTACAAGCGGTTCTGGGACGACAGCCTGTCTGGGGCCTCAAAGCACCTTCCATTGTGTGTGTGTGTAAGGGTGTGTGTCAATAAGAACGTAGCACTAGTATTGTTTCTAGACTTTTACGAGTATTGTGCATATGTGTGTTTATGTGTGAACACTCAGGGTACTAAACTTTCTCAGGTCAGTAGCTCTTCAACAGCTCATGTCAGTTTAAGAGTGGTCTCTGTCAGTACTGTCAGCTTTTAATTCACTTTTCATCTGTTGCCCCATTTTTTTTCTATGTCCAAACAGGATTGAAGACAAAGACTTGTCAAAGGAGAAGTCCATAAAATATGTAAAATTTTCAATAATATCACTTAATGTTAAAATGACACATTCTCCCAACACAAAAGTCACATGAACTTTGGAAACTATGTGTGGAAAAAAATGTGAAATTAAGATGTAACACATGTTGCACTATTTTCCTGTTTGTATTTTATTTGGGCATATGGACAAAATATACATTTTGTGAGAATAACATGTGAAACACAAATTCTGTACATTTCCTATGTGATTTTTTTCACATTTTAAGTGGTATCATGTGACCCATGTGATCACACGTTTTTTCCACATGGGATCTCATTTGAAAAACATGTGAAGTTCATGTGGTTTTTGCACGAGGGCTGGTACAACATGTGTATGTATTCCTTAGCCATTACTGCACGTGTGTGTCCGACAACTTTGCTGAGTTGTGCATATGTTATTACCCTTGGTAACCCCAGGCAGGTTGATCCTGGCTTTGTGAGGGGAGCAGGAGAGGCAACAAGGTGTGTAACAGGAGCTTAGGGTTAATAGCAGCTACCCCACTTTTGTTTTAGTTTTTAGGTTTGAGATGAAGACAAAAATGCGTAAGGCTTGCCAGTTTCTGAGGGAAGCTTAGAGTAAGATCCGTCTGAAATGCATAAATAAATAACATTTTCAAGAAGAAGTGGGTCATATTGCAAAGTAATAAGTGCATTACAGACTTTGGAATATAATAACTTCCTGAAGTGAAGTAGTTCTAGGAGGTTTTATGAATTTAAGAACCTCTCACACTCACAAAAAACCTTTATGAGACAGTGAATGACTCGCAAACTGTTTTAAGCTGTCTTTAACAGTTTAATTAGTGTAGCAGTGGAAAAAAGTGTCAGTATCCTTTATAACAGGGGCCAGTAACATGGTGTCAAAGGACCACAATTCTCACCTGCAGACCTGTTATAAAATAAAACAACTCAGTGAGCAGTTTCTAAAATGTCATTTTATCCTGTAATTATTCTTCTTTAATCATATATACATATAAATAGATTTAAAAGAGCCAATATCCCTAAAAATAATGAAGAATATGTTTATTTTAAAAGAAGTTTAAGATAAGTTTTAAACTTTTAAACCCTTTATTTAGCTCAGTGCTCATCAAGTTGCTCTCAGTTGGAAATGAAGTTGGTGATTTCTACTTTATAACATTCAGTCTTTTCCTTTTTTATTATTTCAAAGAATGATTTATAACACAGAAACAAAGAGACAATTAACTCTCACATAAGATCATCTTGTCAAGACTTGTTCAGTTGCAAGAAAAAGGTTGTTTTTCTTTTTACCTCCAATCATGGGATACAATGTTTTTTATCGTTCATAATTTTAGACTTAAACTTTTAACGTTTCAATAGTCATAGTAAAAATAGACGTATTTAGATGAGAACAAAAGAAACAAAAAGGAAAGAGAGTTCTTATCAAAATATAAGTATGTCACACCATAAACTATACCCAAGAGATCAATGTGCATTCTATAAAGATTTTATTGTGTTAGGCACAATTACTTCAGGAGCATTCTGTCAGATTTGAAAAGAATTATTTTAGTTTCCTGTTCAGTTTAGATATTTTCTATAAAAAATAATCACAACTTTTTGGACTTCTGCATTTAAGAACAAAAAAACTGAGGAGCTTTCCTTCCTTCAAACTCAAACAAATATTTACACAAGCTCAAAGAAGAAAAGGTTGGGTTTGCCAAAGGGCACAGCGGTGTAATCGGGCCGAACTGGTGATTCTCTCTGTCAAACCTCTCAAAGACCTCGTAAAGAAAAGAAGTAGCAAATTAACAGAATGTCACATACACTCTGACATTTCATTAATGGACCAAGCTGTGGAAAATTGAGGAGGACATGTTCTTGAAAAGGTTTTTTGAGATACAAATAAATAAACAATAACTGAATTTATTCTTTGGTGTGTGCAAATCTGCACCAAATCTGAAATTGAATAATTTTATTCAAGATATTTCTCAATTTTTATCAGTACGAGTCTCGTCCACGTACTCCTCTCAGACTCATGTATCACAACTGCATGAATTTACTGCCCACTTAACACAATTTTAGAGAGAGAGGAAAAATCCTATAACTGTCTGGTTAGAGGATTCTGCTTGTTAACGCTGCACAGTTTGTCATGTTTTTATATGGTCATGTGTTGATATTCTGGATGTCTCGGTTGATCTAACTGCTTCATATGTTGCTTATTGATTAGTGATATGATGCTGAGAAATAATTCTTACAATCTAATAAAACGTAGTGGGTTATTATGAAGATAATAGTTCGTCTTCATATCTCATACCATGTCATTTTAGGTGGTTTTAACTCAGAAGTGTTCTTGTTATGAGCTTAATTGTTTTTACGCTGAATCAAATGACTTCACCGGAGATGTACTGTCTGAATAATTAACTTCCCTTCTTGGATTGTAGTGTGTAAATTGACAAAGATGGTAGTCTCAACATACAAGTACGTAGGAAACCCCCACATAGTCCAATATTTACATTTTGACTTGCACTATCCACTGTAGCACAAACTGTCTGTCATCAGAGACATAAAGCATCAGGCTGAAAATATTTCCGCCACGAGAGAAGAAAAGGAAATGAAACAGAAACACATCAAGAAAGCATTCAGAACCTGCAGATAGCCAAACTAGGACTTAATTAATTCAACAAAGAAACCTGGAAAAGACTCAACAGATTTAAACAAAGAAGGAAATAATAACAGATGGAAAAACGTTCTCATTCCGTACGTGGCAGAAGTTTCTGAAAACTCTAAAGAATTTTCTCCAAGCACGACATCCTGGTGAGCGTTAAACCATCCGTCATGCTCAGACAAAAACGGATTCATACAGCGGACACAACACCCAAACTGAAGCAGAGTCACATCGCTTATGCAGTTCAGTACAGTTAGAGTCAACTCAAGATTCTGCAGCTAATCTATATGTAAAAAAAGGTATAAAAGATTATTTTAGTGACAGCAGAATTCCTATTTTGAAAAGAGAAGACTGAGAGACGAGTAAACCATTATGAACAGGAAGAGAAGGTCTCATGCGTCAGTGCTAAATAACTTACAGTGCACCGCTGCATCTAATCCCCCAACAGTTTCATAATAATTCACACCTCCAGGCATGTGACCAAAACATCTCACATGCAAAACAGTTCAACAAAAAAAACTAACAGCCCCCAGGAGAACGAAGAGGGAGGTGATCTGCAAAGCCAGCTCACTCACTACAGCTTAAAAGCTGGAAACTCTGCACTTTTCATTCTGAACTGATTAAACTACTTGGAAGAAAAGCAAAACATCTTCATGAACCGAGACAAAAAGTCCAGCTGTTTTTTATCTTTGTAGAAACTCATACAGTGATATTCCAAACTTGTCATCTCCAAGCTGTAGCTTAGCCGTACAAAGCTGCCAAAATGTTCCCATAAATCCCCTTTAAACTTTTTATAACATTTTCAATATTGAATGCACACCTCAAACCCTAAAGATTATATATCACAACATCTCACTTTTTTAACCAGGGTAGTCTTCATTTGGCTATGAGATAGAAGGATCCTGTTGTCTAATTCTGTCTCAGCTGATTAAAAGGATTGTTCCAACATGCTGCCTGCAGTCCCAGTAAAAACACTTTCACAATAAAACTAGTACATCAGGTTACAGTTGTCAGAAGTAAACACAGAGGATGTGGGACATACAAACTACCAATCAAAAATTTTAGAATACCCAGATTTTCCCCTTTTTATAGAAATAAGGTTGTTCAAGTTCAATGAACAGCTTGAAATGGTCTAAAGGTAAGCGGTGAACTGCCAGATATAAAAAGTAAAGTTATCTCAAACTAAAAAAACAATGTACATTTCAGAATTCTACAGAAATGCTTTTTTAGGAAAAACAAAATGGGTTCAAATTTGGAATCTTTCCTGCAGCAGCGGATGTTGATCAAGCCTTGAACACTGGCGCTAATTCGAACAGGTGTTTCAACTTTGCTGGACTAGGTGGCTACTTTGATGAGACAAAAGTTTAAAATATATTTTGTTCTATACATGATTTCTTTTTTAACTCCAATTGTTTATTTGTACAATGTTTTTATATCAGAGTTTAATGACACATTAAACTGAACAATTTTCAACAAAAAAATGGAAAAATCAAGGTATTCTAAAACTGTTATCCGTACACTGTTTGGTATAAATTAAATTCATTTGCACACTGTTTGATATCAGTTATTTTCTTTTCTCACGTCCTATATTTTTTCTCCATTCTGTACTGCTAGAGGTTCTGAATTTCCTGTAGAAATTCACACCTTCAGGCACGTGACCTAAACATTTCACAGGTAAACCTTTTGAACAAAAGCTGTAATGGCCATCTGGACGAAGGAAAAGGGGGGGTAATCTGTAAACTTGCTCCCTCATGACAGCTTAAAAGCTAAAAAACTCTGCGTTCTCCATGTTGAAGAGCCAAGATAAAAAGATAAAGTCAAGTTTCGGTTCTACTAAGCTTTCACTATTTTATTTTCCCCTCCACTCATTCCTTCTCCTATTCCTAACACACCTCCCTGGTATGAAATTTAAAGTGGGACACATATTCTTTTCTTCCTTCTTCCCCTCCCAGAAGTAGTTAGCTGCTGGCTTCAAATCAAAATGGGTCAAGGTTCAAAAACTTGCAAGCTAAACTAAAGTCTAGACAAATGATGAACTGGGCTTAGAACAGGGAATCTGTTTCTTTACATTTTACTTAAAACTGTATAGATCTAAAACCTCTGAGAATAATTTACTGCTAGATTACTTTTTTTTTTTTAGATTTAGAAATCCCCATAATAAATATAAGGGAACTGTAACTAACCTGGAAGATAACTTCTCTTTCAAAGACATTATTCAACTCCATGGTATTTATGAGCACCAGTTAACAAAGGCAAGAATCAAGAAGTCAAATTCAACGAATGAAATTCTCTGAAACAATCCATATTTAAACGTATTCATTCATTTTGACTGTATTTTAATTGGTAATCAGATTCAAGTTAAGAAATGCCAGTGAATAAAAACGTTTCTTATCTCAGGAAACCAACAGATTGGGTTGAATCATCATTTAAGTACAATCTTCCATCGTGAGTAGCATGAATTAGTGACAGTGGAAAAGAACAACCCAATTATAACAGGAAGAAACCTGCAGCAGGGCTGGGCTCAGACCTGAGTCAGCCTCCTGCCTAGACCGATTTGGGTTTGAGCTGACAGGAAAAAGACACAGACAAACACAGAAGGGTTGGGTCAGTTGTAATCTCTATGGAAAGAGAAACAGAGATAATGACAGACATATTAATAACTACAAACATGGAGCAAAAAGACAGTAAAGAAATGTTGTCAGTATAACAGCATACAAAACACTGGTGGCAGCTTCAACTTCAACATCTGTTCTAGAATCTAAGGTCTAGGCTTTATTTAGGGTTGCACCTCTCAAGCAACCGCACAGTGAGCTTAATGCACAAATCAGATTGCGCTTTGGAGTGACCACACATTGCAGAAATGGGTCACCCAGATGATCTTGCAGTTCTTGGCTGAAACCAATTCTTCAGTGTGCAAAAAGGGTATTTCTGTATAAGATTAAGTGAGAATAAGGATGTCAGATAAAAAAATGATCAAAGAATAAATTCATGTTGTCAAAGAAGTTGAGATCAATCTGCTCCCCTGTAATTTGTGACACACACACACAGAAAAGTTTAAGGTAAAAACACACCCAGAAATTATTTATTTTAAACTTGCTACATGATTGAATGTTAATTCCATAACATCTCTTCATTTTATATTTAAAGTACAATTTATAGGATAAGAAAAAAAAATGGAAAAAATGAGCTAAGATTAATTAAAGTGTTCTTTTAAAAGGAGAACATGATTCAGATTATCTAAAGGAAAGATAAACAATCAAGATAAAGCAATTACATCAACAAGAAAAGACATTCAGATTTCTTAAAGAGGCCATTTCATACATATTTCAGGACTTTGTGGTTATTTCTTAAGTATTAACCAGTAATATGAAACATTTTATATCTAAAAACGTCAGGAAACACTGATTAACAGACCTTTCAATCTGTCTGCGTTAAAATTTGGGTGGTTCTGGCTCCTTCCGTCAGGCCTCGAGCAGCAGCTCGTTCATATTCATTATTCGAATTTGCTGGACTCAGATTGGATAACAAACTAGCCTATGAGAGCAAGGTATACTGTTTCCTGCCCCGCTGCACATGGCAACATCAGACGTCGTGTCTTCCTGTTTGCTACGTCTTATGCTACAGCTTTAGCTAGCAGTATGCTAGGTGTGGTTTTAACTGTGAGAGCTGATGAATACTAATGAACAAAGGAGTTGTGACGAAACAGATATAGACCGTTTGGACTCGGTAGGACTCGGATTTTATAGCCACCTGTGTAGTTTGAGAGATAAAAACTGAAAGAGAAGTTGTTGATCTGTTTTCACACCCACTATGAAGGTAAGAACACCTGTGGAGCAAAAATATTCAACAGAAACCTCAGAAAAACAGTTTTTAATGGAAGGGCCTCTTTAAAAATGTTAGATTTTTGTCATGCATGGTTTTGTTTCAGTAAACTTTTGAGGATACTTTAATCAGTAGTGAGATTTACTCACTAAGTTACAAAAGTGAAGTTAAGGTTAAGCTAAAGGCAAAAAAAGGGAACAGGAAGTTGAAAAATACCCTGAGAGGAGAAAAAAAGAAAGCTATGGCTGGAAAAGCGGAAGCTGTTGTGGTGAAGAGAGAAGGACTTGGCAACATTGGCCAAAGAACGAGAAGTCTAAATGTTGGTAATTAAGTGGGCGATTAGTGACGCAATCTATTAAATTAAGCATTCCTAATGCCTGGTCATAAGGCAGTAAGAGTTCCTCCACTAGCAGTTTAAATTAACTTCTATTGTACTGACAGGGTAATCCTCTGGGGTTATAGGGGGTCAGACCTGTGAGACAGAGAGCTGGTTTTTATCCGAGGATGGCAGCAGCTCAGGAGGTAGAGTCGTCTAGTGTGAAGTGCTTTGTGTCATTTGACTCAAAAGGTGCTATACAAGTACAGCCATTTACCATTTATTTATAAATACAAACTCAAAGACATTTTGGAGCAGATACTAGACAGAAATACAGTTCTGCTAAAGAAGAATAGATTCTAAGCTAACAGGAAACCCGATGACGGCCAGTAATACAGAAACCCAGTCGCCCAACATCCAGCTTGTCACTGTAATCGGGTGGTCACCATGCAGAGAATGACCTTGGGGCTTTGGGCAGGTAGAGCCCAAAAGAAATTGGATTTTGTTAAAAGAGGATACCTGTCAGGAGAAGTAAAAAACAGAGACAGAGCTGAAAGAATTAAAGAATGTATATACCATCTGTTCAATATCCACTGGATTGAGAATCAGATGGGATGAACCAGAACAATGGACACCCCTATGTCCTGACCCAGTGAAAAATGAGCTATGTGAATGACTTGCAAGCCAGTGAAAGCAATGGGTGCACGTCTCTGCATCACCCAGTAGGATTTGCAAGAAGAGGAGTTAGATGAGTGCTAGTGTTGTTGGAATGGTGAGAACCTCCTGCACTGTATGAAACGTGTGAAGGCTTCTGGGTAGTGGGTGAGGAGGATTTTAGATCCATTATATACCTTTTATCCACCAGGGAAAAATGTTAATCTACCTGTCCCTCAATCCCCCAACTCTACCAATGGGACTGGGATCTAAAGTTCAACTTGCAATGCCATACCCACTGGAGAATAAAGGTAAACAAAGAAATCTGTTAGAGGAGACCCTACAAGCAGCATCACCATACAATCCTACAGGAGGTCAGATGTGGATTTCTCCATTTCTCTCCTTAAGTGTTATGAGTGCATTGAGATCCAGTGAAGAAAAAATGCACCACAGAAATGGCATGCTCTTTGGAAGATGCTTGGAGGAAAGTGAGATGTAAAACTGGTGATGGGCCATCAGAGTTAATAACGTGGGCCCAATTGAATAAAGAGGTGACTGAAGATCTAAACCTTGACCTGTAAGATTAAGAGGAAATCCCTAGAGGAAAGGGAGCCAAAACGAACAACTTATAGTATTACACTATTACCCTTGATGCCTGGGGACCCATGAGGCATGACAGAGAAATGGATTTGCCCAAGTTCCTGGAACAGAAGTAGGAAGGGTGGATAGATCTATGACAAACAATGTATGTAAGTGTAGCTAAGGTTTGCATACAGTTGGCTTGGCGTGAAGATTCAAAAAAATATTTTGTGGTGGAATATTTCTTGCCAAGAACAGGCGAACATGATCCTATTTGTCCTTCTTGTGAGAAACACATTATTAATGGAACAATACACAAGATCTGAGTATGGCATTTAGTTTGCTAAGGTATACTGCTCTAAATATTTTATTAAAATATCATAATTTTTAACTCTAGTAGGATGACTGTTTAAAGCACTTCTGTGCCTCCAACTAAATTTATTACCTATGTATGACCATTTATAGTAAAGATGAATGTAGGGTGGGTACTTCTGAGACTGTGAAACCCCTTGCTGGGTCTTTAAGAACATATTAGCAGTTGAGTTTTCAGCACATTAACTCTCTTTATGATGATGAGTCAAATGAAAACTGCCAAGTCTGTCTGGAGTTAGAAGGCTTTAGCCAATCAAAAAAATACGAGATTTCTTGTTGCTGGGTAAAGTCTGAGTCCTGGCCCAACACCAGCCCCTTCCTTCCTGACTTTACTGTACACTGAAATCAACAAAGGATAAATCTGAGAAATAACACTTACACAAATAACATTCCCTCTTATAAGTGGTTACCATGTAAAGCACATAATGACATTGCCACACAATCTGATTTTTCTGTCAGAAATTCTACCATGGAGCTTGTTAGACATAATAGTGTTGTACAATTTTGTTTTGTTGGTATGATGTGTAAATTGAATAGAAAAGCTGAATAAGTACTACGGTCCAGTGCAGCTCAGACTTCCCCATACAGGTCTGAATGACACTTTTGACAGAAATTTACTCTGAACAAATTCTGTGTGCATTGGGTGTCCTGAACTGGAAACTGTGGCTATGGTTTGGTGGACCCAAAATGCAGAGAGGCAGCAGAAAACAAACTTAAAATCCAATGTTGTTTTACTCGCAATCCAAGGAACAAAATAAACTACAAATTTAGCTAACCTTGACTTGACTAAACTTTACTCTAGTTGACATGGCACATACACAAACACAATCTAACACAAATACAAGAACTTGACAAACAGCTGATGACAGAACACGGCTCATATGGAGGTGGAGACAGTTGACACACATGAGAGGTAATCCACAAAAAACAATTAAAGACATGAGACATGGCTACACAGTGGAAACGGAACCACAACATGACAGTATCCGACAAACCATGGCATGGAAACTATTGAAAACCGTCTATTTCGGTCAAAAAAATGTTCGCACCAATCATGTGTTAGAATTGTGCTTTGGGGCAGGTGTTCAAGTATGATTGGCAGCAAGTGCCCAGGCAGTCAAAGCAAAACAAATATGGCTGCGCCGGTGGATGTACGCATAAAAGCGGCTATTGAATTTGTTTTATGACTAGAGACGATTTCTTCATTGAAAAATGAGCAAAGATAAGAACTTTGTGCATTTCTTGATGGTAAAGATGTGTTGTGCTCTTCTTAGTGGTAAAGATGTGTGTGTTTTTCTCCAGAATGGAGTTGCAAGAACTTGTTTTACTGTGCTTGGCTAAAGACAAAGGCAGACACTTGCTGGCTCGTCCTCCAATCAGCTTAAAATATTATATCTGATGTCCCTCCCTTTTATATATGGTTTTAATTGGAGTGGTTCCAGATGTATGTGTGTTCCCGAATCGAAAAGAGGTGGGGCTACACATAGATCTGACAGAGCCAGTTTACATCAGGTGGGTTGATGCAGGTAAATATCTAAAACATGCAGGAAAGAGACCCTCAATGCCTGGAGTTTGAGACGCCTAGAAGTGTAGATTTGTTAACTAAATCAGATCTAGCTTCACACCTGATTTAGAAACAGGCAAAATTATTTGAGGGGCTGATTTAGGTACTTTCAGATAAGCAAATACTGTATATATCTGTAGCTAATTACAAGAACTTTAGCGCTTAGGATGCCTGGTATAGCTTTTCCTACTAATACATTAAAGTATATTTCTCAACCTATAAGTATTATATTCAAGCCGCACATCCAAAATGTGTATGCGTTTCCCAAAGAATAAAGCAGTGCTCAGTTTCACACACCCCCAGCTTGATTAGAAAACAGAGATCTTGGCTCATTAAAATGGGCACCACGTTCAGTCTCAAGACCCATCAGATTACACAGCAGCCCTTTATTGCAAGCTTTTTTGTCATAACCCACAACTGATTGCTGTGAAGGAGCCTTTGATTGTGCCACTGAACCTTGTAACCCCAGAGAAAAAGGATGACAATGAAAAAGAGGAAAAGACCACCTACTATTGGCCCTGCAGGGCCGAGGGAGCTTAAGATAGAATTCAGAGGGAGAAAGAGACAGCAAAAGATAAAAACCTTTTCAAGGTGTTTGCAATCAGCTTCCCATTGTCAGATAGAGCGAGAGTTGGCTGTCCATCAGAGGAGCCGCTGTGCTGCATTGTCTCCAGGTTGAAATTGCACAATCAGATATGAACATTAAAAGAGGTTTATGATAAAACATGTGATATGCCCGTTGAGGCACATGGACTGAATATATTTATTATGATTCAAACACGCATGTACATATATATGCACATGTATTCTCTAGCAGTAGAGTATTGCCTAAGATCAGAAGGATTTCCATAACAACGTAAACAACTGTATGATGTGCAAAAAAGCACAGTTGCCAGACTGGAACTACATCTCTTTCCATTTCACTTCCTTGTCTATTTTTGGCATCATTTTTTTTCTCTTTCTACTTCTAACCCTTCCTCCACAAGAAACTTGTGTATATTCTCAGCCATCCAGGACATTTCAATCTAAAAAAAAGGCAAACAGACTTCTTTTTCCATCTCCTGAAAACATTTCACCTATCATCTGAAAGGTTTATTCAGTTCTGATCATAGGTTGGAAGTTCCAGGCTTATAAGCTGTTGTGGCCAAGGTTTGAATAGGCTGATTGAAGTTGTTTAATTACTTCTTCATGTCAAAAAGTTCTGCAAAGTTATGTTAATGATCTACTCATCTAAACCAGGTGTGTTGAAGCAGAGAAACATCTAAAACCTGCAGGATAGCGACCCTCAAGGACTGGAGTTTGACATCCCTGGCCTATGCAGAGGTCTGAACACTACTCACTGTCTTTCAGATGATAGGTGAAACATTTTCAGAGACAAAAAAGAAGTCCAGTTGTTCTTTTTGGAAAAACTTTTGTGGTTCCCCTGCAATCCACATCTCTGGTCCATTCTGTCTCTCTCTTTCTCATCACAAAGAAGGAGGCAAAGACCCTTTTACTTTTTCATAATCTCTCTCTTCAAAACTGTCCACTCATGCCCTTTCGGAACATTGTCCACTTTTCCTTCTCTACCTGTCTCTCTCTACCTATAAGTTTGTCCATCTATCTTTACAAACATCACTCTCTTCAACTGTCTGCCAGCTCTGAGTTGAGAGAAAAATATAAAATTATCAAAAGAGAAAAGAAGAGGGGCAAAGGGACAGCAGTGAGTGCATTCAGGAGAAAATGGAGGGGGACGAAGGGAAATGACATGGATGGTTAAAGAGATGAGGATGGGGGGGGTCAGAGGATGGCAGGGTGGTGTTGGTAGAGAACCGGGGTATTGATTCAGGGTCTTTTGACATGCTAATAAGCATGCTGACTGCTTTAATCGCTCCCTCTTCCCATAGCAAGCTTCAAAGACAGGATGCTTTTCAAAAAGATGAGAGCAGACAGGAGAGGATGAGAAAAGAGAGGAGAGGAGAAACATAGTTTTTTTTCTGCACATCCATGGCAAATACACTCCTAATGCTAGCTGACAACCATGTTAGTGTCTCAGTATAAACACAAACTACCCTGTCAAAAGTAATGTACTTATTGTCCCATAAAAACCTTTAACCTCCTTTTTTTATGTATTTTTGTTATGTATTACTAGTTTTACATTACTGTAATTTTGTTTCGATATATTTTTATCTTTTGTTTTTATGTATTACTGTTTTTACAGTGCTGTAACTTTATGAGTGTTTTTACTCCTGGAAAGTGCTTTGTGCACCTTTTGGCTGTTGTAAGGCGCTACATAAATAAAACTTTGATTGATTGATTGATTTTTTGCCATTTTTATAGACAATCTCAAACTTCAAGAATTTTTACAGGCACACTTAAAATGATTGCTTTGAATAGTACTCTGAAACATTGTATTTATATACCCAACTGGTTCTTTTATTTCCAATCTAGTGCAAAATAACAAATAGAACAATGTTAATAGGTTTCAAGGGATTAATCATCTTGGCAGGAAAAAATTTAAATAATGTTTATTTAAACTGTTTTGGATCTTTTAGCCATTTCAATTGTAAGTTCCCAATTTTTAACTATTTTAACAAAACCTGTTGGGTTTTTCTGAATTCTCTTTAAAACAGTGTCACTGATTCAGTTCCATCGTGAAATTCAACACCTGTTGGGGCTTCATGAACTTTGTCTAATTTAAACAGCCATTTTTCAAGACCTACACATTTGCATGCTTTAAATTAAAAATATTTCCAGCACTTTCCTGCAGCCAGTATCAGGTCCTAAAAACAACAAAACCGGAAAATATTTTCTATATAATAATAGTATAATAAATTAGGTTTAAACTCAGCAGAAGATAAATTACTTGAAGATGATTATTCATTGCAATGTGACAAGTCACAATATGTTTTGGCTGCACTCGCAGGAGCGATATTCCTATCAGCATAGGTCATGCTCCTCAAGCGATAGCTTCCTGCTCTAAATTGTACACTGGAAGTAGAAATGCAGAGAGGTGTTGAGAGCTGAGAAGTGCAAGGGAACAAACACTAAGACAGGATGGCTGGCCAAGCAGGAAAAACATTTCAGCACCTCAGCTAATGATGGCTAAATTACATCCAGTTGCCCCTCCTGCAACTGGTAAAAAGATTAGTGCATATATGTTTTTTTTTTTACGATTTTAGTGGCTAAACAAGTACAGAATATTAAAAAAAAGATTAATGATTAATCTTTAAATAAATAATTTTAGTATAAGTGGGTAGAAATGTCAGGAGATGCTTTGTCCTCTTTCTCGATACCCGTTGTTCCTTCTTGCTCTGAATCAGTAATAGATTCCACGTCCCTATTCAGCAGCACACGAGTGTCTTTGGTGGCAGGGAGAGTGATGAGTACATTCACCTCCATTCTCCTGCAATCTGCTCAGCTCAACTCACAGCTGGGCGTGTATGCATCTGCTCAACATATATATTTGTGTATTCTAGGCTTTTTGCACACCACATAATTGTTTTTAACATATGCAAATTGAGATCGTTTTAATTATAAGGCTGTGCATGTGTGTGAGTAAGAGCATGCATATATTAATTCCACTGCAGTAAAACATCTTTCTCAGCATGTGCCTGAATGTTTATAATAGGAGTTAGAATGCACATTCCCAAGTGTCACTTATGAATGCACACTTGAGAGGAGAATGATGGGTGATGATGTTCAGCGCAGTGCCTCCCTCTCACCACCGAAGGTATAATCTCATTATTTAACCCACTTCCTGCTGGTGCCACCACAGACAGGCTGACAAACACCAATCACCTCGATGGCTGGCGCAGAGGGAAATGAAAAAAGTAGAAGAAAGACAGCGTCAATAGAAGAAAACAACAAACAGAAGCTATGTATTAAATCCAGAGAATATATTAAAAAGTTGATTTCAAGCACTATAAAGAAGAATCAAAGATATAAAGAAGAATAAGACATGAAAAAGTACAAATGCAGATAACAGGTCAGATTCAGAGATATATTCAAGAAATTAGTGTTAAAAACAGGTGCAGATACACTGTTGCCCAAAAATTTTTAATATTTTTTTCCAGACACATTCCCGTAAACTCCTATTTATACACATGAAGAAACACCTTGGACCAAATGCAATGATGAGATACTGGGTCCCATTTGCCAGGTGAAATGAAGAATAAATGACGTTGTCACAATCATTCTACGATAACAAGCACAAACATTTTATTCTGACCTTGTGACTTTATGGCCAGCAGTTCATTTAATTTTTGCATATACTTGAAAATGTGTGTGTGTGTGTGGGGGGGGGGGGGGGGGGGGGGGGGGGGGGGGGGGGGGGGAGTAACAAGTCTATGGTTTCAGAGCCATCAGGGAACAGATGGTAAAATAGGATTATGTGGTGAATTTAGAGTGATACTCCCAAGAGCATATTTAAAATTGTCACCAAAGGGAGGTGGCGAGTGGGAGACCCAATTTCACACCCAGATACATAAAGTGTAATACAAAAGATAAACCTGATCATAAAACCTTCTAATCTAGTACCTACAAGTTTCCTGCTTGGCAAACATGGCTGGGGATGAAGGAAAAGACGGAATGACAGGTGAGTCTCAGTTTGAGGCAAACAAGTAACACAGTCAGTCAGTTAGTAAGTTAGCCTGAGTGCAAGTTTACATGTAAAGTCTATGGAGTCCATCAGATGAGCGTCAGCGTCTCTGCGTCACTTTGTGAGAATTTGTAGTGTCAACTTTTCAGGCTTTTCAGCAACGCAGAAGTTCAGCTAGCTGAACTTTTGATGCTCTTGACGCTTTCGAAGCGGCATGTCAACCAATCAGAGCGTCTCATCGCAGTGACGTCACTGCACGTAACCTGAATGGAGCAGGAAGTCGTCAAAAGGGCGCGGGACAGACGGAAGTAGCGCTGGAAGCTAACCTCATCCATATGTAGCTCCTGGAGCAAATGGTTTAACTCCTCAAACTCAGAACGTATCTGAAGGATGGGGTGTATCCACAAACGGAGTAAATAAAGCCAAGCTACTCTCTCTATATGATCCACCATAGCTCAGAACATCCGATAACAAAGGAAGCCCCGCCTACGCGCTCTTTTTAATGGTCAAGTTTCAAACGTCAAACTTGAAGCGTTATTCTTGACGTTGACAAAGTGGCCAGTGTGAACGCACCATGATACATGAAGTGGGGAGGCTAGACTAATTCTAAATGATCAGCCCTGCTGGACCAAAAGTAGCCAGACATCCTCCAGACAAATTTATGCATTATATTTTAAACAAAAAGTATGAGAAATGGTTGTAATAGCCATGCAGTTTTGTGAAACTAAGCATTTCTTAGTCCAAATCAAGCTACACATATTTTCACACTATAAATGGCGTGCACTTGTATAGCGCTTTAATTATGTCCTACAACCCCCAAAGCGCTTTACACTACAGTTTTTTTGTCATTCACACATTCACACGGGAGAGGGTAGGGGCTAATACTCACACAACCCGATACACAGATCGGGGGGCTACACGGGGTTCAGTGTCTTGCCCAAGGACACTTCGACAGGTGGCGGTGGAAGCCGGGATCGATCCACCAACCTTCAAGTTGCAGGACAACCACTCTAACCACTGAGCCACAGTCGCCCGACAAACCAGATCAAAGCTCCTTTTTTATGTCAGAGCCTTGTAGCTGTTGAATTAGATCATTTCCAAATAGACTTCACTTCTAGTCAAGATCAAGCTAAAAAGTCTAGAAGTTATGATCAAATAATTTATGCCTGAAATCAACTTTAATTAATGTGAGTATAAAGTAGTGCAGTGGAAGAGAATGTCAACAAGGTTCCTAAAAATGAACTCCTGCATTAACTGAGATGAGCTGGTAATCTGCAGTGTCATATTTATCTGCTGACTCGTCAGCTATAAGCTGACAAACACACACACTCGCATGAATTTCTTTTGAAGACAAAAACACACACATATGTTCATGAAAACACACTTTGCTGCTCTTTGGAGATACAACTGCCAGAACATACTGTTAGAAAGTTTTATGACTCATCATAAAAACAGAGGTGAACACAAGTATTTGTAAAATATACAAAGTGATTTACTGAGTTCTTCCATCATCAACACTGCAGGTCCAGCTGTACGGACCCCCTCGCCAGATGATTAGCGAAGAGTCCTCCCTGACCTCCACCATCACCACAGAGCATGCATATGGGGAGGTAGTTAACAGGTAAAGGGATCCAAAATACAAACAGACTGAGTCCCCTCAACTATGATCATAGATCACTTGGTTCTCAGAACCCTGGTTGTCCTTCTCATGCTGACCCTGGGAGAACATGCTAGTCCCCCTTTGTCCACTTTGAGTACAGATACACACTACACTGCCACAGCTGTCAAAACCCTGATGTCTTAATCAATCCTGGAGCCACAACCCCGTCAGACACAGCCTTAAGATGGATGTAGAAGTGGATGACCTTTGACATCTTCCAGGGGAGAAGTATACTAGTCCTATGTGCTCTGTCAGCTCCTCTTGCCCCCCCTTTTCTCTCCAAACATCACAATCCACGACTGGCTGTGCTGCTGCCTTAAACAATGATGGAAGAGATCCCATTCATCCAAGGCTGGGAACTAGGGGCCAGGTTGTCCTTGTAATCGACCCCCCATCCCACTCCAAACATACACACACTCACACAGGCTTGAATTCAAAAAGCTTGAAAACACAGTCATACAACACCAAAAAACCTTTGAAAGTACAAGTCCAAATTTTTCACGTCACTTCAAATATTTGCCTCCTCCCTCTTGTTCAAAATGTCACAAACTTCCACCTGACTGAGTGAAACACATCGCTCTCTGGAAAAAAATCAGTCCACTACTGTCTGAGTTTCTTTGTCAGCATGACCATATAAGGGTGTAGTCCCTCTCTCATAACACCTGTCACTCGTTGGAATATTAACTAGCTCATCAGTGCACTTGAGGACCAACAGTAGGCAGCCCCCTTTTAACCTTTGAGTCAGTGGAGCTCATCCACACCGATGTCTAAGACTGCACTAAAAGAACATTATCCAGAGCCTAATTAAATATGAAATACTCAACATGTATATAAATACTGAGGCTAGATGTTAATGTCGTGTCTGGCACTGTTAACTTAAACATAATCAGGCAGATGCAGTGATGTCAAACGCCATTTCCATCATGGGAGAAGTGGAGGTGGTGGAGGAGTATAAATATCTCAGTGTTCACCTGCACAACAGACGGAACTGGAGACACTACAGTGATACAAGATCGGACGGAGCAGACTGGACTTCTTGAGGAAGCTCAGGTCCAAGGGTGGATGTTCCGAAGCAGCCAGTGGTACCCCTAAACCACCAGATTCTGTTTGTCACACAGTTAGTCCTCCAATGTACCCCCCCCCCCATGTTTGCATTGACTCAGATAAATCTCTGCTGAAGAATTCAGAAATTAGAGATGATTAATATGATGGCATCGAGTTTCCCATGATTTTGTAGCAAGGCTGGACCATGTTCAATATATTCTCCCACAATATGGTATTTGGGTCTGGTCTTCAGTTCATGCATCCTGCAGTGTCCAGTGACCAATACCCCCCCATGATTTGGTAGCAAACAAGGCCAATGGCCTGACAGCAAAGAAAACTACAATTGGTTTTTTGGCGTTTCTTATTTCTGTCTCTACAGAAGCTTTACAAGTAATTTTGTAAAAAAAAAAAAAAAAACAACTTTGAACCTGTTGACAGAAATTGAATTGGCATTTCTGTTCAGGGCTTTTCTTTAACTTTAGTACCTCACAGGCACAGTCACTGATAGGGTTGAAGAGAAACTTGAAAGCACACAAAGCTGACCTGTAACCCCCCGGGTTAAATCCAAATGTAAAATCCTTGTGATTTCAGTAACATTTACACGAGAGAGAAAGTTTAAATGGTTTAAGATAGAACAGAAAGTAGAGTTTATTACAGTAGCCCAAAGCCCTTATTGCTGTCAGGAAAAAACAGCCCTGTCTAGATTTTATGATATGCACTTAAAATTATAACAACTACTCAAACATTTTTATTTAAAAAAAATTGATTTGGCATTTATTTTAACAGACGGCCACACTGAGATAAACTATTTTTTTAGGGGAGTCGTTTTGGGGCTTGTTCCTGCAACCTTACAGTTGGCAGTCAGCCACTTCCCCTAGGCCACAGTCACATCAATAATTGAGGTAAGAATGGACATTTATATGTTTCCTGAAATATGAGAAAAAAGATTTTACTGAATAATATGCACGCCATGGAAGACAGAGGACTTCATGTGTAACAACAAAAATATTACAGATTAAACATGGTACAAACATGGAGCAGACACAGAAGGTGTGGACGTGTGCTTGAAAGAAGTTTGCTAAAACTGAGAGGAAATATATCAAGAAAATTAGCCTTTATGATGGTTATTTATTAAAATGTCAGGTTTCAAATCAAAGCATAATGATATTAAATAATTGTGCATGAAAAACGATTCCCTCTAACCAAATATCACCATTTCAACCTCATCTCACAGCAGTATATTTATCACTCCTCTCATACATGCTTGGAAACTCTAATTTTCCTCTAAATTTCCTTTTCCCAGTTCTGAGATCTACTGGGAAAAGAGAAAGAATAGGTGAGGGTGGAAGACACAGTGGTAGAGCAAAACAATTGAAGCTCTGCCCTTTTCTCCTGTAGTTTCACCAGTTCTCCTGGGATACATCCTTTTGCATAACACCTCCCAGTGGGCCTGCTAATAACTCTTTTTACAGTCATTATTGCCTCTATTGCACAACCAAATGCTGGAAAAAGGAGTAAGGGAATGCAGAAATAAAAACAACCAATAGAGACCAAGGTTAAGAGAGGAAAGGGAAGGACAAAGAGAATGAAACAGCATGAAGTCAAAAAACACAGACAGGAGAAGGGAGAAAAATATTGACACAGAATATTGTAAATCTACTTGGTATTTGAAGGGTAATGTTGGCCTAAAAACTGAGAATCAGGTGAACATTACTGTAAAACAGGTTAGAACAAATTTCAGTCCTTTACCTTGGCATTCTGAATTGCGTTCCTCAAATCCGGAGTTGCACAAACAGTTTCCTATAGGCACCAACCACTCCCCATCAGCTCCACAGTACATCTTAGGAACTTCCTTCTCCTCAGAATTATTCACACAAGAGCCTCGAACCTCCACCAGTGAAGAAGTATCCGTCCCTGTGATGGTATCGGGAAACTGGGCCAGGTTACGCACAGATAAAGGACATTTCTTGTAGAAGACCCTGACGGAAACCAGAGCAATACATGCTCCAACATCCTGGAATGCCAAATAAAACCCCTTACGGGTTAAAGCACCCACATCCCGAACTTCTGTGTTGAGTTTCATGATACGATCACCAATGTCCATCTGAGTGAAGCTCTCATCTGCTGCAATTGTATCTATTTTGCTGAACTGGTTCTCTCGAATGTAACGTTCTTTGTCATTATTTGACTCGTAGTAGTAAAGGTTGAAGGTTTCCTTGCATGTTCCCATGACCCCCGGTAAACTGTTGCAGTCTCGAAGGGTGAACTTGATTTCAATGTAGACACGCTGGGCACCTCCACGAGGGATCCAGTCAGTGCGGAGCCAGTTGTTCTGATTTGGCTCCATGACATTACACACCTGGTATGTCCGGATGGGGATGTTCTTTTCATCCATAATGCTCACCTCCTCCCACTGTGGAAAGGACATGTTAAAAACATTATTTTATTAGATAAAAATCATTTCACTTGATGGAACTTCCAGTTTTCTCAGTCAATTAAATGCCTCAACCATTTAAATAACTAAAAAAGCATAGGAAAAAAAAAAAAACGTAAAGGTTTTATAGTATGCATATTTAAGACTAGGAATATCTGAAAAAAATTCTAAATAAATGCTCTTATGTCTAAAATGAGATGTGTAATATTTTTTTATGGGGGTTTTATTTGGTCAGTATTCTAGTCACAGTGAAGCCGATGACTAAACTTAATGCACATTTATGAATAACAGTTATTAGACTTGTTTGCTCTTATTATAGAATCATCCTTTGTCCTAGGTTGTGTGTGTGAACAAACATTTGTCTCTATGTGGCCCTGTGATGGACTGGCAACCTGTACTCTGCCTGTCTCCCGGTGACCCCTAGAGATATACACCAGAACCCCCGCTGAGCAGGAACAAGCAGGTATTGGATGGATGGATGGATGGATGGATGGATGGATGGATGGATGGATGGATGGATGGATGGAATGATGATGGATGGATGGATGGATGGATGGATGGATGGATGGATGGATGGATGGATGGATGGATGGATGGATGGATGGATGGATGGATGGATGGATGGATGGATTATGCAGATGGTCTGAACAAGTGCAGGACCTGGAGACTGAGTCCGATATGTTCAATGATGTTGGAAAGAATTCATAAAGAAGTGGGAGATACTAACATGAAGTGCATGGATTATTTTACACTGCGTGACTTGGTTCATTTTTTCCAAGAGCCACTGTTTGTTTTACTTATGATCAAGTTTCCCTCTTGACAGAACACCATTCAGCCTGTTATGAGACGCTCAAAGCACTGTGCTCCCTCAACTTTCTTTTTTTTTTTTACTGTGTTTTAAATAGAGTCTTTGACTGAACTGGACTCTAAATAAAAGCAGACAAGCCTTTGGCTGTTGCAGCATTAACTATTTAGAAGACTGTACAAAATAAACAAAATGGGATGGTGGGAGATTTGGCTGATGATGCAAGATATGACTCAATGTCTAATCATAAACACTCTGGATTAAAAGCTTATTTCCCTGGGGTAGGTAGGGATAGTAAGAAATACAGCTGCAACTCTATGATTTAAGAAAACGTCTGTCATTTTTCTTTTTCATTCACCCTGTGCTCTCTTCCACCCCCCCTCCCTTTTTGTTGTGGAAATCTAGTGGCATCAAGATAAGGTTGTACCTTTCCCTGATAGCAGGAAGAAGGGAGAATGAGATCAATTGGTCTTAATGAGAGGGTGAATGGAGGCTTGCCAGGGCTGCCGAGACCCTGTCAATCACTTGTTAGAGATAAAACAGCTGATTGGACGCAATGCAAGTTCATTGAAGAAGCCTCACAAGCCGAGATTGCAGCAACTGTGCAAAATGGCCTTGTTTTCAGTCATAGATGTCCCATTTTTAATATCTAAAATACATTTTAAAACACATAAAAACACATGTAAGTTGTTCTTTTATTTAACTTTTATAAACATGAAGAAACTTATCTGTTACAAATGCAAAAAGTTGTAATTTACTAATCTCAGCTGTTATTTATTTATTCAGGTGCCATAAGAAATTTGGCCATTTCAATATAATAAAAGTACCTCGCTTTCGTCAAATAAATTTGGAATATCAGATATGTTATCCTAGAGTGTGGGAACACACTTATGGTCTGTGTTGGTTTATAACAGGTTGTTCTTCAGCTTTAGAGCTGAGACTCATGGCACTTTCCTCCCTTATTCATCCATTCCAGAGGACCCTCTTTCAGCTGCCAAGTTCCTCTCTCCCCGCTCACATGAATGAGGGAGAGGGATATAATGTTTCTCCACAAAGACTATTCAATCCACCGTTTATTCATGAAACCTGATGCCCACTGCAGGACAAGCCTCTGGATCTGACCATTATGAAGTAGTTAGAGAGAAGGGGTGCAAGGAGGAAGCAGAGTAGAGGTTGGGAATGACTGGGGTGCCAATAGAGTTTTCTGGGCCCCCATGAGGCCCCGTGGGTTTTCCAGAGTCTCATGTTAAACCCAATTGTAAATTTTAAATTATTTATGTGTATATCACCCTGAGCATTATATCCTGAGAGACAGTTGTACAATTAAGAACACACGTATTTATCTTTTTAAAGCAACAGCATCTTTTCAAAGAGGGAATCTGTTTAATGGTTTCCTCCGTAGATCCTATCATAATGTAATCTCTCTGTTCTTGCTCAACAAGAGGCCGCATGCAGAACTTACCCCTAATTCTGACGGGTTGGCGACCCATCCAAGCTCCCCCTGTACAGCTCTAGAGTCCAGTAATGTGACTGGAAAACAAGAATGGGAAAGAAGTGAGAATGTAGCATCAGACCGTTCCTTTAATATGTTTAATACATTTAGGCTTAACACACACGAGGAAGAAATGCTTCCTATTTTCTCTAATAAATACAAAAGGCAATACAAATATAAAGGGCAAGCATGTAAATGAGATAGATAGATAGATAGATAGATAGATAGATAGATAGATAGATAGATAGATAGATAGATAGATAGATAGATAGATAGATAGATAGATAGATAGATAGATAGATAGATAGACAGACAGACAGACAGACAGACAGACATGTTCTCCGGGATTTACCATTACATTCTTTCTTTTTGCACAGCATCGGCTTTGAACGTAAAAAACAACATTCTCGGATAAAATAAATAAAAAAATATTCGCTATAAATAAAATAAATGACATCGAGAAGCGAAGGTTTTAATATCTTTAAGACAAAATTGGACCAACATTTTTAACAAAAGTTGACCTGCATCAACAGATTATTGAAGGGTATTTGAAATTCGCTGAGTAAAATCTTTCATCCATCATTTGTAAAACATTAATTCAGTTCATAAATAAGTTCTAAATTCCGGGACTATTAATAAATTACCGGTAACAACGAAGCGCATTTCGAATATTAATATTTTCTAAAACGGTCGGCAGCATCGCGCGTCTGTTCGCGGAGTATGCGGCTTCGCTCCACTGAGCAACACAGATAAAATTAATGATTCTTGGTTATAAGTAATACAATTTATTACGCAGTATTAGCAATCTAATTATATGTGTGTTTTGGACCCGCGTTAAAAAAGCCTTTTTGTTGCAACCTTTGTTTTGTGCTGCTCAGTTCTTCTCTGTCCGCAGCCTTGTAGTGAAAACACAAAATCCAACAACAAACTGACAACTGGTGTTAAAATATGAGATTTTTGTTTGTATTTTTTTGGTGAACAAAGCTTCTCATTTCAACTTTTAGACATCTGAGTTAAAAAAAAGCCGTTCTCTTCCAACAAAAGGCTGCAGAGATTCATGTTTGAAATGATGCATTTATCTGGTTAATGTCTGATTTTTACGCAGCTTCATTGTGCGTTCATGCAAAATTCCAGTAAAGATTGCGACATTAAAATACAGTTTGAGCTTCGACTTTTTTTTTTTCTTTCTCAACAGTCTGAGCCAAACAACACGTATCAGGCTATAAGAGGACTCGCTCGTGCTTCCAGGCTTTCGGCAGTTCGTACGACCAAAACCCGAAACAGCCAATGCGCATTTGAACAACATTCCTGCTCCATTAGTATGAAACTCAGGAAAGACGGTTGCAGACTCCAACCGATCAGGCTCCGAGGCGCAAACAAACAGAGACGCAGCGAGAATCAAGTCAGAATTCAGCGGCAGTTTCTTCCACAGAATAAACTTACCTTCACTTGGGGAATATATCCGAGCAGACGAACCAAGTGCAGAAATCCCAGATATAAGGAAGGTAACCGTGAACCAAATCCCAGCCATGAGTGCCATTTGCGTCGTTTTTCCGCTATTCCCTTCTTCTTTTTCTTGCATTTCTCTTCTCTGGTCCCGCTCTCTCTCGCTCGCTCGCTTTCTCTCTCGCCCTCACCCCCTCTCACCCCTTCTGTATCCTGTCTTTCCCAGTGGAATTTTGGTCTAAAGCAGACGACAGGACACAGACGCACTGAGCGCCCCACTGGCAGGAGGCGGGTCTTGGCGCTCTGACTCGCACTCCGTCAGTAGGCTACAGATCGGAAACCTGGGGAGCAGGGGTGCAAATAATCATTAACTGCCCCCCCTCCCACCCCCACGCCACCCCCTGCACACGCTTGCATACCGCAATCAATCACACACACTACCAGAAGTGACACTGATGAGATAGTGGATTTCTAGTGTTGCCTGCCTGAAAGATATTTTTGGGTCACAAAAAGAGATACAAAAACGTGAGTCTCATAGTGACATGCCAAAAAAATAATCTCTTGTCAATTTTTCTTGTCCATCACCAGCAAAAAACACAGACAAAACTATTAGGGACACTTTAGGGATCGTTGTGTGCACGTGCGTAAAAATGGACCATACTAAAGTCTAAATGAGCAACTGCCCATAAACCATTCCTCACATGGGTGAAATGCAAGGCTTCGGTTCTTGTCATCAGCGCATCAGCAATCACTCTGTGCTGATTCTGCATGTCCTCCAGCTCCAGCCAAGAAAAGCGCTCTGAAATGTAAATCATGCCGGAACCAGGGCGCCACCTAGCGGAATAATCCTCCTTTGTTGTGCTTCCAAAACTGGAATTAAAAAACAAGCAGGAGCATGACCTCCCTAACGTTACACAATAATGCTCTTAAAATTGATAATAACCCTTCTGGGATTGGTGATAAACTTTTATTGGATTTTAGTTACTTTGTATTATTCTAATTTCTTCAAGCTTTTATATGTATTTATGTTAAAAACATACAGAAGTCCATCCATCATGGTTGGAGAGGGAGTTTGGTATTCTGCCGTCAAAAGATGTTCAGGCATTGATGTGACTTTCACTGTTTGCTTTTCTTCTAAAAAACAAAAGCTGCATTGTTCATATCTGAGAAAAGCCAGCTGTGTCCAGGTTTGAAGTTTTGTGCAAGGGACTTTTATGTCCTCCTACGCAAGTTAGCCATTGTTCTCCCATGAGATGGGTCCAATGCTGCAGTTGGCAGGCAACCTTTGAATGATTCGTAGAGGAGATTGTCTCTGTGTGGGCAGGTCGGGGTCTTCTGCATCAGCACACACAGCTGGCAGTGAGCACAGACAGGTTTCTACAACAACAACTAGCAATTTTTTAATATTATCTCTCTTAATTGGAATGTGGCCTTTTACAAATTCAGTGATTCAGCTGGGAAACATGTACTCTGCCTAAAAATCCTCGAGTAAGTTAATGTGTCCATGTCAGACTTGAACCTTGTTACATTGTTCATACACTTGACATCAAAGGGTTTTATCACAATAAGGTTTTTACCTTAAAGATTAATCTACACTAGCAGATATAATCCTGTATTGTCAACAAAACCTGACCCTTAACATTTATTCATAACCTCCATATGAAAAGCATTTAACTTGTTTACTTCTACGTGTTTACTTACAAAATAAAAGTTTTGCAGTCTTCCAAAAAGCGGCACAGTGAGGGAGGCTTTTGATCCAGTTAAATCAATGGTGGTAAAATCTGAATCAATGGTGACTGACCACAATGGAGGTCCTAACAGAGTGCTGGTGAAAGAGGGGGCGGTCTCTTGTCTCTTTGTATTTAATGCAAATTTGTTTTGATTAATTACACTCCCAATATTTCTTTTATTTGCCTGTCAGACCAGTGGGTATTTTTTATGGCTGAGATCCCCCCCCCCCATCTTATCTTCCTCCTTTTACAAACTCTATTCTCTCCAGATGTCATCCGCTGCCCACACATCTGCACTTGTGTGCCAATCATGCACACCAGCGCGCACAAACACACACACACAGAGAAGAAGCTCTTTATTTGCTAGTCTGGATGGCTGATGACATGTTAAAAAACCTGGTTTTGTAAAAGATAAGATATGAGTTCACCTTCTCCAAAGACAGTTAACATTTTTCACACAGTGTAAAGAACCAAATTTTATCAGATGTATTTTTTTCACAACATATTTGTTTGAAAAATGTTTTAAAATGAGTGGAATTGAAATCATTTCCAAATACTTTTCTTGACCTTGTTCATAAATGATGACAATGTTTTTCTGATATTTGGAAGCCTTCTCATTATTCTGATGTCTGGGTTTGATTTTTCATGTGATTGTTTTGTGAGGATTTCACGTGTCTTTATTTTGGGGTTTTATGTTGTTTTTGTTTAACTCGGCCTTCTATTTTACTAGTCTGTTCTATTACTTTTTATTATTATTATTATTATTATTATTATTATTATTATTATTATTATTATTATTATTATTATTATTATCTATTTATGATTTATTGTTTTACATTTAGTGTTCAATGTTTTGTCATGATCCTTTTCCCATAGTTAGGTACGTTTATAGGCTCTGTTTCCATTACAGTTTTTTTTTCTTTTATGCTCATTGATTTGTTTGTAATTGTATAATTTAATTAATCAGTCGGCTTCTTGTGTTTTTTTCTTTGTCTTGTTTTTCTCTTCTCCTAAATTCATTTAACTCTGCCACACCTGATTTCCATCCACCAGATCAGACACTCTTTGTTCAATAATCACTTAATCATAAATACCCCTCAGTCTCTTCCTCATTGTCAGTTCCTGCAGTCATGCACCCTGTCCTTTTGTTTCTTGTCATGATTCTTTTTTTTTTTAACATGAATGGCCTGTTTAAGGCCAGATAGCTTCTCCATGATTTTTAAGTTAAGACTTTTATGAGATCACATTAAAATAAAACATTTTATGAGCCAATCAGAGGTCGACTTGTTGGTGTATTTTTTATTAATTGATCTGCTGTGTAACCCAATGGCACTTCCAGGATTTTCTAGTAGAGAGCACAGTTCAACATTTCGCTGTCATTGGAGCCAGGTTCATTTAAACCCGTTTTCTGCCATTTCTTTGGAAATTTTTTCAAAAACTGCATGGTTCCGATAACACCCCTTCAGTTTGGTCTGAACAGAGCTGTCTCCCCAAATATTAATTAATTCAGACACCTCGGTTTCTCTGTTCTCCGTGTTGTTGTTGTTTTCTTTTCACTCCCGCCTCCTCAATGCAGAATTGTCACGTATTGATGACGTAGGAAGCGACCTGGCGGTTCAGACTGAAGTCACATGCCAAGAGATAAGACACGTATCAGATTTAGGAACACATTCTGAAGTGGCCTGTGTCGAATCTGAAACAACCGGATCTGTGTCATTCGTCATAAAAAAAATCAGATACAGGTCAGATAGGGGCACAAAAATCGGATTTGGGTCACTTCAGCGTGCAGTCTGAACGTAGCCAAACTGTTTCACTGTTAGTGTTATATTCCTTTTTAGAAACACAGTTCTAGTCTCACACCAGATGTAACAGACACGTACCTCCCAAACAGTTCCACTGTTGACTTGACAGAACACAGTTGTTTTTTGGCAAATGCAAGATGGGCCTTTACATTTTTGTCAGCAGTGTTATTCACCTTGGAACTCTTCCATGGATGCCATTTTTGTCTCTTTCAAACTAGCCTTCAGGCAAATGAGGCTGGCAGTGTTTTAGATGTTGTCTTGGGTTCTGTTGTGACCTCTTCGATGAGTTACCAAAACAGTCTTGGAGTAATTTTGGTGGGGAAGGTTCAACACTATTCAATGGTTTCTCTATTTGTGAATAATGACTCTCTTTGTGATCCACTGGAGACACAAAGCTTCGAGATGTTTTTGCAGCTTTGGTGTGAAAGTGCACTTAGAAATGATTTTATAACCTTTTCCAGACTCAAAAATGTCAATGACCTTTTTCTCATCTGTTCTTGAATTTCTTTATAATGTGTTAGACTCTTTTAACCTACTTTATGATATCAAACAGGTCCTATCAGGCCCCTTGCTGACCTTATTTTATTGTTTTTATGTTTTTTTTATAGTATGTTTACTTTTATCCCTGTATTTGTTGTTTTTATTTGTGTACAGCACTTTGGTCTGCGTCACTGCAGTTTTTAAATGTGCTTTATAAATAAATTGATGATGATGATGATCAAAGTAATTTCTTAATTCTACAGATCTGGAAGTAATCAAGCCTGGGAGTGGCTAATGAAATGAAATTTGACTTTTCAAAGGATATGATTATTCACATTTAATTCATGATTTGAATAGCGGCACTTTTTTCAGATATATTCTGGTTGGTTAGATATATAGATATATATCACATATAAGATCTGGAAAATATATATGTGTGAGAAAAAAAGCAAAAACACAAGAATATCGTATTTTAATGTACTTTAAAACAACTTTAATTTAGGATAAAGTCTTTTTACTTAAGTTCAGTAGAGCTGACAAGAAATCAAATTTCAACAAAATTGATTTTAACCACAAATTAACTTATCAGCTTCGAACTGGCCCACAAATCCAACCCACACAAACCAACCTTCTTCAAGGAAGGCTTTGTTTTCTCATGTCTTCCATACAGCAGTTTGTGCTATTGTTCCAACTGAAATCTTTTGAGACCCCCGTTGATTACTGACCCCCAGGCTTAAGGCCCTGCCCAATACTTTCAAATCCCTGAGCTCCTGTAGTGTTCGCTGAGTCCTGCAATCAGGACAAGAATCTCTGGAGGTCAAATTGAGAGATAGTCAGAGGAGTCCAGAAGAGAAAAGAGAAGAGATCAAAGAAGCAGCAGGAGAGCAGCTCTGATCGACACTGAGTCTTAACTAGGATGGAACTGCCCCATCACATTCGCTTGTAACGTGTTTATCATACAGCCTACTTAACCAACTCTATAACCAGTACATAAGTGTAGTACTACTATAGATTTTTTAATAGTATTTTTAACAGCAATTTAAAGAATACATAAGTTTAAAATGTGGCTAAATACTGTCTTATCTGTGTGTCCAACACAGATCTGCTACATTTGCTTCCCCAAACACACAAAATAAACCACATTCTAAAATATAATAGTAAATTATACACCAATAAAATAATACTACAAACTTGTTCATTAATATATTCCAATTTTGCTGATGAAAATATGGCTGGCTAGTTGCATTTTCCAGTGTTTCACTGCAGGATGAGATTTGTGCTTGCTACTGCTCACTATCTGGAGTCTAGAAAAACACTAGCTTTCTGACATTAGTCTCTAATATGAGGAGGAAGGTAGTTAAGAAATAAGCCCATTTCAGAGATATTTTATGTACTGACAGTGAAACAAGTCAATAAATCAATAAATAGATCACTCCTATTGTCAACAAATATTTTGCAGAGCCTTATAATCTTTGAAAGCCATCACGCAGCCTCCAACACAAGCTCCTTGTCAGGTCACTTGCTGTTCTCTGACCTATTCTTTACCCTGCATCCCAGTTCTTTACCCCCTGGCAGCAGCGTTCCAATCAATAACACATAGCAGGTCCTGCAGACGAACCAGCAGGTGCAAGCTCTCTCAGTGGATACAAAAAAGCAAGCAAGCAGCAAGAGATCTTTTGTGAGGGTTTAAATTTACCTGAGGACTCTGACGCGATCTGTTGCAGTGCTTACCATGTTATTTACCTCCCTTCTAGTTCCATTCCTGAATTGTTTTTTTGTGGCAAATGCCAGGGGTTTGAGAATTGACAGCAGGATGTATGTGTTCATAATGCCATGCTGTAAGAAAACCTCTCCATTGCAGACACTTTAAGGTTGCATACCTTTCTTGGAGATGCCTGAAAGAAGTATAAGGCTTAATGAAAGGCATATTTCATGGAAACCTTTCCTTTTTAGGTGTGAACAATGTGAACAAATTACAACTTGCAATGTCTTATGTTGATAGCAAAGTTGTATGAAAGTCAGATTATTCTCTGGAACATATATG
Source organism: Pachypanchax playfairii (assembly GCA_006937955.1). Classification (NCBI taxonomy): domain Eukaryota; kingdom Metazoa; phylum Chordata; class Actinopteri; order Cyprinodontiformes; family Aplocheilidae; genus Pachypanchax; species Pachypanchax playfairii. The sequence continues at coordinate 1,070,455 of SSNP01000052.1, forward strand.
AAAACCTCATGTTCTACTCTTTTGTTGTTGGGGCATTGTATGAGGGTTTTTAGGGGTTAATAATCTGTCAAACACTTATCTGTTAGATGAAATTACTGTTGTTGGATACATGCTTAAAGTATCAACTCAAGCTACAAATCACTTCTAAATTTGGGCAGCTTCAGAATTTGTATGTGAACGATTGCAAATGAATTTCACTTGGCAGCTTCAAAAGTGAATGAGTTCAGGTGGTTCAGAGCATCCATCCATCCATCCATCCATCCATCCATCCATCCATCCATCCATCCATCCATCCATCCATCCATCCATCCATCCATCCATCCATCCATCCAAATCCTGTTCAGGGTCATACACAGCTGGTATCTATCTGTATTCATTAGGCGAGTGCTGGTTTATACCCTGGATTGGTTGCCAGACCATCACAGGGGCATAGCTGTTCACACTCACACCTAAGGTCAATGTAGAATCACCAGTTAACCTAACATGCATGTTTTTGGACAGATTACCTGGAGCAAACTCATGCACTGGCAAGGAGAACAAGGTTTAACTCAGCATCTTCTTGCTACAAAACAATATGTATTTACAAACTGCCACTGTTATAATGTCATAATTATTTAAGTACTTATAGAAACAATTCAGCCACATGGTGTAAGAGACATGTGCAGAACTCTCTCTAACTTTCACATTATGTTTTAATTAATGACGTTTATATCTTTGAACCCAGATATAGCCACAAACATCATAATGTTGTATTAACCGACACTTGCTTGAAAAACCAAGGAGGATAGTGGTACGTGAAGGATTTGCTACAAAACAAAATTGAGACCTTTATAAGGGTATTTCAATGAATTTAACTCTAGGGGTTCCGTGTATATACATCTCTGCCTCTACTGTATTTTAATCCTGACCACTGTTATTCAGCTTTCTATGGTTTTTAATCAGAACTGTGCAAGAACACGGAAGATCTCAGCTTATAGTTCCACTCCACCTATAGGAATATTTTACATGCAGTGGCTCCATGAAGCCCTGGTTGAATGATTATACTCATTGTTAGACAGCAGTGTCAGTGTGTCATGGATCAGCTCTGTTCAGGTCACGCTTTGCTTTCACTCACACTCCTCTGTCATGCTGCATAGATGTGAAAGATTTTAATCCAACTCCTGCTCAAAAAAACTACTTTCGATTTCATGATAATTTCCAAATATAGATCTCAAAACTTTCTTTCATTCAAAAATTGTGAAGAAGGCAGTTTATGAAAAAATAATGTTTTCTCTCAGAACAAAATATTTTTGAGGTTTTTCAATCCAGTTTCAAATCAGGACTTTTAAAAGTTGTATTTTTGAAGAATGTGTTCTTGTGATTTTAGAATTCACAGCAGTTTTTGATACAGTGGACCATAAAATACTGCTATCAGGTTTAGTGGTTGGGTGTCCCAAGCATAGCCCTAGTTCAGATCTTACCTGACTGAACAGACTTTCTGTGTCAATACTGGTGAATTAAGGTCTTCTGTTCTGTTTACGTATGTAGTACCACATGGTTCAGTTCTAGGACTTTTTCTTTTTTCTCTGTACCTGCTTCCCTCTGGTATCATTCTTAAGAAATATAGCATCTCTTTTCATTGCTACACTGATGACATGCAGAATTACTTCCCTTTAAAAAAAAAATCTTCACACTGTTTTATTCGATCGCATCGGTGCCTTGATGACTTGAAGAAATGGATGACTCTTCACTATTTAAAGCTTAATTAGAAAGCCAAAAAGTAAAAAAAAAAAAAGCTTAATTAGAGTAAGACTGAAATAATGGTCTTCGGAAGCACTACTGAAACCTCCTGTGTCGTCTTAGGCTCATTGACTCAGTACATCAAGCTAATCATTAATAACCTTGGTGTGAAAATGGATCCCTATCTTAAACTCAACAGTCAAATCAATGCAGTGGTAAGCTTTTTCTATTTGACACCATACAATTAGCAAAAATTAAGCCAGTTCTTTCCCATCGACACTTCAAGTCAGTAATTCATGTCTTTATAACAACTTTATCGATTACTGCAACTGGCTGCACACAGGCGTTAGTGATACTTTCATTGCTCATCTCCAGGGAGCGCAAAATTCTGCTGCTAGGTTTTAAACTGGCACTCGTAAAGATGATCACATCCCCCCTATTCTAGATTAACTCCACTGGCTACCTGCATGTTTTCAGGTACATTTTAATGTTCTTCTGATTGCTTTTAAAACACTCCAAGATTAAGCTCCCCCTATTTTTCTGAGCCGCTTCATTTTTTATCAGTTTTCTTGGTCTCTCAGGTCAGTTGACCAGCTATTCTGAATATTCCAAAAACAAAATTCAAACTTAGGAGGGTAGGACCTTTTCAGTTACTTCTCCCAGATTATGGAATGAGCTGTCATTGAATGCCAGACAGGCCTCCACATGCTCTCTGTCTGTTTTTAATTCATTTGAACCCACATGAAGTGTTGATTTTTATTTTTGATGATTTTACAGTGTGATACTTTTATTTATTTGATTTTAATCTTTTTAGCCTGCTTTATAGTAGTAATGTTTTATGTTTTTATTTTGGATTCATTCTTACTATACATTGTCTTACATGCCTTTTTGAGTCATATTTTTGTTGTAGTGCACCTTTGACTCTGTGGTATTTAAAGAGCTTTACAAGTAAAACTGGTTTGGATTGAATTGGATAGCTCTTAACAGAAAATTGGTTTGTGTCTCTTCTAGTTCTAGAGCTCAGTGAGGCTGGTGCTGTGGAGTCTGCAGGTCAAGCACTGGGGACATGTGGTGATTATATACCTTATTTGCTTGCCATAGAGGAGTCCCTCTGGGGTTTCCCATGTGACGAGCAAGTTCTGTGTGGAAACGTTTTTATTAGCAGCTAGCTAATACAGAGCTGCAGCATGTTGCTGATGTTGAGGAGCTTCTCCACGGAAGATTTTATTGCTTTTTTTGATTTAATTGGATATGTGGGGCGTGCAGGATGGTGTGTGAGGAGGACAGAGGATCTTAAGAGGACTGCAGGAAGTTTTTGGTTTGCTCGAGAAGAGCCGCAGGACAGTTATGAGCTCTTTGTCACAGACTGAATCAATGACTGAGCTACAAACAGGAGCTGCTTTTATCAGAATCAGTGTGTGATCAGCGGGGCTGGAGAACATGATTAGTGAGCTGAACTAATGATATTTTATTGTCCTGCTTGGATCAGGGATCCGAGTGGGTTTGGTAAGGAATATTGGTCGACCTGAGCATCAGAGAGCGCGCGCGGGGGGGTTAACGAGCCTAGCACCCAGATGGCTGAAGGCTTTGTGCTGTGTTATTCTGTTCCAAGTTCCATATACCACCTTTAACTGTAAGCAGTTTCTGTGTATCTAATTTTTTCTTTCCAAAAAAAAGCAACTGGACTTCTTTTTCTGTCTCTTGAAAATGTTTAAAAGGGAAACGTGCCCATGCACCCACATTCACATGATAAGTTCAAAATGAAATCACCTTTACAAATGTGCATGTCCTTGCACTGCAGATGGAAACTGGATCATAAGAGAGAACTTATGCTGGACACAAAAACTAGCTGCCTCCCCACAAAAAAGGCTTCAGTTGTCCAAAGCAAAGCAGGTTCAGGCACTGAAGTGGCGATGAGTGTTAAACACAGCAACAAAGGTTTTATTTCAAACATGGAACAGAAAAATACCATTTCTACCAGATTACATGATAGATCTGAAAGGAGCTCCAATTTTAGAATCTGATGTGTATGTTGTTTGATGCACAGTCCAGCAACATGCAACTAAGAGAATGCCCTGCATTAAACCCCTTCAGTCACAGCTAAAAGCAGGTGGGCTTCCATCCCACCACTATATGTATGAATATACCTTTGGAGTGGAGTCCCCTGAGTCCACCTCAAACCTGAATCCTGCAATAAAACTCCTTGTCTACCTCTCCAGTTCCCTCTTAAAGGTTTCAAAGGTTCCAGGGAAATGGGGTAATCTCCTGGTCCATCGCCCCCTCTCTCTAGATGGATGAAACTGAAGCCCACCCCCTCCACCTCCCCTCAACATCCACACACCACGCTAGCATTTAGGCCCCAACCTGCCCACCCCCAAAAAGGTCCATCTCTCTCTCTCTCTCTCTCCCTCCTTTCTAAGCACAGTCCATTAGCCTCCCCATTAAAATTCTTTTGTACAATTTGGTAGGAATGCTATCCTTGTGGAAAAACAGAATGAAGCCACAATAGAATCTTTTCAAATTGTGCTCGACTTTTATTACAGAGAATCGCTGAGAAGTGCCACCCACCTCTAAGCACCAGTATGTCCACCTCTGTTGGCTCTCTGTGTGACTGGGACTGTGAGCTTGTGTGTCACTTACTGATTTGCACAATCTTGTTATGTACTGATATTATATATATATATATACTATTTCTTTAAAAAATATAAATACATGTATCTATTATATATCATTAAAAATGAAAATATTATAACACTAAGGGGTTTGTTATTGTGTTAAGAAACACATGTAAGTTACGAAATGACACAGGAATCTCTTGGTCGCAGAATGTCTTCTTCTCTTTATTTTTCTTATCAGGTCCTCCAGAGCTAAAATCAACAGTTCACCACTAAGACACTGATACATTCAACTTTTCATCCCAGTGTGCATATGGCTTAGCCATACAACATCAATCAAAGGCACACAAAATAGTTCCTATAGCAGCTATAAGAAGTAAACTAGCGCGTATGAAAGTCTAAAGATTAAACATGCTATAAACCACATAAACATAGTTTTACTTTCTTCACTCTCTTTATATGAAAATCCTCGTTTTAGTATTAACTGTCCAAATATCCTTAAAATAAAAAACAATAAGTATCTAAAAAAATATTATCCAGGTTTGATGTGTTTTTTCTAAACTAAACTCAATTTTTTAAAACTTCTATCCATGTCTGTGAGAAAACAACATAGAAAACTAGAAGCCACAAACATTATTAAAAATAGAAGTTTATGCAAGTTCTAATCCAGTCTTGAAAATGTAACTTTTCAAGATTGTCGCTATTTGCTGTAAATGTGACAAACGCTTGGAATGTAAGACTCAGAAAAATTATAGATCAGTGATTGGCTTCTTGCAGTAGATGGTGTTTATGGGGCTGATAAGAGCAAGTGAAAGACAAGTGACCTGGACAGATGTCTTTTTGAAGACCTCCCTTTGTTCATTCATCCAGAGGGTCGACAAGGACATGAGCTGAAATGCAGAAAAGAGGCTGTCAGTGTGGCAGGTAGCCACAGAGTAAATTCCTGAGCAATCTGACAATTACAAAGTGAAAGTCTTAGCTTTATGAATGTGATGCTGTGAGTATCATACAACACAAGAAGCTGACTAAAAAACTGGAGTGTGTTTGAATTTATGAACCATGTTGTTCCCCCATTAAAGAACATGAGTTGTTTGATAATTTTTACCTTTTTCTTATACATTTGTAAAGAGGCCATTTCATACAAATTTCCAGATTTTATGGTTATTTCTTAAGTATTTACCTGTAATATTAAACATTTTATATCTAAAAAACGTTAGGAAACACAGATTAACCTTTCAATCTGTCTGCATTAAAATTCGGGTGGTTCCAGCTCGTTCCGTCAGGCCTCGAGCAGCAGCTAATTAATATTCATTATTCTGATTTGCTGGACTCGGATTGGCTTACAAATCAGCCTATGACAGCAAGGTATACTGTTTCCTGCCCCGCTGTGCATGGCAACGTCAGATGTCCTGTCTTCCTGTTTGCTACGTTATGCTAACAGCTTTTAGCCAGCAGCATGCTAAGCGTGGTTTCAACTGTGGGAGCTGCCGAATACTAACAAACAAAGGAGTTGTGACGAAACAAGTACAGGCTGTTTGAACTCAGGAGAACTGGGGTTTTATCACCACCTGCGTAGTTTGAGAGATAAAAACTGAAAGAGAAGTTGTTGACCTGTTTTCACACCCACTATGAAGGTAAGAACACCTGTGGAGCTAAAATTGACTGACATAAAATAAACTGTTTTTAATTGAAGGGCCTCTTAATGTAGGGATTTCGGTTTTGGACCCAAATACACAACAGACTCTAAAGAGTATTCTAAGAGTTTTTTGTTTACAGGTGACAGAGTAGTAGTTCTCCTTCAAACTCATCAAGCATCAAGGATATTCTCTGTGACAAGAAGTGAGATGTTCGCATCAGAGTCGTGGCAGATGAACATTTATCAAAGTCAAACAGAGTTACTGTGTCAGGCTGAATGAAGATTTAATACAGAAGAGAAGAATTTCTGGTGAGTGACATGAGGATGTAGGATTTCTCCGTCAAGGTAGGTTATGATCAATTTTTACTCCAGGTGGCACATCATCAGAGGGGAATGAAGGATCTAACGCTTGAGGGGGAAAAAGGTAAGTTTGCTTGGGAGAGAAGAACAGGTGGTACGTATTGGGTGATACAAGCAAAAAAATCCAATATCTGTCAGTCCAATAGAACCAAATGTAAGCAAAATCATTTTTCAAAACCCAAGGTAATGTTGGTGTTGGTCAGAAACCTCTGTGATCATAGAATACAAAACAGATTTACAGATTATGGTGGAGGCTGCCATAATCCAGTAACAGAGCAAGGTAGTCGAAATCCAAAATCTGCACAAGATCCAAAATCATGAAAAACTTTAGTGTGTATAAGTAGCTTTTGTTTACTGCTAGCTATCTTTGCCCGTTAGCTCTGTCAGTCGACTGAATAAGTGGGGGAGAGGGGAAGGATGGGCTTGCAGCAGCATTAGACTGCTGTGTCCAAATTTGACACATCTGGCTGGTTTGATGTCAAGACGGGGGAGAAATTAAGATCTCATATTTGAGTGTGAATGCATGTGGGGTGCGTTTGGGCATGGGTTTAAAAAGCCAGGGGTGAACAAACGCTCCACTTTTATAAATCAGCATTCCAGTGTAAAATCATTTGGAAACCATAATATAAACGTTTTCATGTGGAAAAAAGCCAATTTCAGTTTATGACCCCTTTTAAACAAATGAATGAATAAACATTATATTCTCTATGTTTTCAATGTCCCCTACTTGTTCACTTCAGTTATGCCACCAAATATGGGACTGAATTGATGTCATGGTTTTGTATTTTGTCTCTCTGATAGAACAGTTTCTATAAATTGTCCCTTAAACATTATATCTTAATGTACATAATCACAGCCATGCACTTGTAAGACAGCAGACAGGATATCTGCCTGTTTGAGCTGTTATGGTTGAATCAAAAGCAGAGAGACCAAGAATAACCAGCTTAATGTGGGAACCCCTTAAAAGCAGATGAGTGTGAGTTGTCAGATGGAAGATACTTGCCTGGCACATACTCATCAACACATACACACAAACACACTGCTTATCTGTCAGCATTCTGGGACACAGGCTGGAGGCGACAGTCAGGTATGACAGGCCAAGACATGATGATAATGGATAGGACTAACCATCTGACTGATAGTTTGTGTGTTTGAAAGAAAGAAAATCTCATGAAAAAACTGTATCAATCCACTGTGAAAACATGGGCTATGCAGTCGTTAGCATGTGCAGGGGAGTAATATGGCTAAAGGTGGCAAAACACACTCAGGAAAGGATATGCTTCCATTACGCCTTCCACACAGTGATTACTTAATGAGGCCAGCAAATAGCAGGGGTTTTCCATTAGAATACATGTGTGTTGTGCTCCATCACTAATGCACCGTTATTTAGATGATTTTGCTCGATGTCCATTAACAACACTTACAAAAAAGATTATTACAAGTAGGCATTAAGTGGGATGTGAAATAGCTTGGGTGTCATTTTGTATATGCATGAGTGGGAACGACCTAACAATTTAAATATTCCCTGTGTGATTGTGAGTGGGTAGAAAACAAAAACATTGAGGAGGAAAGACAAAGTCTCAGCATTTATGTGCTTTCTGATATGTTTTGCATTTGTCTGTGTACATTATAGAGAGTAAGAGAGACAGGACACAATCTTGAGTGGAACCTGTACTTAAAGAGGCCCTTCCATTTAAAACAGTTTTTCTGAGGTTTCTGTTGAATATTTTAGCTTCTTACCTTCATACTGGGTGTGAAAACAGGTCAACAACTTCTCTTTCAGTTTTAATCTCTCAAACTACGCAGGTGACGATAACACCCAAGTTCTCTCGAGTCCGAACGGCCTGTATCTGTTTCGTCACAGCTCCTTTGTTTGTTACGTATTCGGCAGCTCCTGTAGTTGAAACCACACCTAGCATGCTGCTGGCTAAAAGCTGTAGCATAAGACGTAGCAAACAGGAAGACACAACGCCTGGCGTTGCCATGCGCAGCGGGGCAGGAAACAGTATACCTTGCTCTCATAGGCTAGTTTGTTAGCCAATCTGAGTCCAGCAAATTAGCATAATGAATATTAATGAGCTGCTGCTCGAGGCCTGACGGAACAAGCCGGAACCACCCGAATTTTAGTGCAGACAGATTGAAAGGTCTGTTAATCGGTGTTTCCTGACGTTTTTTAGATATAAAATGTTTCATATTACAGGTTAATACTTAAGAAAAAACCACAAAGTCCTGAAATTTGTATGAAATGGCCTTTTTAAAAATGCAGGGCTGGACATATGGCTGTTTACCCAAAACTGCTGGTCCATCTTAGTGACAAAGCCTGAAAGCAACAATTGAAGCTGATCAGTTAGTGTAAAATAAGGTGGTCGATTAGGGTGTGAGGTTGTATCTTATTAAATGCAGAAGATAAATCAGCAAATAAACTCCTTACATGAGAATTAGTTTTTTGAACTGTTTGTACAGTTTTTTCCAGAAGTGGGCATAAACAGTGGGCATTAGAGTAGTTGTTAAAGCTCCACTGCTTCCCTGAAACATTACTGTTGACTGTTTCACTCAGTGCCTACTAATACAGAGCTCCTATCGGGTTTCAGCTACTGAACCAACAGAGCACCTTTGCAGTAACCGATCAGCCATACCCTCAAGGTCGCCCTGCGCAGAGACACGAAAAATTAATTGGGCTAATCCATTTATAACATTGTAGAGAAATGTTAGAAACAGTGTTCTGCAAGATGGCAGAACTACTGAAAAAGTTTTGAGCACATACTAAATGCTAGTTTTAATAAAATTTATCACCTAACTGACTTGAGTTTTTAAAACACAAATAATCAAGCCGATGTTTAGAGTTTGAGCATAACACATAACAAACACAGCTTACATAATAATAACAATAATAATAATAATAAAACTTTATTTATATAGCACCTTTCACAGATAAAATCACAACATAACATATCATTTCCCCAAACTCCTACCCTATGTTACTGAATCAGTTCTAAAAAAAGAAAAAACAATGTTATTTTTTACAAAATGTCAAGAATGCAGTGCAACACATCACCACAAGGGATGTTCACTTTCTTCCTGCGCTGGTGACAGTGATACTGCAGCCCATCTGTCTCTTCAAAAAACAAGACACGTCAACACTTCTTGTGTGGCAACCTTGTCAGACACAATGTGGCCAATCACCATACTGACTGTCAACAAACCTTTAGAGTTTTATCACCCTCTCCTTCTTTTCCCAGACCACCCATCCCCTCTTCATTTGCTGTTAACAGCAAGTAGGACTGTGTATTCATGGAGTGTTGTGTAGGTGACAAGGCCTTGTTGGTCCATCCTGATACTTTTTATTTACATTGACAATCCATTTGACATTAGTCAAGCAATGTTGACTGATTCTTTATCTTTCGCATTTGGATATTAAACTTAGTCATGAGAAACATGATCTAACTAAGTGTTTATTGCATCAGTGTAGCAGCTGTTTCCCATCTAGTTTTACCTGTATTACTATTCTGTTAAACTTTATGGGGCTTTGAACGCCAAGCCTACAATCAACTCATGGAATATGGAACATCAGTGAGTGTCTGTTGCTTATGTCTATTCCATGTGTTCTGCTAAGTAGGCTGCATTCTCCCTTGTCAACAGTTTTAATCTGCAATGTAAGCACCTTGATGTTCAATTTTAATGATTTTTAATGTTAAATTAAAAGCAGCATATCTGAATACAATTAGATTGTTAGATAAAGAAATAGAAATAAAAAGTTAATCTGAGCTGCTTGCTGATCAGATTAACTTGGTTGGGTATTTACTGAAGCACCAGTGAGGGTTAACAGCTTGCTAACAAGCTCTGATTATGGCCCAGAGGAGAGTGTGAAAGCAGAAGTAGGGGGGCATTAGGTTGCTTGGGATCCTGCTGAGCAGAGACACCGTTTATTGGATGAAGTTGGCTTGCTATTACCACCTTTCTTATTCTTTAATTTACCTCAAGCTTTCATAGACAAAGATATGAATCTAGACTAAGGAAGGAAACCTAAATGCAAAAAGAAAAGCAATACAAAAACATTATACTACAGGTAAGAGAACTATTACTGATAATAACTTAAAATAAACTACTACTACTACTACTACTGTCATTTAGCAGACGCTTTTATCCAAAGCGACTTACATTGAGAGAACATACAAGCAAGAATTCAAAGAGAAGGAAAAAAATATAAGGAGGCGGACAGTTTGGAGTCCAGTTTAATTCCGACGCTGATACATCAAGTGTACACTGTACATCAATTTTTTTTTTTTTTTTTTTTTTTTTTTTTTTTTTTTTTTTTTTTTGTGAGAGATAAATTCTCAAATCGATATCATAAATCATAAATCACTCCTACATTAAGACTGAAAGTGTTCTTTAAAGAGGTGAGTCTTAAGTCTGCTCTTAAAAGTAGCTGCAGACTCTGAGGATCGGACCGAGTTTGGTAGGTCATTCCACCATCGGGGGACAACAGAGGAGAAGAGTTTGGAACATGATCTCATGCCACGTTGTGGTGGAAGCGCTAGGCGTCTTTCAGCGGCTGAGCGTAGCTGACGCGTGGGAATGTAGGTTTGGATGAAGGAGTGAAGGTAGGTAGGAGCTGTGTGTGTTAGAGTCTGGTAAGCCAGAAGCAGAGCTTTGTATTTGATGCGTGCTGCAACTGGAAGCCAGTGCAGAGAAATGAGTAGCGGAGTGACATGAGCCCTCTTGGGCTGGTTGAAGACCAAACGTGCTGCTGCGTTCTGAATCATCTGCAGAGGTTTAACCGAGGACGCCGGAAGACCGGCCAGCAATGAGTTGCAGTAGTCGATCCTGGACAAGACCAGGGCCTGGACCAGAAGCTGTGTGGTGTGGTCTGTGAGGAAGGCTCTGATTTTCCTGATGTTGTAAAGCGCGAATCGACATGAGCGAGCTACGGAGTTAACCTGCTCTTTGAAGGACAGCTGGTTGTCCAGTATGACACCAAGGTTTCTGGCGGAGGTTTTGGGGAACAGCGTGATGGAGTCAAGCTTCACGCTTATCTGAGGAGGTAAGGAGTTACTGGCAGGACAGACAATGAGGTCAGTTTTGGACAGATTAAGCTGAAGGTGGCGATCCCTCATCCACACCGAGATATCTGAGAGGCAGAGGCAGAGGCAATAAACAGTCCAAACCGGTCCTTTAAGTCAATTCAGACCATGATGAGGAAGAATTAGCTTCTCTGTGTAATAAAACTAAATATAAAATAATATTACACCCCTAATTTATTGAACAATGGGTCATAGAAGCCATGTGTTTTTGTGTTCTTGTTTTGCATATAGTTATTTATTTAAAATTTTGCATTTGCTGCCACCTCATGATCTCATCTTTGCTTTTTACACCAGATGTTCTGTTGACGTCTTAGTCTAGATCTTCAGTGTGCACTGGGGCCGTTCACAGCCAAGTGTGAAGCATCAGGGTGAGCGTCAGCTGCTGAGACCATGGTTCTCAACTGGAAAATGGTGGAATGTTCCCTTCAGGTTGGTGGCGAGTCTCTGTGGAGCAGTTTCAGTATCTAGGCTTCTTGTTCACAAGTAATGGGATGATGGAGCAGGAGATGGGCCAACAGATTTGAGCTTTGTCAGCAATAATGAGAGACCGACCTCCAGTGAAATACGACCACATTGGTTGATTTTGCAATCTGTATGTATGTATGTCTGTCTGTCTGTCTGTCTGTCTGTCTCTCTCTCTCTCTCTCTCTCTCTCTCTCTCTCTCTCTCTCTCTATCTATCTATCTATCTATCTATCTATCTATCTATCTATCTATCTATCTATCTATCTATCTATCTATCTATCTATCTATCTATTTATTTATTTTATTATTTATTTATTTATTTTATTATTTATTATTATTTTATTTTATTATTTATTGTATATTTGTATTTTCTTCGGCTGAACAGAGATACATATTTGGTAGCTCCTCTGGTAAAGTATGGGCATGCGCTGTTGGTAGTTAGTATCAAATCAAACTTTATTCGTATAGCACTTTTCCTGCTATTAGCAACACAAAGTGCTTCACATAATAAAAACAATTAAACACAGACAGACACAAAAACAACAATTCAGACCCCAACTCCCTGCTAACCCCCACCCCACCACCATAAATGTTATCTAGATCTCTAAATTAAAATCTTAATAAATAAACAACTGAATTAAGAATTAACTGAGCAACTGGCTTGACAGAGTATCATTTTTTGGAGCTCTCACAATCAACCAATAAGGTCGTTTAATTTGTGGAGGGGTAGGTAATGAGGACGTTGCTTCAGTCTGTCGTAGTGAAGAAGAAGCAAAGCCGGAAGGCAAAGCTGTCAATGTACTGCTCTGCCCTGACATTTGGTCTTCAGCTCTGAATCTGACTGAAAGAACATGATCCTGGACACAAGGATTAGGAGCTCCATCATCTGCGGGAGCTTTAAGAAAAAGATGCAGGAGTAAGCTGAGGTGGTTTGGGCACCTAATTAGGTTGTCTCTATATGAAGGTTCTTTAGGTATGTCCCACTTAAAGCAGTTTAAAATAACTTTTCTGCTTTCACTAATAGCCGTGTCTCAGACAGCCATTGCTCGAACCGGTATTCTGTCAAGATATGCTACCCAGGGCTGTTGCTAGCCATTTTGGTGCCCTAAGCACAAAGACTCTGTGGTGCCCCCCCCATCTATTTTCTTTTTGTAATACGTACTATTAACTTGCTTTGCACATTTTTTTTATTCTAAATCTGTCCTTATTATAGTTTTTTTTCCTATAAGCTCACTGGTGTCCCCCTGCCAGCTTGGTGCCCTACGCGCAGCCCGTGATGCGCATGGGCGGAGCGCCAGCGCTGATGCTATCTGTTGACATGTGCTACTGATTCCTTTTGTACATATGCCATTCCGCAGTTTTGACTTCAATAAACAGATAAATAGTTTTTTATTTTTTTTTTTTATTTTTCCATAAATACATTTTACCTATTAAATAAATTCTCCCAGGATGAATATGGATATGTTTTTCGGTTAGTATTCACTTAGACAAGTTTCAAAACTGTAGTTTAAAGTTTTAAAAGTTATTTTGTACTGCTTTAAAAGAGACCCCCAGGTACACCTAGAATTTTGTGGAGGGATTATAGCTCTATAGCCTTGAGATTCCCAGTGAAGAGCTGGAGTTTGTCTCTGGGGTGAGACGTGTCTGGGTTTCCATCCTGAAGCTGTTGCCCCGTGACCTGACTATGGACACGCAGAAGAGGATGGATGGATAAACGCATGTTTTCTCCTTGACATCTTACCTCACACACGAATTAATAATTAATTTTAAGGAAAAGTTATTTGATGCACATCCGTCTTTAAAGGAAATCCGTCCTTTGTACAGAGAAGAGAGCATGAAAGCAGTTTTTTGTTTGCATTTTGTGAAGATGTATGTTGGTCATGTTTTTCACTGTGAAAATACATTTTTACATTTCTCCTCCACATCCTTCTCTCATTGCCTTTGTCAAGTTTGCAACGTCCAAGCCGAGCATTTGATAGTATTCTCAGTTAAATGTTTTTACTAGGGCTGGGACTCGATTAAAAATTTTAATCTAATTAATTAGAGGCTTTGTAATTAATTAATCAAAATTAATCGCATTTTAATCGCATATAAATATTTGACCAGAGAACAGTGAGAATTTTTTTCAAACGGATTTTTAGTATACCATTGAATCATGACTGAATACACATAAGCTTAAGCAACAAAATATTGTTTATTTTTGTTCAACCAAGTCCAACAGACCAGTGCATTAAGTGTAGAAAATGTCTACACTTGTACTTGGAGTCGGGCTAACGTCCACGCTAGCTGCTATATGTTTAACATTGAGGTGATACTTCAGGCCCGATGTGCTGCGGTGATGTGCAAATTCCTTGCTGCATAGCTTGCACACATGATCTTATCCACGCTTCCATCCAGTCATTTTTTATAACAAAACTTCCCATCCACGGGGCCAATCAAAGCGGTCGCTTCTTCATTCATGTTCACTGTGGTTTGTTGTTGTCCTAAATAATGAACGCTGGTAGGTGCTCCAGTATAATCGGTCTGCTGAAACTCATGAGAGATGTTCTGCGGTGCTTAAATAAGTGCGATTAAAATGCGTTAAAAAAAATTTACGCATTATTTTTTTTGTAATTAATTAATCTTAATTAACGCGTTAAAGTCCCGGCCCTAGTTTTTACATGGCATCAGTTTCAGATATGACAGGATGAAGGGAAACACAAACAATCACACACACTGTGTGTATGTGCAGTTTCCTGAAAATCTGTCCCTTGCTATGACTGTTTCACTGTCTGGCCTTCTCCTGCACAAGCAGTTGCTGCATCGCTACATGAAACACTGCTTTAAAGATGGAGAAATCTGTTCTCCTAAGAAACAAACAAAAACATGAGGATGATTTATTTGTCACAGTTTTAAGCCCAACGGATGACTTGTGGATTGAAACTTTACTTGTAAACTCTTTCTCCTTATTCTCTTCATTATTTGACCCCATTCTTGGGAAATTAGTCTTTAGAATGATTTTTGAACTGCAATAATAATAAAAACATGAAAGGGGAATATGGGACATACTTTACTGTAAAAATAGCAGATGACAAAACTCAAACTCTGGGTCTGTTTAGTTGCTGCTATGAAATTTTAGTCACTTCAGTGGATTTAAATTAAGGCAATGATGAAGAAATTTCAAAAAATCTAAGGCACATACAGGCATTTTAAAAAATGTACAATCCCATAACCTATAATGAGTTTGCTGTTGAAGATTATGTAAACTTAATTTAGTTTTACTAATCCGCACTATAAATTATGTTGTTTTGCCAAACAATTCAAAATGCATTCTAGTTGCTTTTTTTCCCAGAAAGACATATTATACAAATCTTTTAGATAAATAAACCCCCCAAAAGGTTCTGGAACAAGAACTGTTTTCTCAGTGTATAGAAAGTTAAAGTTCCTTATATTTATCACTGATGTGCTCTAATTTTCAACCAAACACTGGAAACATTTACAAGGCACAGAGCTCTGACACATCGAGCTACATACTGTATGTGCCATGAACCACGGCCTTAGGCAGCGGATTTTCAAATCAGCCTTTGTTATTGTAAAAGTACAGGAAGGAGAGCAGCTGCTTTGCTCATTCAGTCATGCATGTCACACACCGGACTGCTGAGCTCACCCTCTCTGTTTCCATTGCACTGTGCCGGCATGTTCTTCCACTGCCTGTGTTGCTCATCATAGCGTGTGCGTGTGTGTGTGTGTGTGTTTCAGGACATATACATGTGTGCTAATGTAATCTGCTTCCGTTTTCAAGAATGTGACAACAAACTGTCAGGATCCTCTCACCACACACTGAGAAGGAAGTGTGTGTGTTTATCACTTCTATTGCATGTGCTCGTGTGTGTGTGTGTGTGTGTGTGTGTGTGTGAGAGAGAGAGAGAGAGAGAGAGAGAGAGAGAGAGAGAGAGAGATGGGGGAAGGGGGCATGTTTAAGTTCAAATTAACTTTTTGTGTAAAACTGGTTTTGAATATGGACTTGTTGATATGAGCTGCACTTGTGGCCTCTGATACTTCGAGATGCATTTTGTTTTGAATTTGCACTAAACAATCTGAATGAAATTTAATGTTTTGGTTTTTTCTTGTGTACTTGTCCTTGGTTTTACCTCCGATTTTAATTTGGATGTTTTGAATCTTTGCTTGTCGTAGTGTTTCTTGTTTTTGTCATAGTTTTCCTCTATTTATATTTCTTCATGCATTCTTAGTTTATCATATTTCTGTCTGTATATATTTTAGCTCCAACTGAGTTTTTTGTTCAGTTCACCGTGTTCTTCCTTTGTGTCAGGAAAAACTTTGTAAACTCTGTGGAGAATTTACCACACCTGATTCCTGTTCTGTTAGATTCTTGCCTATATTTTCCAACTTTTTAATAAGTTAGTAAAACTTTATTTATATAGCACCTTTCAAGATAAAAATAAAAAAAATGCTTCACATTAAAACAACAATATGAAAAAAGACAATAAAAACAGTTTTTTTTTACTCAGTAATCTCATGTCCTCAGTACAGATATTTGTTGGTTTCTTTGTCTCATTGCAGGTCACTACGGTCACTTCCATGCATGCCTTTGTTCCCCTGTGCTCTTCTTCATGCTTCAAGTTTATTCAAATGTTCTATGAGTTGTTGGTTGTTTTGTTTTTTTGCTGCCATGTCAGTTTTTTACTTTGTTTTCATGTTTTGCTTCATCTTTGTGTTTTATTTTACATACTTAACTTATTTAAAGGTGTTAAAGAGGATTTTGTAGCAAAATTAGATGTCAAATTTACTTTAAAATCATTTTATCAACTTGTAGCGGTCTTGTACTTATGGTTTCCAAAAGAAAAAGTTATAACATTCATAAATCGTAGACCTGGTGGGGCTTGAAATAAAATAACAAATAGATAAAGAACCTGTTTTGTTATTTATTCTATCAGCTACTAGATTGTCAATCACACTTGTACTGCTAAAAATAACAATAGACAGCCCTTTACTATTGATGATCCCAACATGTTTGAATAAACAAAAATGTAGTGCAATAAAGCAATATTCCTGTCTTCCATGAAAAGGTGATCAGATAGAAAAAAGTAGGAAAAAACAGTCATAAATTATCACTTTTCTGCAACAGGACTGTCAAATTTCTCAATCACTTGTAAGAGCTTTGAAGCTGAAGGATAAACAAAAATGACAGTGTCTTTGTTTCTCTAAACTGCCTCTCAAGCACATCCAACCTCTCTATAAAATCTATTTATGGCACTATTAAAGTAATTGTGTCGCATGACATGTGTGAAATCAACAACAATGTTGTGTTTATTCAGTCTGTTTAAAAATCTGACAGGCTAACAAACCGGATGGAAAAAAGGAACAGAGACATGAATGGAAGGCAACAGAAGACAGCTGCAATGACTGGCTTCAGAGGAAAACAGGTAGATTTGACAAACACAAAGGAAAGGTCTTCAGAGACTTTCTGGAGAAGACAAGTTCTTAAACAATGTAATGGGAAAAAGGAAATGTGTAATTACTCTCTCCAAGTCTGAGGTTACAAAATTAGTCTTTGAAGAAGAAACAAGCAGGAATGTTTGAATACTATCATAGTTATTTTAGTTACTCACAAAATCCTGTTCCAACAACAGTAATATGTTCCATTTACCTCAGAGGCTGGAACTCCGGTGACGACACTAACCCTGATTTAGTTAAAGAGGCCATTTCATACAAATTTCAGGACTTTGTGGTTATTTCTTAAGTATTAACCAGTAATATGAAACATTTTATATAAAAAAAACGTCAGGAAACACTGATTAACAGACCTTTCAATCTATCTGCATCAAAATTCGGGTGGTTCTGGCTCCTTCCGTCAGTTTTCGTCAGCAGCTCGTTCATATTCATTATTCGAATTTGCTGGACTCTGATTGGCTAACAAACTAGCCTATGAGAGCAAGGTATACTGTTTCCTGCCCCGCTGCGCATGGCAACAGCAGATGTTCTCTCTTCCTGTTTGCTACGTCTTATGCTAACAGCTTTTAGCCAGCAGCATGCTAGGCGTGGTTTCAACTGCAGGAGCTGATGAATACTAACAAACAAAGGAGTTGTGACGAAACAGATACAGGCCGTTTGGACTCGGGTTTTATCACCACCTGCGTAGTTTGACTAAAACTGAAAGAGAAGTTGTTGACCTGTTTTCACACCTACTATGAAGGTAAGAACACCTGTGGAGCTAAAATATTCAACAGAAACCTCAGAAAAAATGTTTTTAATGGAAGGGACTCTTTAAGCTGTAAAATGATTGGGTTATCAGGGTAACCATTAATCACAGTTCAGACTTTCTTCCTTTTATGCATTCAGTCATTGTAGCAGCATAACTCCAAGTTGAAGCAATACATTACTATATGCAACTGATTTAATGACCTAAGAACTAACAGAAGTGAAAATTAATAGTTTATAATGACAGTTATCACTACTTATATGGACAAGGCAGCCATATTGGATTGAGGAGTCTGAATTAGAAATCTGACTTTGGTGGCTGATACTAGTTTATTTTTCTAACTTGGAACTCAGGAGTCATAGAACTGGAATGCACCAGTAGCCTGGCAACACCCCCTACCTATATTTTTGAACTAATTAGCAAGTGAAAGAAGAAATAAACTGCCCAGAAAAGAGAAGATTCAACTTACGGTCAGTACATTAAGTTCAGACAGGAAAGCATCTTTGATTAATTGACTGATTATTGTGACAAACTATAATGTTTGGGTTTGTAGCTAGACTTGAATGCAGCAGACTGCATTCCACTAGTGATTTAAAGGGTTTTTTACATGGGAAAATAAGCAGAGAGTTGCTGACAGGTAACTTAAGAAATAGTCCTCTTCTGTTTGGCAGACAGAGTTGTGGATCTGGGTTCATTGTTACGTTCCTGTTGAAGTAAACAATACCTTGAGCCTAAAAGTTTCATGAAAAATCCCAAGCTGGGTCGAGAAAACTTGTGTTTCACATGTATTACATTTTAATTTTACCTGGGATTTTCACATGGGAAGTTCAGGTGGTTTTTCTGCAAGTGTTATTTTACTTTAATGTTAGTGTCGATGTTTGTTGCAAAAGTTGAGCCTAGTAGTAGTAACAGGAAAGCTTATCCAGGGACTGGGTCAACAAGGTACCTGTAGCTGTTGACTAGGCAATGCTGAGTGCACAGTTACTTTATTAAATGTTTAATCTTTTTTTAAGCACTGCTACTGTTTAAACTAATATGACAAAATAAATTGTAATTATGCTTTTTTGTTTGTGGCTAAGCTGTATTTAAAAATGCCAGTAAAAAAACATTCTTTTTTTAATGGTATGTGTGGCAAAGGAACAGGTCCAAAACGTTTTTAAATGGTAAGTAAAAAATGTATTAAACAGTTTGTGTATGGTGGATCAGATCCAGCCAACATGAGTTTGTCTTTCTCTGAGGGTGTCCATGAGGAGAACAAGGTCCAGGGGAACAGAGGGACCAACCACAGGAGCGTGTAGGTGAGCAGAACAGAAGAGGAAGTGAAGACTGGAGGTGAGGTGGTGAGCCAAGGAGTACTTTATAGTAAACGGTAGGTGGAACATCGATCCATAGAGAGATCTTTTCCAAGAGCACGTAGAGATAATAAGCTAGGCTTTCCCAAAAACTCATGGTGGTCCAATTGGTGGGGAGACAAGAAGGCTTGTAGTAATTCCACACTTGACAGATTGCACCAAGAAGTCTAACCAAACTGACTTTAATGGTCTGGTGCTGGAGAGTTGAAGACGCTAGTCTCAGGAGAGCAGGTGATTCACGATTAGGTTCAGGTGCTCAAACAGCAGCAGCAACAGCTTCACCAGTAGGCAGGCCTGAGGAGAGGCAGCCCAGGCTCACCTAATGAGAAGGGAAAAATAAAAGAGTGGAAAGAAAGAAGAAGAAAGAAAGAGGCAAAAGAGGAGGAAATCACCAAGACCCAGACAATTCTAATAATATTAATTATTATTATTATTGCTGCTGTTGTTGTTCTTAGTTTAATCAGTATAACTGATATTTTATTGATCCCCTTGGGGAAACTATTTTTCTGCATTAGACACATCGTCGAGGGCTGCAATCTGAATGGAGCCCAGGGGGCTATTTTGGGTTTTGGTCTCCACTTCACGGAGGCTACGTGGTGAACTGGCTTTCACTTGAATTTCTTCTACCTAGCTAATAACTGCTTTCTTATCCACTGTGAATATTCAATTTAATTCAAAATTCAAATTAAAACATTTTTTAATCTCAAAGGGGAAATTAGAAGGTCTTAAAAATCTTCTGATTGTCTTCACTCTGTTGTTGAGTTATTGTGTCGTGAAGAGGATGCTGAGGGTTTTCCATGCTATATATTTTTTTAATTTTTCAAAGCATCCTCTTTTACACAATCAACTCAAGAGGATCCAGGTCAGTCCCACGATCAGAACCAGACTTTTTTTTTTCTCTGATGCTGCTTCCCCAACAGGTGACTGCTCATGTGATCATACTCTCCGTAACATATACTTATAAAATATCTTTAACATCTTGCTGCAAACGTTGAAGGATCTAGTAAACTTCCTGATGAAGAACAGTCTGCTCTGTCCTAAAAACAGCATCACAGTTGTGTCTCCAGTTCAGCCTGTTGTCCAGGTGAACACCATATTTAAACACATATTCTTCTCCATGATGCATGATGGGTTTCAGCATGTTGCTGCTCTTCCTAAAATCCATCTAGGATCCACTTGACAACTGCAGAGTCACTAAAATATTTCTACAGATGACAGAACTCCAACTTGAGCTGAAAATCTGAGATAGACAGCGAATATCAGAGGGTAAGTCTTTATCTGTTCCTGCTGCTGAGATGGAATCATAAAAGCAAAATACCTTCTTTGAGCTGCAGCACTCTGGATAAACTGGTCGATGAGGGTATTTCTGCTCTTTAAAACAGATTTAAACTGAATGAGTGCCAGGTATTGATCTGCAGACCTGACTGCTTCTGACTTCAGATGTATACAAGCAGGTTGGAAGAGGATCCTGTTGAACAAAAAGACTGGAGGCATTTATGGACCTTCTGAAAATACTGCTGCTTTTGCACCTGTTCATCACAAACCTGGATACCCAGCAAACAGTAACCATGATTTTAACTATGAGTTAAGCCATGGCCTCCATTTAGTTCTGATACTACATACAGAGCTTAATTTGAGCCGGATCCTAATTTTATTTCCTATATTAATCCATCATGGGGAAATTTGGTTCTGCATTTGACCCATCCTCACTGTAAGGTGAGGAGCAGAGGGCAGCCATCTTGAGCAGCGCCCAGGGGGCAGTTGCGGGGTTCAGTGTCTTGCCCAAGGATGCTTCGACATGTAGCGATCGACATGTACGGGATAAAGCTCCGGTTTCCCGATCGGAGGGTGACCTCCTTCCTGACAGACTACAGCCATCCAGAGGCAGTGGCGTGTTCAGAATCTTGCCCAAGGATACTTCGACGTATAGCTTGCCGGCACCGGGGATCGAACCCACCATCTTTCGAATGAAGGGCGATCGCCCTTCCGCTAGACTACGCTGCCCGCCAATTTAATGGTTTAAATATTTGTTTAAAAAATTTAACTAACAGTTATTATTTATATTTGACTCAAAACCCAAAGAAAACTAAAACAAACTTGTTACTATCAAATTCCTGGAGATTAGAGTAGCCATGTTTACATGTGCAAAATGTCTTTAATCTGATCATTGTTCAGATTAGAATTTTACCGTGTGCATGAATCCTAAAAACATCTTTCCGATCATGAGAAGCGTTCACATGCACCACACGTTTGATCAGGTTGGCTCATTTTGACAGGCGCAGAACGATCCGAAACACCGGATCCGTATTCGTTAAAAATGGAACAGCATCTTCTTCTGAGAATGTGTTCATTTTTTCTGGAAACATTTTTACATCTAAACCTCCAGCAACACATTTGTGTCTGAAAGTGACTAGTTTTGTTCATCCAGCTTCTGTAAACGCCAACGTAAGATATGTTAACGCATGACATGTGCAGCAATCGGATCAACTATCGGGATAATCCACCTATCTCAATTAGTAAAAAATTTGATCCGAATGAGTATAAGTAATCTAAAAGTCATGTTTACATGAAGGTTTTTTACACTGATCAGGCTTTTTTTCAAATTAATTGTGTCGGGACCCTGTGTCAGCGGGTGTGATGTAATGTTTACATTTCCTGTTAGCGCGTGTGCTGTCTAAAAAGAAGAGTAAAGTTAAAATTGTTCGTACACTCATTTATTTTGAAAAAACACCGGATATTCAAGCCACACTTCCTGTTTAGCTCGTCAGATTTAATCAAACTTGACGCGGATCCTCTCCGGCGTCCGGAAAAAATAAGAACCTTGTGGATTCTTTCCGTTGTGCCGTACGGCCCCCGTAACCAGACCCGCACTGCGCGGAGCTACTGTGAGCCTTCAAAAGGGATTTTAACCTAACGGAATACCTGCGGGGGCCACACCGGACCGGATCTGGATGCAGTGTGAGCCCAGGGTCAGTGTTTGTGCTCACCTTTTTCACATCCTGCTGATTGCCCCTTGCTCCTCTCTCTCCAGCTGTCCCCACTCAGAAATCACCCATTCCTCTGTATAAATACACCATCTACTTCTTCAGTTCTTAGTGAGCAGCTATCATCATATCTACAAGTTTTTTTGGTCCTGTGGTTCCTGTTGAACTTGTGTTTTAACTGTGTTTTGCTGCGACAAGATTTTTGTATTTCTAATTTTTGAGTATTTATTTTATCATAGTAATCAGAGTTTACAAGCTCTTGAGTCCATTTAGCAAACACTTCACATGAAACATGGGGAGTAAAGACAGCAGAGAGAAGTAATGTGGTCAGTATGTACTCAAGCAGTCTACAAGTATGTCTATAGCAGCTGAACCAGAAGGACAGCTCGGGATAACATAAACTAACAATAACGACTTAAAACCTGTCAAATTGGTTTAGTTATGGTTTTGCAAAACTTTAAAAGCTAAAGTTTAGCATCGTAAGTATTTTATTTACCAGTAAAAGCCAAGAAATACAATGCAAAACTTTATTTGTTGTTTTATAATCAAGGATTTTTACTTTGAGGAGTGCCTCTCATCAGCCACATCCAGCCACACTCAACTCTAATTTCAAACATATTACCATAACATTTTAAAATCTACACAGCTACAGAGCTTCCTCTTGACAAATCAGAGCCACTTATCTAATAATCTCATGTAATGCAGGAACTGCAACCCAATCTGTTACTTTGTTGGTCTCAATCACTTTCACAACTAATACACACGTTGCACAGTATCCATAGGAACCGTCACTCCTCCCACGAGGATGGGTTACAGTTCCATATGTTAACTGTTGCCATATGGCACTTCATAGAGGACTGGCTGTGGGCATTGATGAAGAATTTAGAAAAATTAGGAATATTTTGAATATGATTAAAATAAAATATTACAGAGAATGAAGAGATTAAGTCATACAATCTGCAACTTTTTCCTCTTAACGTAATCGGGACTATGACGGGGTACGACCCTAAAACAGTACACAGTCCTCCCTTTTGAATCCAAGTTTCCACAGTTTGTCAGAGCCGCTTTTCCAACTTCTTTGAGTAAACTTTCCCTTATATTTGGAGCCCATTTTCTGGCCCCCCTTTATGATGATTGTGTTCAGCCCAGTCTTCCACTCACAGGCATTGTCCCGGTCTTTCATGCATCACTGAAGATGCATCTCATCCATGACATCGTGCTGCCAGGTAGATTTTTAATTACTTTGACAAGGTCTGCCAATGTGATGGACTCACAGTAGCTACGTTTACATGGGCAAATTTAATCAGAATAAACACCCAATCAGAACAAAAATACATCATGTAAACATGTCAATCAGAATGTTTTGATCCGATGCAGCCTGATCAGAATGAAATTTCCTTCCAATCGAGAGGGGTGGTTTTGTCCGATCTTCATTCGGATAGACGTGCATGTATACACCCATTCGGAATGAAAGGGTGAAAAAGCCCACTGCGCATGCGTACAACTACAGCGTGACGTCTTTCTGCTTTCGCAGACCCAAGTAGAAAACATGGCGGGAAGTAAACATCATGTCATCCTGCTCTCCTCTCCTGTGGTGGAGGAGCAGTAGTAATATGTATTCAGCCTCTAGCTTGGTTAATGCGACCAGTAAAAACCCAAACATAAAGGTAATCACCTGCAGAAGGTTCATATTGGGGAAAACGTGAGTCAGCTCGAGCACACGATGGGGCGGGAAAGACGTGCAGAAAGGACGGAGTTTGTTTACTTTTTTTTCTTCCCCCGGAAAGACAACTCGCTGTGCGCATGCTCAACTCATTTAACCTGATTGAGTGCTTGGTGCATGTGTACTCATGACATGATCAGATCATTTCAGTTAGTGTCCACGTAAACAGGGATTTGGGAATTCAGATCGACCAAGATTTTAATCAGATTGGGGAAATTTGGCGCATGTAAACGTAGCTACTGTCAGGAGTTCCCCGTGCAAACAAAACACAGCCTGCGATTGACTCTGTTTCCCTTTCTCAGTTGACAGATGGCTTACCAAAACCTCTATTAGGCTAACCAAATGTTCCTCACCATGGCCTCTCCAAATTCCTCACATGCTCTGGTTTTAGCTTCTTTGACCACAGACACTACCATCATTACTGCCACACTGTACCTGGCAGTTGTTTGAGTCTTCTGAATCAGCAAAGCTCCTTCATTCTTCAGTTTCACAACTTCCATCATCACTAATAACTTTTGGTGTGAATTAAAATTTTACAGGACATGGGCCTCTGCCAAATGTTCCCAGTTACCCTCACCATGTACCATGTACCATGGCATCCTCCCCGGCCACTGGATCCAGCTTACCACCAAGTGGTGAACAGTTGAAAGCTCTGCCCCTCTCTCTATCCGTGTCTTCAGAACACAGGATCAAAGGTCAGATGATGCAATTCAGAAGTCTGCAAGTCAGATGAAATCAATCATAGTAGACTTATGAACCACCATATGTCTGAACAAACCATGCCTAGCTCAGAAGTCCAATAACAAAACACCATGGGGATTCAGATTGGAGAGGCCAATCCTCCCAATCACCCCCTCCAGGTAACTCTGTCATTGCCCACTTGAGCATGGAAGTCCCCTGGAATGATGACAGAATCCCCAGACTTTCTCATTGATGTTTCCAACATATTTTTCTCTTCTGTCACCGCAAACTGCATCTCTCAGCCTTATTTACCATTAGAAAAGATCCAGTGTCTTCACTGCCTACCTTTAATTAAATCTCATGAGTCCACCTCTTAGTCACCTAAAGACGTAATCACATTTTTAACATTTCAGACCTCTCCACCCATTTTACTAATCCCTCTCAAGCCCTATGGCTTTTCTCTTTGCTAACGCTGAGATTTAAGGGGCTTAGAGATATCCTGGGATGTTTTTTAGAGTCAGATTGAGGCCCCATGAGGAAAGAAGGTTTTTTTGGGATACCTTTGAAAGTTACTCTATTTGCTGGGGCACAGAACTGTCTTTATTTAGGACAAAACGCAGCAGTACGCAAGTGTGCATGCGTACTGAGAGGGGCTGTTTATATAAATATTCAAATGCCAGCACAAATCCTTAAATGCAGTATGTGTGTAAGACCAGAGCAGTGTGTAGAACCCGGTAACACAGAGAAGGTAATCAGTTTTAATTGGTTTAGTCTGATTATTATTTGTTATTATTTCCTCCAAAGTCTTTATTCAGAAAGCTGTTGAACACACTCTCAGGAAACAGCTCCTAATTGCTAATGAATGATAATTAAACATATGGGTCAGCCAGGGTGTGTGTGTCTCTCTCTGTGAGAGAAATGGAAAAACACCAAAAAAAATCTGGGCCTGGATAAGTCATTTATTGAATTTATTAAATAATTTCTTGAAATTTGCAGCACCTTTTCCATATTATTTCATATTTATATGAACTTTACCAATTCATGGTGAAGAGATGACTTCATCTGGGTTTTTTCCTCTTTTTTTTTTGTTGTTCTTCTTTTGTTTTTTTTTAATCAGCTTACATCATTTTACAGTTGCTTTAATCCTTTGGCCCTGAATTAACATCATTTATCAAGATGGGCTGATGTTTGCTCCCCTAATTCAAACAGGAAAGTCACACTCCCTGAAAAATTGCATTCCTCACGGGAGTGAGAGGATTGTAAGTCTGTTGGGGGAAATGAAGTCGTTTTGTCATGATCCCATCAGCTCTCCAGCTTTTCAAGTCTTCCACAGTGACGTGTGACTTAACACAAATGCAAAGTCTTACTCAGGAAGTCACACTCGTGCATAAATATCCCTGTTAAAAATATAACTGTTTACAAAATTAATTAAAAGCCAGTCTTTTTCTTTCTTATGGGAAAAAGGCTTGGGGTGTGTGTCAACGTGTCTGTTGAAGTATGGAGACACGTATTAATGGATTTATTTCCGCTCACACATGCAAGCATCCAGGTGCAGAGTCTCCCACTGATAAAGGGCCAGCAGGTCATCGGGAGTCCAGATAAATGTAACGCTCTCTAATAGATCTGTGTGCTAACATGAGAAATAACACAGTGGTACATCTAAATATTTACACGTGTGACTGCAGAGGCGAGATTAATCACAGCTGTTCTGTCTGTCATTACTTAGTCTTATCTCAAATGGGTTGACAAGTCAATTGTAAAAGGTGGTACAACAGCTCAGGCTGGGGGTGAATGTATCCAGCCTGAAGGGTGATCTACATCCCAGTCAAACTATTAATAACAATTAAAAAAAAGATTTTAAATGATGAAAACATAAATTGCAAATAACTGGAAATTCATTTTAAATAGAAATGAAATTACATTTGTCCTTTAAAAAATGAGTATTATACAGGCCAATTTTCTTGATGTTTTCTGTCAGTTTAGATTCGATAGTGTGGCACGCGCTGAAACACTTTGGAAAAAATCCTGGGTGTTTTTCTAAAACCAATCCTAGGAAGCTGCCCGCCATGCTGCTGGGGTTTCTGTGTCGGACTACTTTCTGTATCCTCGTCCACACCTTCGCCCTCATTTCTGTGAACACAGTGGATACTCAAGACAATAGGCTGTGTTAGGTCGGGGAGAGTCGGGCGGGCTGAGTAGATGATGGAGGAAATGAGGCATAACTCATAAATTACAAGTAGAAGCTGGTTCCTGCTAACTGAAAGCTCTACCTCTCATTCTACTTTTAGAAACTTGGGATCATAAGTAAATCTGCAGTCTGAGAGCAAAGTGCTCTGTTAGGAACAATGAGATACCAATATAAAACTGTAAAAAGAGAATAAATAAGGCAGCTGTTTGGTCATTTTAAACCGATCCCCTGCCAAACTGCATCTGTTACTCTGGCTGTTGTCTGATGAGCTGACTGATAAGTACATCATCCCTGCATCTTATCGCTCCCTATTTAGAAAGAACAACTGTCTGATGCTACACCTTGAGGGCTCTAAATCCCAGACCCGGTCACCCTTTAACCTCTTCCTCCCTCGAGGCCTCAGCTTGCTTTTACCAGCTGGATAGTTTGAGCAAGAGACAAAGACAAATTGTTTGACAGATCTATGTGTAAATGAAAAAAGAAGCTGAGGGAAGCATTGCTCTGGTCATCAGTATTTAGGGAGGTCTCTTCATTGTCAGGCACTAATTTAGTGCGAGTCATCTGAGACCAGAGCCAACGTCTCGTTCCGTTTGCATTAGCCCAATGGCTTGGACTGAGTGATGAATTAAAGATCAATAACAGTTTTTTTTAGAAATCTCCAGCCAGGATGTCACAGAATGCAGATTTTATTCCTTCTTTCCTCTTTTTGTGATAAATCTGTGTATAGGATGGATTTATTTATGTTTGTATTTATTTATTTGAGTCTTGGCACAAACTGCAGCTGAGAGAGTGCAGGGAAAATGTCTGTAAAATTTATGGGGCCTTGTAAAAAACATCTAAAATATCACCATATAAACAGCTTTTTAATTTAATTAAGTGAGTGGTTGAAGTATGTGTAGCATGAACGAAAGGAGTCAAATTTTGCATGACTCCAGAACTGCCCACTTGTTAAATCCTTGTTCCTGCATGTTGCTGATGAAAATACTCCCCCACACTATAAGCACACACATTTTAGGGCCAATTAGATGAATTAAAGCTATTAACTCATTGGCACCTTTCTTTTGAAGGTTTCAGCAAAGCTAGGGATGCAAGTTTACTTGAACAACATTAGGTCTACTTTGAGATTGCTCAGATGGCAATAACCTCTTCTGTTCAAAAAACCCCAAATATAGTTATCCTGACCAAGGTAATCGTTAATATTGGTTTACAATCATGTCTCAATCAGAAAATGTGTAACTTTTTACTTTTATTCTACTTATGCCTAAATACAGAATCAATGATAAAGACAGTGTGCTTTGAAAGGGAAAAAAGAAATTGTGAAAGCCTTGATTAATATGTTCTCCTGAGAAACTCCTATAAGAAAGCACATACCAATCTTTTATCCTGTGGGCGTGCCCCAGAAAGAACTGCTGTATTTCAGTTTTTACCTACGCTAATGAGGTAATGTTTTCAACAGGGTCTGTCTGTCTGTTAGCAGGATAACTCAAAAACTTATGGATGGATTTTGATGACATTTTCAGGAAAGGTCAGAAATAACCCAAGGAACAATTGATTAGATTTTGGGGGTGATCCGGATTACCGTCTGGATCCAGGAATTTTTTTAAAGATACGGACATAGTACGTTCTACAATATGTCCACTTGGCGGAGGTCTGCGCTCTCTGAGTGCTTTTCTAGTTTATTCATGCTATTTAATGTTGCTGTTTAATCTGGGTGGAAGCCCAGAGAACCTCTAATCCAGGAGTATCAGCCACATGTGTGCTGTACACCACTTTAAGTGCATCAGTCCCTATTGTGGTTGTAATCAAACACACACTGATTACACCCACAATGAAAATGTCAAAGCATGCCAACAGCTTTGCCTGAAGCCTTAGTCACCAACTCTTTTAGATCAAGCTTCTGCCAGGCATACCAGAGTGTGGGCATGATTATTACTTTGCCAACCTGGCTCTCTGCTGTGTCAGCACGTCCTATGCATGCCAGTGCCGTATTATCATGATATATGAAGCTGTCAAAGAATAGTGCTTTCAGGCTGCAGGAGCCTTGGGCCGTTCCAACCACTTGTAGTTATTCATTCAATTGTTTGCCACTAAGCTGCATGAATGAAAGGAAAAATGCACAATGGAATAATGGAATTAAGTCAGATTTGCATGATTGACATTTTTTCAGTGGCTGTTTTTTAGGTAAACAGCATCAGAACTAAGACTTGGGGATTTTTCCAAAGTTGTGAGTTTTAAAGGGCATTTCAAAAGCAAACATATTAAAAACAATATTTCATTTGTTTTGCTTTTATTTGGTTTTCTCTTGTTTACAATTTTTCCAGAATAGTTAAAGAGTGATAGGATCATATCATACCAGTTAACCTCAACCTTCTATGTTACCAAATCTTCCTTCACACAGGATTAACAGCTCACTATCTACAATCTGCATGACCCATTACAGTCTCGTTGGATCATAACAAATTTGGATCATGACAAATGTAGTGTGAAATTAAACATAATATTCTTTGTACTCATCAATGTGTGTTTTTTCCCCTGTGCCATGATTTGTATGTCAGTAAGTTTGCATATAGACCCTATTTTGTATTTCCACCATCACACTGTATGCCAGGTCCTACTGGCACAGCCTTCTAGATGTAGCTATGCACTAGATTGCACAACACTAGCAGAATACAATGGCATATCAACCCTTTAACCCAGGTATGATGCAAGCTTGAAATTCAAACTTCCTTTAACCAAGCAGTGGCAGTGCACTGGCTCCAAGTCATGGCTACACTTTCTCCACACTCTTCATGGACCCAAATACACTGCTACAATGATAAATCACCACAACCTCATTATACATGTTTTGTTTTTGCTCAACCCCCCCGTGAACCTGTCACAGTCAGTCATGCATCATAAGGAAGCCACTGTATTTTAATACACCCCCTAAGACCTTACCAAGATTCTCCAAAGACAGGCAATATATTTAATGTTGTATTGAGCTAAATAAAAGACTGTACAAGGAGGAAAATGGCAAAGAAGCACAAAAGACAAAATTATACAACATCACTTCACAGCTCTTTCCAAATCATGCACAAAGAGAATTTTAAGAGAAAAATAGTTTTTAAGCAGTTAGGCTACTTTTACCTGTTTACGTGCTCTATTATACACGTGTAAACTCATAAAGGAGGATTTGTGATCTTTCTTAAAAGCAGAATTCAGACATATAGCTACAAGTTCCCAGACTTCACTCAGGTTACATTCTCACCTACTTTACCCAAGTGACTAAAAATTCTGACTGTGGACTCAAAAGCACTGAAACAACTCAAGGGGCGAATGTTAAAAGGTTCATTGTAAAGAGAGTTGATGACAGGATGACATCATAAGGAACCCACAGAAGCAAACATCTCAACTTTGATACAGAACACATGATTTGCATTAAGAAGGTTAACTTGAAAAAGTTCACTTGATTGGCTTGTTGCCAGTTTTCTTTCTCTGCAGGTACCGTGAGCGAGGAGGAGAGCTGAGCAATGAGACACAGGTGAACGTTCAATCCAAACTTCCAAGATCCATGAGGGGGCAAAGCAAGAAGCAGAATTAGAGAGATTCAAAACAGGTGGGTTCACATTAAGAACAGTATACTGTGACAAGATGCTGGATTGCTGTGGCAAATGCAAGCAGAAAATCTAGTGATGAGGATAAGAGAGTTTTTAAGCTGCTAGACATAATGAAAAAAACATGAGACATTATATAATCAGGCACATGTGAGTGCTATGAGACTAATTACAAGGTATGACATGGTGCAGGACTCACCTGGTGCAGGAACATCAAGATTAGGGGTAGAGACAGCTGAGTGCCAGGCAGGTGTGTGACACTGAGAGATGTTAAATAGATATAATTGGGCTCACCTCTATACACAGCTTAGGCTCTGGAATCCAAATGCTGGAGAGAGGCTTTTTTTTTTTAAATTTGGCTCTGCATTTGACCCATTCTCACTGTAAGGTGAGGAGCAGAGGGCAGCCATATTGAACAGCGCCCGGGGGGAAGTTGCGGGATTCAGTATCTTGCACAAGGATACTTCGACACGTAGCCTCTTGCCGGGACACGGGATCAAGCTCTGGTTTCCCGATCGGAAGGTGAACTCCTTCCCGACAGACTACGGCCCCCGAGGCAGTGGCAGGTTCAGTATCTTGCCCAAGGATGTTTCGACGTAGCTTGCTGGCACCAGGGATCAAACCCGCCATCTTTCGAATGAAGGGCGATCACCCTTCCACTAGACTACGCCGCCCGCCAGGCTAGACTGACTTTGGAATTGCCCAGGCAGTCAGACGTCGGGTGAGTACGGGGGTACTCACAAGTCCCCAGCTGAGTTGAAGTTTTTCACAGTGAATGAGAACCAGTGAACCCCGTTGCTTCAGCACGCAGGAGGGAAGGTCCTGCCTGTTGTTTGTGCACATTCACCAAACAGCAGGACTATCATAATACAGTCACAAAAGTTATATATATGCAGAATGGACCACTGATTGTGAATTGTATGAGAACAATGGAAAACAGCACTAATGGTCAAAAATTTCTAGCACCTTAACTGCATAGAGCCACTTCTTTAAACCACTCAGTGCTCAGTAGTTAGTTATATATCTGAGCAGCTTACAAAAAATATCAAGACAAAAACCCCAAAATCCTAATTTGTGAATAACATACAATTGAAATTGAACTCAACTAAATAAACATAAACTTTGGTCCAAGTAACAACTAATTATCAGCATGATAACCCATAATGAGAATGTTCTAATCTGCAATTAAATTCATAGTTAAAAAAAACAGTGTTCAACATAGAACTATATCACATTTAAAAATGCATGTTCCTTTGTTAATGGAGTCATTTTTGCACATAGTTTGGAAAAAATCCATCAGGTAAAAATAATCTGAAACATACTTAAAATTCTGTTTTACATCAAAGTAAATGGTTAATCACAATAACAGCTAAATAAACAAAATAGCAAAGTGTTGAACAGTGTATTAGGTTCAAAATGAGAAACAGGAGAAAGACACAAGTTGCTTTTTTACACAGCAACAAAAACCCCAATAAATGCATCCAAAACTCAAACTTAATTAGCTTCACTCCTACCTCTCTCATAGAGTTGTGTTTTGAGGCCATTCTCAAACCCAGTTTTCTAAACCCAATCTTTAATTTCTCCTTTGTTCTGATCAGCTGTCACCCCCTGGAGGCCTGTTTTAGTCAACTCACACCCATTTGTCAGCTGTAAATAAGGAGAGGAAGGATTTAAGAAGATTATTGTAGCACTCTTGTCTTCCACTCAGTGTGAGCGCATAGGCTTATTAGTACTAACTAGAATAGTGTAGAGCGTCTAGAGTGTAGAGTGTCTGCAACCTGCTGCTCTGGAGTCAACTTTGACCACAGATGACATGAATATATGAGGGATGTTTATAATGAAACTGATGATAGGAAAGGGCAGAACTGAACAAGTTTTCTCATCTATACTTTTACAATAAGTACATGGAATATTAGCAACAGTATACAGGTAGGTTGGGCTGCCTGCGATAACTCTTATTATGGCTTTTGTTTCATTTAAATTTTTGTTACCTCCTAAGAAGGTAATGTTTTCATCGGGATCTGTCTGTCTGTTAACAGGATAACTCAAAAACTTATGGATGGATTTTAAGTACATTTTCAGGAAAGGTCAAAAATGACCCAAGGAACAATTGATTAGATTTTGGGGGTGATCCGGATTACCATCTGGATCCAGGTTTTTTTTTTTTTAAAAGATGCGGACATAGTACTTTCTATAATATGCCCACTTGGCGGAGGTCTGCGCTCTCCGAGTGCTTTTCTTGTTTTTTACAGAAATTAGTAGATATCAGTTCTGCATTGTACACAGTTGCACAAAGCATTTCATAATTTTAGTAATAAAATTAGTTAAATATAAATTTGATTTTGACCAAAATGTTTTTTAACATTAAGCGATCGTTTCACTGTTGATCCAACAGTTTGTTAGCTCACTCTCTTCTTTGGACTGAAACTAGCTAAGCATGTTTTTGAACAGGGAAGTATAACAGTAATTTCATGAATGCGTTGCCATGTTGTAGGATTTTTTAACATTTTTGTGCAAATTTTTGTCAAAGATGAAATGTTCAACAATTTTCATCCATTAAATGCCCTACACAAGATCAAATCCGCATTCATAACTTGTCATTTTATTGAGTGTCTAAGGATGTTATGCAAATGCCATCAGAAAAATATTGAAAAAAATAAAATCTAAAAAAATAACTGAAGATAAATTTAACAATGAATAAAAAATGTGTTTTAGAACTCTAAATTACACTCTCAGGGAGTCCTGATTGGTGTTTTGTCTAACTTACCTTCTGGCGACAGGCTCAGTGAGGGTCTAAATGAATCACACCACCATAGAGATCAGCCAAAGAGCAGATAATTGAGTCAACTATGTAAAAAGTAACAGATGTGCAAGAATAGCACTAATGCACCATTGCAAAGACTTTGCCTTCTGAGGCCACTGAAAACTAGAGGCTCATATGATCCCCCCCAGAGCACTTGTCATATTGACCTTTCAACAGTGACAGAGATCATAACGATAACAATGTTGTGAAAGGAGTAATGTTTGGACATTTTTGCTGCTCCCAGCCTGTTAGCTAAGAAGAAATTGTAGAAAAATCCTCTGAAATGACTTTTTCTTTAGTCATGCCTTCAAGACTTTTTTTCTGATTGGCACTATTATCTCTTAGAATCATTGCCAATTGAGTTTAATCATTTCAGTTTAACTGTTTCCCTTCCTGGACTGTGTTAAACTACAACTGCACTGTCTTTGCCAAAGGAAATCCGATCAATTTCAGTATTCCAACTATTAAAAATGAGGCCCTTATAAGTCTGAGGTATCAAGGGTATAGACAATGTCAGCAGAGTTGCATTGGCAGCATCCTGCAAGCCTGCCAAGACTTTGCCCAGCTTTAATGGGTTTTCACTCAATAACGGTGAAGATAGAGTTCCATAAAGACACAATCAGACAATCCTTTCTGAATCTTAACAAAAATGGACGCTTTTTAATACATGCAGTTGCGCTCATAAGCTTGCTTTCTATGACAAGCTTTCACACACTGCCATTCAAAGAGCTTCCAAGTCATTCAGTTTGGAGAGAATTTAGGAAAAACAGCCCAAAGCATTTCTAGTTCCTTGGTGCATTTGTTTTTTTGAGCAAGGGATCAGAAAAGACTTGTCTAATTACAGTCCCTCAAGAGGAAAATACATTTCAAACATGTCCATGTTGTAATCTGACCCAGGACAGGAAAACCTAGCAAACAATCAAAACATTCAGGTTGTATTTCATGCTTCTGATGAGACATCAGACCTGAAACAACCAATTCTTACTGTTTACAATAACCCTTTCCATGTATGTTATTATTTTTTGCATCATGCTCTACATTTAAAATACCAAATTGGACATTTTAAAGTTTGTGTGCAAATTAAACAATCATTTTAGCAGTCAAGAAAGCTAATATCTAGTATACAAATAATTATAGGTAAGCAGGTGGTTGGAGCTAAACAGCCCCAACACACAACCAAACCATGAACCACTATTATCCTAAAAAATCTTTAATTAATTTAGTAAATTTTCACAACAGATTTACAATATATATGTCTAAATGCAGCAGGAATTTAGTTGTCTGTGTTGAACTG
Source organism: Pachypanchax playfairii (assembly GCA_006937955.1). NCBI lineage: Eukaryota > Metazoa > Chordata > Actinopteri > Cyprinodontiformes > Aplocheilidae > Pachypanchax > Pachypanchax playfairii. Next base: position 1,105,147 of record SSNP01000052.1, read on the forward strand.
AGGGGTAAAACAAAAACATCAAATTTAAAGTAAATTCAACACCAAAACTGCAACATCTAAACTTATGTTCAATACCAGGAAGGGTTACGTATGTGATGTCACCAAATCTTATAACTTATTTTGTCACGCTGATGTCATTCTAACAGCAAATTTTAGAATAGTTAAAGAGACCCTCCCATTAAAAATGTTTTTTCTGAGGTTTCTGTTGAATATTTCAGGTGTTCTTACCTTCATAATGGGTGTGAAAACAGGTCAACAACTTCTCTTTCAGTTTTAATCTCTCAAACAACACAGGTGGCGATAACACTCGAGTTCTCCCGAGTCCGAACGGCCTGTATCTGTTTCATCACAACTCCTTTGTTCGTTTGTATTCATCAGCTCCCGCAGTTGAAACCACGCCTAGCATGCTGCTGGCTAAAAGCTGTTAGCATAAGACGTAACAAACAGAAAGACACAACGTCTGACATCAGCGGGGCAGGAAACAGTGTACCTTGCTCTCATAGGCTAGTTTGTTAGCCAATCAAAGTCCAGCAAATTTGAATAATGAATATGAACAAGCTGCTGACGAAGCAGCCTGACGGAAGGAGCCGGAACACCTGAATTTTAAAGCAGACAGATTGAAAAGTCTGTTAATCAGTGTTTCCTGACATTTTTTAGATATAAAATGTTTCATATTACTGGTTAATACTTAAGAAATAACCACAAAGTCCTGAAATTTGTGTGAAATGGACTCTTTAACAATTGTGGAATTTTGCAGGATCGTATCCTTGTGACCGCTGGGGATGGATGGATGGATGGATGGATGGATGGATGGATGGATGGATCTTGTGCTACTTTGTTTACAATTCCTTCATAAAGTAACTGGTTTTGATTAAAATCAAGGCGATTTGTATTGTCCACTTCTTTCTTTTGACCAAAGATAATTTTTGTAGTTTTGAAGGGATTTGATGGCATGTTTAATGGTGAGTCCAACCAAAACAATGATCAACTGCCTATTTTCAGACAGAATGGCAACTCATTCTTGAAATGAAGGAATTAATTTGACCAACATTCAATTTTATTTCAAAACCTTTCACCTCACATGCTCCATGGAAATGATTAAAACCTGGGACAGGTAAATTGACAGTCAATCCTTTGGGTGGGTGGGGATCATATCTGATGAAGACCAAGTACATAACTCTACTTCTGTGAAAAACAAAACTACATGTCACAAGTACAAAAGACATTTTCACCTATAGCTGAACACTAGAGTTTAAACTGTCATTACATTCAGTTTGGTTGATAAAGCTTTGCTTTTTTTTTAGATTGTGCCATTTGTTACAAGATGACCTACAAAATTGACTCACAAAAGATCTAAAAAAAAGTGAGCAGCAAAGTTCTAATCAAGGTAATGCAAATAAAAAAACTGTTTTTGTTTCAGCAGCGAGCATGATGAGAGCCCTGCAAGCTCCAACAGGTATTTGGCTCCACCCTCACAGGTGAAACCAATTAAAACAATTATAACAATGATGACCAAAGACATCTTCTAAAAGGTCAGTGAAGATCCAAAGAAGGAGGATGTGCGTCAAAGAAAATTGCACTAAAACCTCCCTTTGATCTCACATTAATCCCTGAACTGTTCAGTCATGTCACTCCACTAAATAAATTACATAGATTTACTTCAGTTCTGCATCTCACCCTTGGCATCAGGTTATGATGTTCATGAGCTAAGATTCTGACTTCTAGATCTATAGCACTGTCCAGAGGTCCAGAGAGAAGAGGTTAGATCCAGGGTGAGGAGAGACGGATGTGATGCAGATGTTGGGTGTGTGCGTGCATTGAATGGCAGCAATTATTTGAATGAATCAAAGAAAAAAAGCTTGAAAAAATAATTAAAAATGAAAACAAAACTGAAATTACATGCAGTTCAACTCTGACAACCTGGACTAGGAAAAACTTGAAAGCCTGCAGGATTACATCATCAAATACTACAAGCTTTTTGTCATGGGAAACCTAACAAACATAACAAAACCAAGATCTCTTCTGCCAACAGAACCCGGTCAGAACGCTCTTTAAAGACCGTGTAAAGGGAATTCTGCTATTTTCTTCTAACCACATTATAAACATAATAAATGTTCTAAACATGTGAAAAACCTCCCAACAATTAAAAACTGAATTGTGGAGCTAGCCTTCAAATTGCGTTTCAAGAGTTTTCTGTTTCAGGATTTTATGGGCGGGTCTAAAAGGGGATAACCCCGCCCCCTGCTGCTCTCGTCATATAAAACCGTACAGTGCGGTAGCTTCAGTGGTTTTCCCGCTCCTTCATCCGAGGGATGACCGTCTGAAAAAGCTTTGGGTCGATTCTGTGTAGAGGAGCCACACAGTAGACAGTAACTAAACCAGCATGATAGGTAGGAGCTACTTCTGCCACCTGCTGCCTTCATATGCTAAACAAAGCTCAGAATGGCGTAGCAGCACATGCCGCTCCTTCACTGATCAACAAGTCTGAAGCATTGCGGTTGTGTGGAAATATTTGAACTCCTCAAAAAGCAGCGATGCGCAGTTTTACATGTGGGTAGAACCTCAAACTTAACGAACCAGCCGGAACTCAGAAACGGAGGAAATGCAGTGATGTGGGGAAGAGAAGGAGGTGCTGCTAGAGGATGAGACAGACAGGTTTCAGCGCCTGCAGCGGACACGCCCCCAGCGTCTCAGAGCAGAGAAAACTGATCCTTTTTTCATTATTTTGATTATTCTGAAGTCTCCAGCTTTGACACCAGACTGGGCCTCTTGAAGTCCTTCACAGGGAGTTCCAGTTGCTATGGGGATCTTTGGAGTTTAGTCAACAACAGGTTGCCTCCCTTGCTGCTAAGAACCCGTATTTGGGAGAATTAATCTAATCCCTCACCGAGGGCGTGATGAAACTCTCATGTGAAAATAAAAAAAAACTGAAGGAAACCGTCTACATGTACAGCAAAGCAGCATGAGAAATTATTTGAAGAAACCATCAAGGAATTTCTCTAGAAGCTGCTAAAGCTTCCGACAGGAACTGAGTACCATCGCTTTCCATTCATATTCCTCACCTCTAAACTGGCTTCTAGACAGACAGACAGACAGACAGACAGAGTTCATCTTCCTCAGACACTAATGCAGCCTGAACAGAAAGATGCACCCACACACATCATACATCTGACTCTGTGATGGGATGATTGGAATTAGTTTTATTGGTGATAAGCATTACCATGGTGACACAGTTTACCAAAATCCACACCCAAAATGATCATGGTTTTGTGATGTTTTGAATTGCCATGGCAACAGATTTTCACAACAAACCACGCCGCTTGTTGAAACCCCATATAAAAATGATTCAGATTATTACTGTGTCAACAGACTCTGGCTGACAGATGTTAATCCACCTTTAATCTGGTCACTAAACATTACTTGATTCTTTTGACCATTACATTACATCTGCAGCAGCCGTCACACACAATCTGGGCTGCAGATGCAAGACAGAAAAAAAGTTTTTATTTTTTTAATCACACACCTTTAAAGTTTCTCAAGGAACTTTTTAGTTCTTTTCACTATTAGTGTAAACTTCTAGAGTAGTTTACAATAGTATACAACCAGTTTTTTATCTTTGTTTAATAACTTATTATTTTATTTTTGTGCTGAAATATATATTCTCATAAGTTACAGTTGAGTTACAGAAATCTGAATTGAAGGTGATATACCCGATTTCAAATTGCCTAGCTTAGAATGTCAACAAATGTAAACAAAGTCACAGAACTCTCAGCCCCTCCCGTTGGGTAGAATTCCTAAGCCACGCCCCCCCAGGTTTGGAAACACGTGTAGCCCCAGAAGACTACAGAGTGCAAGACACTGGTCTGAAGTTCATTCAAGTACCGCATGCACGGCGCTAGGATTTTTTCTCTCCTGGTGCTAAAGGGGGACTTGACCTATATGTGGGGGTGCTAAGAAAATCATTTGTTTTTATGACTTTGGTTGGTTTTTATATAGAGTTAATCATTTTTTCAATACAAGCAGCTAAGATGCACAGCACTTAAAATGGGTTTGGCCAAAGAATATTAAACAAAATAACTAAGCCTGATACAAGGGATCACACAGCAACGGCAAAAATGTTTCAGTGCGCGGTGCGTAATTCAGCACCGGACAGTGACCATGCAATAACCAGACAATAGAATATGCAACAAACGTATTTATTCCATAGTGAATTAAAACAAACTATGTATTGCTTATATTGTGCCAATACATACAGAATGAGTACATGCGCAGTGGAAACATGCAAGCGGGGATTGAATTGGATGAGAACAGCTATTTAAAAGAAAAAAATAGGCTAATAAATTACTATAGTAGGAATAAATAATTTTTGTAATATAATTTCTTGAGGGGCTTAACTGGGGCTACACAGATTTTTGAAGGGGCTACAGCACCCCCTAGCCCCGGTGTAGCGCCGTGGCAGAAGTACCGTAACATGGCGGAATCATCGGTAAGTGAAAACAGTATAACAACGAACAACTGACATTAATTATTACTTTGTCCTGAACCTGACGAGGAACCAGCCGGCGGCTGTTTCTCCTGCTGTGACATGGTAGAGCGGCGAACACTCCCAGCAGTGGTGTGCTGCGGTAATATGTCTCAGTTTATTAGGAGCACAGAAGCCAAATAAATGTGGAAGTCCGTTTGGCCGGAGAGACTGTCCAATCATTACTTCTGGGCCGAAACATTTGATTGGTTGATGTTTTTAGACAAATACGGGAGAAACACTTAATTATTTTTTTTCGTTTTTTTTTAATCTTCACAACATCTTTTTTCTCCATGCTGTGTTAAAACGTTTTCAATGGACATGAAAAAAAAACACGTTAAGCTAATTTATTATGCAAATTAAGGATAGCAGCTTTAATGTTTGTCGGACCTGCTCACAAACTACATGCACATAATCAAATGTGATTGATCAATGGCTGTTTTGGGGGGCGGGGCCAGCAAAAGGTCAATTCCTTTAGAGCTAGAATTCTACTCTTCTGAGTAGAAGAGTTGGATGACACTGATAATATTCAAATCAACTGGTAGCAAAATGGTTCTGATGCTCCAAAAACAGAGATGACAAACAAGGTTAATTAATTAATTACTCTCATTAATGCTACACATCAAGACTTGGCATAGACTGTAAGGGTGATAACCTACTGTAAACTACCACCCCTCCACTTTTCTGTTATAACTTCCTGAGTCCTGAGCACCGTGTGTGAGAACTGCAGTCACACTTTAATTCCCCTTTTCTATTTGGAATCAACTGGACCTCCTACACGTAAAAAAAAAAAAAAAAAATGTTACAATTTGTAGTTTTAAAAATTCCAAACAATACAGCCAGTCCTAGTTGAACAAAAATAATTTTGGTGCAAACAAATCAGCATCCTAGTTTAAGTACAAAGAGTCTCTGGTGGATAAAATTTCCTGGATCCTTTCCCTCTAAACTGAATGCTGAGAGCAACAAATTGTGACAAGACCCATTTCCCCCCAGTGTTTGTGTTTCATCTGAAAATCACCTCATCTGTTAAATATGGGTAGGTGACGCATCTGTAGGGATGAAACATTTATCAGACTAAGATTTTTCATTATGGCATTAGGAAGGCTTCCATCAATATTTCAGCAGTTCTGCCTGCCCACTGTGTGTGTGTGTGTGTGTGTGTGTGTGTGTGGGTTTGTATTTCTGACCTCCTGGGGACCCGTTTCCTGACTTTTACTATCTTTCTGGGGTCCGAGGGTTCTTGTGGGGACCGAAGCCTGGTCCCCATGAGGGGGACTCCCCTTTTTAGGGTTAGGGGTTAGGTTTATAGGTATGGTGTGAATAGAGTTTTAGTTAGTCTTAGGGTTAGTTATAGATCAGTAATGGTTAAGGTTAGGAAAAGGGTTTGGGTTAGGTATAAATCTAGTTACTAAAATCAATGGAAGTCAATGGACGGTCCCCATAAGGATACCAAAACACACTTGTGTGTGTGTGTGTGTGTATGTGTGTGTGTGTGTGTGTGTGTGTGTGCACTCAGGTATTATAAACTGTAAAAAGCTCTCACTAGTAAAGAGAAAACATTTCATTATCAGGTTTTTGGATCAGGATGGCATATACATTCAAGAGTTGCACTTTAATTATTCATAAGTAAACATAATTATTTGTAACATCTAACATTTAAATGTTTCTCTTCATCTACAAATTCTACGTCACCTTGTTTGTATACATATCAGTTTCAAAGGTACCCTGTTATGCCTCAACACACTCACATGCTCTTTCTTCTTCTTTTGCTTTCTTCTCTAAAAGACTTCAGGATGACACAGTTCCCTCTCTGTTGTGCTCATAGAGGGCTGTTGTAAGGCACTCTCCTCTGAGAAGGTTTTAGCTATCAAACTTCTTTATAGTTCACGGTGCTGGTTTTAGAACTGAGAATCAAATATTTATCACGCGAGATATAGGAGAGTTTGGTTTGCCACATGCTTTTCTAGTCCACATCCATGTGACTTCCATCCTTCTCTTCTTCTCCTCTCTATTTATGTGCAACATTTGAGGGGGCTCTGAGTCCAAAAACTCAATTACTGGTGATTAATGCTCATGATAATAACATTTAAATTTGCTGTTTACTGACAGATTGAAATCTTTTTTTTCAATATGTTGCATGTTGTTTGGCATTAAAGGAACAAAGTGAACAAAATATCACTGAAGTGTTATAGATTTTTTTTTCAGGGACGACTCAGGTTTATATTATTTTTTTATTATTTTTAACTGAAACTTTACTTCTTAGTTTAGTTTATTTTTAACACCAAATATTTACACTTCATGTTCTGTACTATCTGGCAAATGTTTGGTCTAAAATACAGTCAGGATTACAATTTTTTTTACCAGTCCTTGAATATCCATTACCAGCAAGTTGCTAAATATGCATATCTGCCATTTGGTTTATTCGAATGTGGTGCTGACTGAATCAAAATCAAATATCACTGAATTTATTAGAAGAGAGGGCAGCTGTGTTTGATGTATAAAATAAGAAAACATGATTAACATTGAAGACATATGTCTAGCTTTTTTATCTAAAATGCTAAGCAAGAGATTTAGCTTGTTTTAAAGTCTCCTAACTACAATCTATTACTGTAAAAGGTAACAATAAATGTTTTAATTAAGATCATTTAAAATTCTATGTTTTTTCGATTATGTGTACAGCACTGCCCAGTGTCCTCTTACCTACATATGTCATAGCAAAATATCAATTTTGTAAGTCATTAATAACATAAAATAAATGCAGGGCTGAAAAACATTTACATGTGAGTGTTTTGAAAATATAGATGTTGTCAACCTTTTGTTATATCTTAATAATTTACTGTAACGCTTGAAATTTTTGAGTAATGAGTGAAGCGCAGTCAGAGATTTCTTTTAGTTTAAGTGGACTTATTTATTTATATTAAGGACAGATATAATGTGTATCTGAAAGTATCGAGTGCTAACAAAGAAGATTTCTTGGACCTTAGAATATAGTGAGAATTAAAAAATGCTCAGAACATTGTGGGAGGAGAATAAGATAGAACCTTGTTTGTGAAATGTGCTGGTCGTAGTATTATGTTTCAGTCCATGCTGCAGGATATTGGTTTCCGTCACTGATGAAATGATAAAAACTGTGAATTTTAAATAAAAACATCAAACCGTTTTTTCCATCCAAGTTTTTTCATACAAATCTGAAACAAGCTTGGAAGGTGCCTCCTGTTTTTCTTCTTCTTGGATCCAAATCAACCGTACCCAGCAACACTATTGGCTTACCAAAGAGCAACATGTGACCTAAATAGCTTTTGTGTCTTCTGTAAATGAAACCTGCACCATAGATGGATTTTTAGCAGCAAACAGAACATTTGAAATTCTCTGATGTTAGAGGCCCATTCAGATCCAGAGTGATATAAAAACACTGAGTGCACATTATGTGTTGTGTAAACCAGAATATGATTAGATTTAAAGTGTAGTTAATGTCATGTCATTTATAAGCTTGTTAAAGAGGCCATTTCATACAAATTTCAGGACTTTGTGGTTATTTCTTTAGTATTAACCAGTAATATGAAACATTTTATATCTAAAAGATGTCAGGAAGCACTTATTAACAGACCTTTTAATCTGTCTACGTTAAAATTCAGGTGTTCCGGCTCCTTCCGTCAGGCTGCTTCGCCAGCAGCTCGTTCATATTCATTATTCGAATTTGCTGGACTCTGATTGGCTAACAAACTAGCCTATGAGAGCAAGGTATACTGTTTCCTGCCCCGCTGCGCATGGCAACAGCAGACGTTCTCTTTTCCTGTTTGCTACGTCTTATGCTAACAGATTTTAGCCAGCAGCATGCTAGGCGTGGTTTCAACTGCGGGAGCTGATGAATACTAACGAGCAAAGGAGTTGTGATGAAACAGATACAGGCCGTTAGAACTCGGGAGAACTTGGGTTTTATCACTACCTGCGTAGTTTGAGAGATAAAAACTGAAAGAGAAGTTGTTGAACTGTTTTCACACCCACTATGAAGGTAAGAACACCTGTGGAGCTAAAATATTCAACAGAAACCTCAGAAAAACTGTTTTTAATGGAAGGGCCTCTTTAATAATAATGTAGTAAATGGGAGACAAACTCGAAAACACTATCAAGGAGAGCTGAAGATTAAAATTCTCTACTAGATGAACATTCTTTACTTTTAGATCCTGCTGTGCATTTGGTTCCCACCTCATGTGTTAACCGCAGGTGAAGTAAAACCCATACGTAACACACATGCTCTCACTGCTACTGTATACGGTGCATGGAACACCATGAGCATATGGACACAGAGGGATGTGGGAGCTGTGAAATGTGAGCAGCATGAGTGGGAGTGACACAACTGAAAATGAGGAGGTGTGGGGATTAAACACACTAGAGATGAAGGAGAGCCATGATGGGAGGGTATATGAATATTTGAACTGGTGCAGAGGGGGTGGGTGTAAAGGTTGTCTCAGAAGTCCTTGTAATGAGTGGTGCTGTAAAAATATTTACCCAAACCACAGCACTCTGGGACATAAGGTGGGGGAGAGTACTTCAAGCTCCTCTTATCTTCAGCCATTTCTTCCTTCATCTTTGCCTCTCTTCAGATAAAGTGGGTCAGCATTACACATCAGTGAAACATGCTGGAGGGGAAGAATGGGAGGGCTTAAAGTGAGAGACAGATGGATGCAAGCCAAAAGAAGAAGTGTCCAGAATTCTGCAAAGAAATATGAATTCGTAAGTCTGGGAAAACACAAAAATGGATGGTAGAAAAAGAAAGCGCATCAGCCAATAATTGTTTTATTTTGTTTCAGTAGACGTCTGTTTCTGCCTGCTGCAGGTCCTAAGAGACTCTCCATGATGGAGGACCAGCTATTACCATGTTTAAAGTCCTGCCTCCCAAGACTCCTCATCATCTTCCTGTCTCCGCACGCTCCCATTCCATTTAGATGCTCAGATTCATGCAGTTCTGTTTCAAAGTTTGAGCACAGAAGGAGAGAAACCTAGGGAGATGAAATCCAAGTGAAATATAGAATTCAAAGGGAGATTAGCTCAGCTGTGTATCATCCAGCTGATCACATGTTTATTCATCTTTCAGAAGTCTAAAGGCAACTTCAGCTGACATCTCTGCACACCCTGCAGGACAGAGTCATGGGGCAGGCCAGAACAGTTAATGTTCCTTATTTTCCTCCTATTTTCAGGAGAGGTGTTGATGTAACAAAAAGTAAAGGGAACACACAAAGCCCCATTTTTAAAATTAGGGGAATGTGTTGACTTTAGATTCACAAAAGGACTGTTTACTCTGTAAAGAACAACCTAACTGAATGACTCACCCTGAGCAATTCCCATAAGAACTGTTTTATATGGGTAAAAAGTTCCTTTGCAGAGCAGCTAACTACTGTATGTTCCAAACAGCTAAAGCATGTCTTAACTGAAATATATGAACTGAAGTTTTAGTTTTCACAGTGTTGGGTACCACAAACAACATGTTGAATTTTCGTGATTCTGATTTCGCATTCTAAGCTTGACAAATAGAAAATGAATGCGAAGAGAGATTTTTAAGCACGTGCTGATACAAATCAAGCTGCTCAGACCATGTTCACCTGTGAAAGATATCATTTAAACAATGTCATCATTCAAGGATGTTTATATCTAAACCGCAAAGCAAAAAGGGTATTTTTACCAAGTTCCACACTGACACCAGCTGGTGACCCCACTGAGACGGGTCAGTCTAATAAAGTAAACAGTTGAACAGTTCAATCAGGGTGGCAGCACCCAGGAAACTGCAGCAACACTAAGCAGCAACAAGTAGAAAGGAGGTGAGAGTAAATATGGAGAGCAAAGAAGCATTTGGACTCCGGACTTCCTCCCCTTGTCTTCCAGTTTTCTATGGGATTATATTTCTTCTTTAAAGAACAAATAAAGCGTCTTCAGCATCAAATAAAAATAAGTATCTGAGATAAATTGAACTGCAACGAACAAAGTAAAAAAACTTAACCTAAAAACTTCATAAAAGTATTTATCCAATCAGAAAATTAGTCTTTATCAGTCATTTATTTGTTTGACACTTTATTTGACTTGTTAGACCCTGCAAGTTTAAGATGCACCATCACGACAAAGACAAACCATTACAGTAGATTTATTGTCTGTAGGTTTTCCAGAAGCTCATGACTAGCAGATAGAATCCAGTAAAGATTAGTTTATGTCTTTTACTTGAGTATTTAAGATTTTGAGTCATTAAATGTGTCAGGACAGACAAATCAGATGATCAGCAGGCCTCAACTGTGAAATCTTGTAGGAAGTAATAAAGACATGCAGACACGCAGAGGTTCAGCTAGCTGAACTTTTGACGCTCTTGAAGCGGCATGTCAACCAATCAGAGCGTCTCATGGTAGTGACGTACCTGAATGAAGCAGGAAGTCTTCAAACAGGGCGCGGGACAGACGAAAAGTAGCGCTGGAAGCTAACCTCATCCATATGTAGCTCCTGGAGCAAATGGTTTCACTCTTCAAACTCAGAACACATTTGATGAATGGGGTGTATCCACAAATGGTGTAAATAAAGCCAAGCCACTCTCTCTATATGATCCGCCATAGCTCAGAACATCTGATAACAAAGGAAGCCCCGCCTACAGGCTCTTTTTAATAGTCAAGTGTTACAAGCTTCAACTTTCAAGCGTCAAACTTGGAGTGTTATGAACGTCGCTTGACGCTGACAAAGCGGCTGGTGTGAACGCACCATAAGGCTGAGCTCGGCCTTCCTGCAGAGGATGTTCCTTTTAGTCACTTGTTTCCAGGATACAACACAACCAATAACAATAAAGCCCTGAAAAGTTTCTCCCTCCCATGAGTTGTGTGCAAAAATCAGAAGCAGAAGAATCCATCCATCCATTTCCTTCAACCATTTGTTCCCTTTCAAGGTTGCAGGGAGCTGGTGTCTGTCTCCAGCAGTCAGAGGCGGAGTTACACCTGGACAGGCTGCCAGTCCATCACAGGGACAATCAGCCCTTCAGTCACACCTATAGTACCAGTTAACCTGACAACTATATCTTTGTTCTGTGGGTGGAAATCTGAGTCCCCACAGAGAACAGGGAGAACATGCAAACTCCATGCTGAAAGGTTTCAAACCCATGACCTTCTTGTTGCAAGGCAACAGTGCTACCATCTGCACCACCGTTCAACCCAAGTGAAAGAAATCTGACATCACAAAAGCAAAGAAGCCTAAAAAAACCTTAAAAAAATGACAAATGTCAAACTAAAAATCTCGTCAGTCAGAGGAAACTGTCTGAAAACAAAAGAAAATACTAATACTTTTAATGAATAGACACATATTTTGTTTGCAATTAAAAGGTTTTGCTTCTGTGCATTTTATTTTCTCTCCATATCTTATTTTTGTTTGACGCTTAAGACGCTTTGTTTGTTTTTACAGCACAGATTGAATCTAATGTATTCACATATTTCCAGACTTGATGATGTCAACATGATTGTTCCTCAGTAGCTCAGCGTGTCAGAGTTAAAACAGCAAACTAAAGGTTTATATTCCTGTAACAGTGCTGGGAGGTGGAGGATTTCCTTACAAGGGGGTGGCAGGTGGGAGTTAATTAACTCAAGTCAACAGCAGGTCACTACTGCCACCATGTGGTCTTACTGAGTAAAAAATACAAGCGTGCTGTAAATATGGTGAGGAGATGTAATCAGTGGAGCGGGGACATAAAGACATTGTGAGATAAATAAAAAGTTTAAACAAATAATGTTGAAAGACATCTCCAGTATTTCAGTTAAACCAGATCTCAACCTCGACAACATCAGTAAGTAATTTAGGACTGTTAGAACTCTTAAAGGAAAAGTTTCTGACACCTTATTGTTGACAAGGACCACTGATGTTGTCAAAAAGGCCAAATGTCCCTTTAATGGGATAAACAATAACAAATCCAAGACATTTTTTTAAATCAAGAACTTTATAACAGTGTATATACTAAGATATGCAGTCAGTTACATTAAGAAAGATATTTTCTTTAAGAATTTTTGATATCCGTAAAATACATTTGATGAATCATGTTTTAGGATTTTTTCAGGTTTCTGGCAAACTGGAGGAAAAACTCCCCTGTAAGATCCAGGAATCGTTAAATTGTTAACTTAATTACATATACTGCATGATCACAGCATCCAAAGTTTAATTCCTGGATTCTAAAGCATTATTTGCAAGACCCCTCTTAAAACATTGCTAATTTTTAAAATCTTTTTTTTTTTTTCGATTTTTGTTGTTTTTGTCTCCTTGAATAAGTTAATGATTTTAAACCTGCTAAATATAAACTTTATTTTACTATAAGTCACAGGAAATGGCTTCCATCTGAAGCTTTTCTAAAAAAATGGACTCAGAGAATAAAAGAAATACCACTAGGATGCTGGTACTATGAAACAGGTTATAGGACTGATTTGTTTAGAATTAGAAACACTGATTTTATTATTTATTTTATTTTATTTTATTTTATTTTATTTTATTTTATTTTATTTTATTTTATTTTATTTTATTTTATTTTATTTTATTTTATTTTATTTTATTATTTATTATTAGCTCATAAAGGATCTATTTTGGCCTTGAAAATGAAGGTTTATTAATCCATGAAAATTTAAGTTTTTTACCATCGTGAGGCCACAAGAGGTCAGTGTTGAGCATTAAACGTCAATCAGACTAGACAGAAACACCTTCATGGCGTAAAGCCTCACGAGAAACGTTTATATTTTCAAAGCATTCATCAAAAATTCTTTGTTATTAAAGTTATGATTCAAAAAGCTTTTATTGGTGTGATTTTATCATGGCTTGGCTTTTTTACAAATGGAAATTTAAATGTTGGTTTTATTAGCCACTTATTACTCCTAAATAAAATGCTGCAGCTGATGATAGAAGATAAAAGCAAACAGACTGCAGTAAATAAAGTGCACAGGCCTCCTTTATAAAACATGAACCATGAACTCACCACCCAAACTAAATCTTGCCACTGTAGACATATTGTATATTTCACCATATTTTTAAACAGCTTCAATCAGTGTTTAGAAATCAAGGCAGCAAAAGCTCATCCGAAGACAAAAATCTTAACTGATGAATAAATCTGTTTATAAAGATATATCTTATCTGATGCAAACTTTGGGTAGTTTAGGTTGAGTGTTTTCATGTGTGTAATTTTAAATAGAAGAAGAAAGTTCCTATAATCAGACTTATTCCTGCAGCGTGTTGAAAATATGTGTAAAGAGAATACAAGCAGATGATTTTATGGAGTTACCGTAAAGTGTTTTCTCAGTAAATGAATATTTTATTCACATTTACTAATTAATTTAGGCTTTTTTTGTAATACAATGTTAAAGGGGAAAAATTAGATATCATAAAAGTGATTATAAAATGTTATTAAGGCAACTATATTTTTTACATTTTCTTTTATTGTGAAAGGCTACCCTGTTTCTCATGTCAACCAGTTTTTCCTCCCTAAAAATTATACTGTAGGTTTAATATATTGTATTATACTGTATTTATTTAATGCTGTTTAGTTCTGACATCTTATGTTTTCTAGTCATGATCATGATACCAACATTAAATCAACACTATGGAAGAAGATGAAGACCCTTTTTTCCCTCATGAGCAGAATCAAAACTGAAAAGTACTTGTTAACTGTATGTTCCAGTGTTCTTGCACAATGGTTGATGGATTAATATAATGATAATGTGTGCTTTCATGAGGAAGGTGGGCAAACATGTTTAGACAGTCTTTAGCCGACTAAATAGCCACAAATGTACTAATTAAATTAAATAAATGACAAAATTCTGTGTGGAAAAATACGTTGTAATAATTAATTATAAGATCAGGACATTTATGGGTAATTTATGCAATTTTTTACCATTTAAATTCTTTTAATTTGTTTATTTTTCACTAATAAGAATTTAAGGTAAACCTATTTTATTTGTATTATTTTTACTTGGGAAGCACAAAATCCATGTCTATCATTTTCTATCAATTGTTTGTTTGTTTGACAAACGTCCTTTTGCATTGTTTCAGTTCTTGCAAAAAGCAGAAATGGTAAAGTTTCTGTTCAACTAAATTTCATTTCAAAATTCTTTATCATCTTCTTATTTCAATGTAGTTCATAAACCTTCTGATGTTAACAGCAGTACAGTGCTTTCAGGACGTTGGCCTGTGTTTTTGTGTAATATAAAAGGGCTTGTTGTTCCCATCCTGCTTGTGTATGTGCATGCATCGTAGCTAGAGTTGAGCCAGAGGCCCATCTGGTTCATGTGAAGGCCTCCGCTTCACGGTGCCTCAGCCTGATTCATGGAACGATGGACAGCTTCAGCTGCTATTTCACTTCCACACGTTTACATCACATATTTCTCTCAGCATACCTCCCAACTATCTCTTCTCTCCCACAGCTTCAAAATCTCTACAGAAACACATTATATGTCCGTGCATAAGAAAAATCCTTCAACAAAACAGTTGGCAGTCGTTTGCATCTGTCTCTGTCCATCTACATCACAAAACCCCAGTGTGTTCTCCATCTCGACATTTTACTTTAATGCTCCATTTCCTTTC
Source organism: Pachypanchax playfairii (assembly GCA_006937955.1). NCBI lineage: Eukaryota > Metazoa > Chordata > Actinopteri > Cyprinodontiformes > Aplocheilidae > Pachypanchax > Pachypanchax playfairii. Next base: position 1,120,244 of record SSNP01000052.1, read on the forward strand.
TCTTCAAAACTTAAATAACCATATACTGGTGGTTGTATGTGCAAATTGCAGCCAACTTTTCTTAATACTGTTTTTTTCTGATCACTTTAATTCACCCTGTATCTTCATCATTACTCACATTCTGAACTTGTCTTTTTTACTGTCACACTCATCAACATGACGTAACCACAAATGCAGCAGTTCCTCTCAGATTGCTGCCCAAACCTTGCAGCATTGGCTGTGCTGCTCTTGGACGATGCTGTTGCTCAATCCTGAGCAACAAGACTCTCTTGAGGTCTCAGAAATGCACTCATATGAACTCCACTGCAACATTGCATAAATTATGAATGGATATTGAGTTAATCTGCTCCTTACTGTCCCAGTATGCAGAGAGGTGCATCTGCAGCACTCATACTGCAGACAAAGCAACATTTTATGTCAGAAAACATTTCAGAAGTTTAGTTTACTTTACCAGAGCAGCCGGCAGCCCCCTCCAGCCCTCAGCCATGCATGACCACTGATACAGGCAACATCACTCACCCATCTAGCATGTATTATCAGTGTGTTTGCATCAGTGTGTGAGTTGTGATACACTCTCAGAAATAGAGGTACGAGACAAGAACATTTTTGTACCTAGGGTAAATTATGTACCTATAGGTAAATTATTTTAAAATGTTCCCTTAAAAGTACAATATTGGTCTTTAAAAGGCCAGAAATGCCCCTTTGAGGGTTAAAATTGATATAAAAATGGACCTGAACTACAGGGTACACCCCCAGCAACAGGAATTTGTACCCTTCTTGTCGTTGGGGGTGCACCCTGTAGTCCAGGTCCATTTTTGTACCTTATGAAGTTTTTTCCACTGAAACAGTAAAATTATGCCACATTTTGAAGTCTTAAACCAACATTCTGAAACATAATATTGAAAATGATGGAATAAACTTAATAAAATGGAGATTAACCAGCCTTGACCAGGGTTGCAGATGCAGTTGAAATGGTACAAATTTGTACTTTATATCAATTTTAACCCTCAGAGGGGCATTTCTGGCCTTTTAAAGACCAATATTGTACTTTTAAGGGAACATTTTAAAACAATTTACCTATAGGTACAAAAATGTCCTTGTCTCGTACCTCTATTTCTGAGAGTGTGGTGAGTAGTAGCGTATATGACATTTGTGTATTAGAAATGGGGGAGTCAGTCCAGAAGGGGGCATCCTACTGCTGACTGACAGCAGAATCCCCCCCAACCCAGCTGCTCCCTTTGACCCTACATGTTTATAATGTAAGTAAAATTGAGGGACAGGACTGGGGTGAGAGTGGGTGGATGGGAAGGAGGCAGCCCCCACACACCCTCTCCACCACCAAGTCCTACCCCCCAAATCCTTCTTGCTATATGACACTGGCTGGGCGCTGATGAAGAGCAGAAACTCCCCCACTCCCCATTGAGGGGTTGTTTGAAAGGGATTTTTTAAAATGGTGTAAGACAAGAACTGGAGGCATGGGAATGCAGAATTTTTATATATATAAATCATATTTCCAAAAAAAAAGACAGAAAACAGAGCTACTTATTTAACAGAACAATGGCAGCAGGGACCAGAGAAAACTTCAACTGTTAAATTATTATAATTATGGGAGTCTTTCATTTTTAAATAAAATGAGCAGTTATAACACAGTGATTCCAGAAAAGCCACTAAGTAGAAATCCTTTACAAGTATTTTTATATATTTTAAACTCTTACAAAACACTTCACGACAACATACAAAACAGGTTGATGCTGAAGGAGAGAGACGAGATGCTGCTAAACCTCATGCTGATATACCGTGTTCACTCCTTGAATGCTGGCAGAAGGTGAAAATCCACAAAGTAGATATCACATGTTTACATAATTATTTTAAAAAATAAATAAATAAACAGACAAATAAACAAACAAACAGACAAATAAACAAACAAACAAACAAATAGATAGATAGATAGATAGATAGATAGATAGATAGATAGATAGATAGATAGATAGATAGATAGATAGATAGATAGATAGATAGATAGATAGATAGATAGATAGATAGATAGATAGATAGATAGATAGATAGATAGATAGATAGATAGATAGATAGATAGATAAACGAACGAACGAATGAATGAATAAAGTGTCTGATGACTGTTTTTACTGTAATGTTCAGTAGAAAAACTGAAGAATTGATTTGCTAAAAGATCTGAAATCAGAGAGTCTACATGAGGAGGGTCTGCTGACACATGTCTCCATGTTGCTCCAGTTTACTGTCAGGAGATATTAGGAGTGAATAAGTCTTCCCAGATTTTCCACTGATATTTTCACTGGTTAAATGTTTGAGCCTGAAGGCAATGCTTATTGTGTTACCCATTGGCATACAACTTGTGGCATGTTATTGTACTTTGATATCAGCGCTTTTAAAAACCGAATCACACTGCACAGGTCAGTCCTGGAATCCTTGTACAGTTTTCAAGTTCTCAGAGCAAAATAAGTTTATACAGCTAAAGCAACATCTGTTCTGAGCTGAAAAGCAGAACATTTATTGTGGAGATTCCGGTAACATTTACCTTGTTTTGTTAGAAGTACGTTCCTTGAAATTCTAAGCTCTTTTTTAAGCAAACACTCACTCCTGATTTGCGTCACCATCTGCAGATTTTCTTCCTCCTTCACTGAGAAAAACAAGCAAGCAGAATTTTAGCTTCTGTTGACACACAAACAAAACACTGTACATATTGTCTATAATCCTCTGCTCTCCCTTTTGCTTAGCTCACATGATCATGTGAGGCCATAAAAATGAACTAAATCAACCCTCCTTGTGCAAAATAGCTGCCTGATGGTTGTAGTTTTCTTTAAGTGATGCATAATATAAAACAAATCCAAATTCACCAGCTGTTGGTTAAAATGAGGTCAAGAACATTAAAGCACTGGAACAAGAGGATGTGAATTTATAGTCATATTTTACAAAAATGTCAGGACCTTTATAGTCATCTACTTGCAGTGGAAGAGTTTACAAGCTTTTTATGAAGAAGCTGGTTTAGTGGTTCTTGACCTGATACACAGTTAATATTTGATATGTCCTCATGGTTCCAAAAACTCGCTTTAAAACCAGAGGAGATCGATCCTTTCAAGCCGTGGCTCCAAATCTGTGGAATGCCCTACCTTTGCCCCTTCGTGAGGCTGACACCATTGATTCTTTTAAAAGGAAGCTGAAGACACTTTTATTTGGGCGAGCTTTTGGTTGACTGACTTTTGGCGTGAATATTATTCTTTTTATCTTTTTACTGTTTATTGAATTAATTGTGAAGCACTTTGTGATTTTTATCTGTGAAAGGTGCTATATAAATAAAGTTTATTATTATTATTATTATTATGTATAAACAAGGGAGTCAAGCAAACATTCACAAGTTGGATTATGTTGTTTTGTATTCAGAACCAGACTCAGACACAAGTGTTACTACCAGCACTGATTTATCTCTCAGTGTCTCTGACAAGGACAATTTGATGATTTTGGAGTAACAATTGCTGGTTCACAGCTTTTTATCAGATCTACATCCTATTTGTTTCATGCCCACAGAGTGGGAGGGACTTTAGACAAAGCTGTTCTGCAAATCAGACTCAGACAGATATGATCTCAAAGGGAAAAGGATAGGTAGGAATCAGCTGTACAGTTCTCAAACCTGTCAAATGAACTAAAAATATATCTTTTTGCGTGCTTGTGGCCGTCTTAAGTGAAAAAGTGCCGGGTCAGTTGGGTCAACATTCCAATCAGATAAACAACAACATCCACACTCAAAACAACCCACTTCATCCCATCTTCATGACAAGAGTCGTAGCAAAAGAAAAGTGGATGTGGAGCATCAGAGTGATTGTGATTCAGATCCATGTGAGACATTGTAATTTGTCAGCTGACATGAAATAAGAGGAGAGTAGATGGATAAATGTTACATCTTCCATTAACTTCCAAGTACATTCAGAGAAAGAAAGTTTCCAAACTCTATATAAGTCTTTATTCTTCATGCACTTCTTTATTCTTGTCTTGTAGCACTCTATGAACGGGGACCTTTCTGCGTAGTATTTGCATGTTCTTCCTGTGCATGTGTGGGTTTTCTCCAGAAGCTCTGGTTTCCTCCGACTGTTCAAAAATATACACCACAGGACAACTCATAATATGTCAGGCTTTTAACATCGGGCAATGTGTGCAAAGTTGGTCGCCATGTTGGAAAAGGCAGTAAACAATGACACATGGCTTGGTTCAGTAAAATCACCACAGCATTCTCAAAATATATAAGTCTATAAAAATGCTATATTAAAAATAGAATTTAACAAACATTAAATTTCAGGGTGAATAAGACCCAACATTAATGACCTGGTACCGACATTTGGTATAACATATATTTGGGATTTATCATGCACGTAACAGGGTCTGAAGGTGGTTTTTGTCATAATATTTAAATAGTTCAGTATCTGTAACACAAAACACTGAATAATTTAATATTTATTGTTATTTTCTTCCTTTATATCAAGGTATTTAGGCTGTTTGAACAAAATATTCAAGTAGAGAAGCTGTGACATTATAATTATTATAATGCTGTCACAATATTTCTGGCTTAAAAAAACTCCAGTGTACATACTGTACATTGGAAGCATTAAGCTATAGAAATAAGAATTAAGTTAGAATTAATAAATGTTTACAAATTAATATTGTTCCAAATATAATGGCCATAATAAGCACAATAATAACAATATGCAATTACTCTATAATCACTGGATATATAGAACAGTCTATGGAATAGAATGTGTTCTATGCATAAGAAGCTGTGTAAATATATCCACATGTGTATTACAGTAGTCGTAGTTTTGCTGATTTTTTGTGCAATTTTGCAGAGTTGTTTTTTGCTCCATGCTAGGGATTTCAAACATGGATCCAGTTGATGACTTTGGAGTATGAGGAGGTGGGTACGAGGCAAAGGTTAGGGAGGTTTGTTCATGGGGTCAAGTCTAATTGAAGGTCTTAGTAAATCTGGTCATTGATGTTCCATGCACAGCTGAGGAGGGTAAAATCTTTTCAGACAGATGGATTTTTTAATGAATTTAATTTTAGATGTACTCAAGTGACTGTACAGTAAATCAGTTGCTTTGAATCTGGATCATGATGTTTTTGTGTAGTGCCTTGAAATGACCACTGTTGGGAATTGCTGCAGATTTTTATTTTTTTTTTTTTTTTCCATAAGAAGAATAGGCTTATCGGAGGAAATTTTTCAAGATCATCAGCCTTTAGGTTATGTGACCCAGGATGGTTAGAGTTATTGTCCTGCTTACTGCAGAGCTGGAAATAAAGGGTTTTTAGTCAGGTTTTAATCTAATATTTGATCACTCATATTCCCTGTTCTGTAAGTGTGGGTTCACTTGTGACTGTAAGGGTCAAGAGTCAATGAAATGGATTATCCACAATGAAAAACACGGCTTCATCATCCTCTCCCATCCTTCTGCAGCTTGGCAAGAGCACCTGAGATGCATAAGTCCAGCTTCTGAGATGGAGGATCGGCAGCATACTGCAGGGCAACTTGTGGATTGTGAGTGTTTGGTTGTAGGAATGAGAGCTGAAGTGAAAACGTGTCGGGATCTCGAGGTTTCTTTCACAGAGACGGTTACCAGTCTCAATAGCTAAAGAATTTAAAGCATGAGAAATAGAGGGCTTGTTGTGGGCGGACAATTGATCCTTTAGCTGTTCATTCAGTGTGTGAAGAAAAGAGCAAAGTATTTTCATTCAAGCCAGTTTCATCTGCAAGGACACAGAAGTAACCGAGTAGCTTCTCTTTTGTAAACTGTACAAACATCTGGCTGCCTCTGTCTCCATAAGAGATGGTTATCAACAAATACCAAATTAGTAAGAGATGTGTATGAGATGTGTAAGAGATTTTTGTTAAAATATTAGGGAAAGACTGTTTAAAAATTAAACAGTTTTGTAATGATATTTACCTAAAAGCAGTTTTTTTTTTATTTCTGCAGGATGACACAGATCAGTGTTGTGATGCTGAGTATAACACTATGCTAAATTATTTTCTTATAGTCACATACATACACTGAAACAGTCATGGTTTAAATAAAATAAGTTTAAATAAATTATGTCAAATGTCAGCTTAATTTATTATCAACAATTAAATCATGTCTTATTTTTAATCAGATTAAAAGTCTGAAAAGAGACTGAATTAAAGAAAAAAACAATTCCTCTATCTGTTTTCTCCTCCTCAGATGCCTCCTCTCTTCTCTGTTAATGTGCTTTTCAGTCTGAGGGTGTAGAGGTTAAGTTGTCCTCAGCATGTGTTAGTGCTCAGGTCAACAGCAGCCAAGACCTATGATGACAGAGTGTGTGAATGCAGGGGAGTGTCAGGGGTTAAATGTGTGTGTATGTGGGGGGGGGAGTAGCACCTGGTGCACAGAGGAAACAAGACTGATGAAGGACAAGGAGGACACATAGAGAGGTGGGTATGAGGAATCAGGGAGCTGAATCAGCACAAAAACCTGTAACAGTTCAAACTGTGTAACATGTTTATAGAACTGTAAGAGCATTTAACTGTCACGTAAGTTTAGTTTAAAGACTCTCTAGAAGATATTTTGTTCTTATTAAGACAAAAATGGTAGTGTTCAGCTATATTTGTCATCAAACTTGATGAGCCTTGTTTATGTTTTTTAAGGCACCTGTTGAGAATTTCCATATACAGCGGTGTGAAAATGATTTGCCCCTTACAGATTTCTTCTTTTTTTTTTTTTTTTTTTTGCAACCAGATATTTTAGACAAATTTTAATATTAGACAAAAAAACAGAGTAAATACAAAAAATTCACTAACTTCAGTTATTAGGGATATAAAATCCATCCAGTCTGGCCCTATTCACCCCTACACAAGAACAGACAAATTCATTGACATCTATCAGTCTGAAAGGTCATTTTAATACTTTCTGACTCCATAAATCACAAGGAGAATCACTAAGAAAACATGGAGTGACGGCAAAACTTAGTTTCATGTACAGTCAGTGTTCCTAAACATGCCAACAAGTTTACATTTGATTGGCTCAAAAACACAAAATGAAGATTTTGGAGTGGCCAAGTCAGAGTCCAGATGTAAATTCAATTGAGATGCTGCAGCATGATGTTAAACAAGTGGAAAACCCTCTACTGTATTAGAATTAAAGTGCTTCTACAAAGAAGAGTGAGCCAAAGTTCCTCCTCAGGGATGTCAAAGACTCTTATTGCAAACACTTAACTGCAACTGTTGCTGCCAAGGAGACCACAGTCATTTTATAAAGTTTATCATTTACTCAGGTTGTTAACATTTGTTTGATAACCCGGTGCACGTAACAGTGATAAAAAGGAAAAAAAAAAAAAAAAAGTAAACTGTAAGTGGGCAACTGCAGAACTGTACAGGGAACCAACTGGTTATTTGTATGAAAGTTCTCAATGATCAGCATGTATTTGAACTGAGACCATAACGTCAGGGCTAAAACCACACAGAAGAAGACCATGTTAATATCTGCAAGTTTAAAGTGAAAAGTTTCACTGTGACCATAATTACTTTAGTTTACAATGTCACAAAAAAAAACCCACAAAAATCTAGAATAAAGAAAGATTGCATCCACATGCACCACACACACTCATCCACACACTCATTCACACATCTGACATGCTGTGAATGACAGAAGCAGCTGCTGGTCTGATCTGCAGGTCATGTCAAGTCACAACACTGAGGGGAAAAACAAATTCTTTAACCCAGGAGGTCATCTAAGGTGTGAAGGACAGGATCACGTGGTTCTACAGAGCTGTGTGTGTTTCTTTAATCATCTGTATTTATGTGTGAAGTTTCTTTAGATTCTACTCAGGAAATGCTTTTTTACACATTCCATTTTAATTCAAACATGCAGAACACATTTCTGAAAGATGGACTCCAGACTTTGCAGGACAAACTGACCGTTTAACACTGAAAACAATCCACTGTAGGCAGAAAAATAGAATTTTTCCAGCAATAAAATGTTAAAATTAGCATTCAAACCAGCAGACAGAATAAAGTCACTGAATTATTTTGTATTTCAGGAAGTCTGTTTATGAGAATTTTTTTAGATTTTTATTTTAAATCAGTACTAAATAACTTTTCTGCAGCCGTGTCTCAGACGGTCGTTGCTGGAACCGGTGTTCTGTAGAAATATGCTACCTGTTGAGATGTGCAACGGATTCCTTCTGCACATGTGCCGTTCTACAGTCTCAACTTCAATAAACAGATTTATTATTTATTTTTGTTACATATCAAATAAATTCTCCCAGGACAGAAACACTAAATATGATGTTATTTTTACTTTCTTTGCATTGTCAGAGCGACAGGCAAATGTTTGGACACACCCAGAGGAGAAGGACCCAACAATGGCCGATAAGGATCCAGAGGGCTTTTATATAGAAAATATCGGGGAAGGATCATAAAAATATGTTTAAATAATTAACAGGACACACTCACCATAAACAAGAATACTGTATAAACTTCTAATAAAATCTAATTATGAAATAAGTTGTTAATTCGTTCTATGGAGGCATTTTTCATCAGGACAGCATAAATCATCAGAACACCACTTCCTGCTACGACCTGAATTACTGAAGTTCTATTAAGTGTAATATAGGAGGACCAGAGACGTCCAGAGTGTCTAATATGAAGCAGAACCTGTTTTTGGTGAGTATCCACTTAGACAAGTTTCATAACAGTAGATTAAAGTTGTAAAAGTTATTTTGTACTGATTTAAATTATAATTAAGAGAAAATCGATATTTAAAAATCCTCATCCTGTCGGTAAGAAACATCCTTAAAAAGCTGCATATAGCTACACTAAAGGGAACGTCAGCCTTTTCATTGCAAGGAAATGTTCATTAAGACAAAAATAATGTCTGTGTTTAGGAACTGTGCAGGTGTGATTTTTCTTCATCTTTATTGGTTCAGACTGATTAAGAAAGCAAACAGTGTGTGTAGAAGTGTGTATCTACAGGAGAGTTTGAGTACACTGCAGGTAATTTGAGTGCCGCCACTTGCGCTTTTTCCAGTGTGTTTATGTGCGTCTCACAGTCACCTCATTGGCTGAATTTTTCCGGCTTAGCAAACAGAGCTGACAAGACTATGAGTGATCCTCAACGTTGTTATTGACTCAGACATTTTTTCTGGAGTGTGTGGTCCTTGTGCACGAGCTGCACACAGCACCGCACAATTAATCAAGAGAATGTTATAATTAGGCTTAGCCCCCCCAGGCTGCATTAACACATTTGCACACAGACACAACACTATATGTGAGCGTGGACATCATGTATGAATGCTTGTGGTGCACAAACACACACCGACACAGAGGGGGCCCTGTGTATGTGAGCGTGTGCGTGGATTGCAGAGGTTTTCAGAGGGGCTGTGTGCTGTTTGTGCAGAACGCTTTAAGGCTCGCTCTCTTCCTCAGAGTGGTTTTTTAACAAAAGTCAGTTTGTTGCAGTGAATGAGGGGGGATTGATCCACAGCACTGCATATGTCTGAGTATTTGCAGCTATCTGTAAGGAAGCCTGTTGTATTCAGTGTCAAATCTAATGTCTGGTGATTCCCGTTTGGTCGGGCCTATTTTGGTTGGAGGGTTCACATGAGCCCCTTCAAAAAGTACATATTTGTTTCCAAGTGTGCTTCTTTTCTTCTTTGGAGTGAATCACAGTCACTCACTTTTTTTTTCTTCTAAAGTTGCAGCAAAAATAAGCACAAAGACTCCATTCAACAAATACCACTGGACGACCAAGAAAAAGACCAAAAGAGCAGCTATTCTTAAAGGTTTTATTTTATTATAAATAGCAATGATAATGCGCTTGTACACATGACATTATGTCACATCGCTTTGTCAAATAATACAAAAAATATATTGATGAAATGAATGAGCTGCTTCAGGCTGTGGAGACAGATGGGTAAATCAAGAGCCCTTCTCAGCGCTCGCAGTCTGGTGGGTGACATGTTTTTGTTGCCATCACTCAGCTGCAGCACATGGAAAATGTTTTCAATAATACGGTTGAGAAAATAAATATTTATCAGAAACTTTGTCAGTATTGAAATTGAACTAAAAAAAAATCCAAAGCAACACAATTTTGGCTTTGTCTTTCCAAAAATGTTTTCTTGATTTAGTCTCATACATCCTCACTTATTAACCAACTTTACTGTTGAGTTTCAAAATAAAAGCTTTGAAAACATGTTTCCTGGGGTGTGAATCTAAAGTATTTCTTAAGACAAACAGTAAAACCAACGTGTTTACTTCTTTTTTAACAGTTCTAAAGTTGAGGTCGACTCTAAGATACATGATATTGCACTTCAGGTCAGCTAGTCAAATGGGTGCCTTCAGTTTCAAACCCTCTCTGTTACTCAAGTGTCGCTCAGTCGTGACTTGTGACCCGTTGATTTTTTTCTCTCTCCGTGAGGGGATCTTTAAAGGTTTTCTTTTACATGGTGTTCGATTGTCCTCCCCCATGGAACCCCCGCCTTTACTGCTCCTTTTTAAAGCCAGTCTTCTGCCACCCTCTTCTACTTCTCTCTCATCTGTCACCTTCCCCAAAGTTGGTCTTTGACCTCGTCTGAGTCCCTCGCAAAAACTAGAAAAGGCTGCGATCTTTGGCTCATCGAGACAGAGCGGGAGATGGAGAGAAGTAAGGGGAGATGGAGAGGGTGAAGGAATGTTTGAATGAACTCTCCCTGCTAGTACAGCTGGGGTGTACATTAGTGTGGCTAATACAGTCAAAAAAACAAAACACCACATAATCGTTTGTTTTGTTTTCTCTCTGGAATTCCTCTGTGGTGATCTCCAATGAATGAATGTAATGCAAATCAACAAAGCTCCTTTCTTTTCCTTCTTCAACCAGGGAAACAAGTTTGGAAATATATAGAATTTTACATGTGTGGCACTCAGATATGTAAATGTTTCCATCAAAGTCTGTGAAATAGATTTGGGGTCCTTTAAAAAGGCACAGTGTTGGTTGGCTGCATTTGAAAGTGCCTCTTTGTGGCACAGTAGAAACTCACAACTCCACTGAGCCCATTTCAATAAGCGCTGAAATTTCTGCTGTTATTTACAAAGAAAAAAAAAAACAACAACAACAAAGTTGTGTTCCTTCTTTTGATCCCTTTGTTTTGTCTTTTTAGTTCATTATAATTTAAAACAGATGAATGTGCTGTGGGGAACTCGTCAACGGTAGAAGGTTTTGGTCCAGATATACTGTGACTGCACCCACGCACGCGCGCGTGCACGTCCGTTTGCAGAGCTGCTGATCAGGTGATCTCAGGCCTCAAATAAGAAAGGGCACCTATAGAGGAGGATAATTGGGAAAAAAGTTATTATTTGGTTGTTGTTGGCATAACATGACAACAGAAGGTAAGAGAGAGAGAATAAATCAGGTTAATGGAATGGTGTGAAGAAATTGTAAAAAAAAAAAAAACATAAATAAGGCATTTCTTTATATTTAAAGTAAATTCTACATCAAATATAATATCTGGCCTTTTTCTATATCCATCATATGATATAAACAACTTTTCTTTAAATTTTAGCTGTTTTTGTGTCCATCCAGCTGCTTTTGTCAGCAAGGAAAAATATATTTTGAGAGATTTCAGAACACATTTTAAACACAAAAGCATAAAATGTTAGAAGCAGGTAATACAGTGCTTGGATTTAAGTTTTTTTGTTAATTGTTGTTTTATTTTTTGTAGAACTGAGACTCCAAGTTATTGTTGTAACATTTTTTTCTGGGGTGGAAGTTTATTGGATAACTAGATAGATTCAAACATAACATGTTATAAATACACAGCTTCTGATTGTGTTTGATTTTAAACAGTAGATGTCTTTTTGATAATAATAATCATTTTCAATGGATATCAGGGATCCTGAAATTAGAGAAGGCAAATATCTGAGGTTTTTGAAACTATCTACAGTAGTGATGTCTAATCTGGTCCTTCATGTTTTAGCTGGTTCCCTGTTTAAACACATCAATAGTCTATTTGCCTGTTCTTCAACTTCTGCAGCCTGTTAAAGCTCCATAAATTTGAATCAATTGTGTTGGAGAAAAGAAGTAAATTGAGTGTGCAGGATAGTGGCTCTCGGACCAGGATTGGGTATCACTACGCAGGTGAAGAAAAGACAAAAAAGATCTTTGCCCACACTGACTAACAGGTAGCTTTAACAAATATCTGTGCAAAATAAACCAGCAGCATTTACAAGACAACAGAGATATTAACTACACTTAAAAAAGTGCATCATGGAACACAGCTTTTAAATCCATCTGGCAGTCCAGGGAGAGTTAAGCTACATTAAAACGTGCAACAGTGTGATGCTGTTTCTTCTGCAGCGCTGGAAGCTGGAACAACACTGTTCAGCACTGCTTCCCAAGCTGACCTCAGTCTGAGCACCTGTTTCCAATAGCCGCTGTGCCAGAGGCTATTAGGACCCCAGAACGGACTTTTCCTCTGTAGCTCCAAAACCAGCCGCACAATCCAGTCACACTGATTAATCACATCAAGATGGACGACTCAGCCTCATAATGCTGCTGAAGTGTGTGTGAGTATGTGTCCTTTCCTTGTTGTTGACTTTGAGCCCATGTGTGTGTACGCTTGAATTATTTATTCTGTCCCTAGTTAGATATTTGACTGGGATATTTCATTCGACATTTCCTGTTCTTGGATATTAATTGATACTTGCAACCACATGGAGGCAATCGGAGGCAGACTTGTTGGGTTGCCACTGCACTCTTTGAAGGACTCGGTTGTGTTGAGGTTTCCACGGGGTCAGTGGATGAACCTGATTGCCAAACCCCCTGTGGACCAAAACTGGAAACGCCAGCCGCTGTAATCATGATGTGACATAGGATGACGCTAACCTCAAAAGTTAGACCAAGGTTTAATTGAAGTTGATTTAAGTCCCCACAGAATAATGCAAACTGAAAAGACACTCTCTCACTGCAGGTATTCTTGGAGGACACGCTCGCTGAGGACAGCTAATGGTCTCAGCTGCAGCTCTGCTTCACCCTGATGGGATCTGACTCTGCTGTGTGGATTTCAGTATCAGCACTGGTCCAGTTTCCTTGTAGTTGGAATCAGAGCTGCACAATTAACCCTATAATGCCCCTTGTATCATATTTGCTACATAGTTTTGATCATTTCTAACATGGTTGCTCCCAGAAAATTATCCACTTGCCTTTTTTTTTCAGGTTAAATCATCATTATTATATGGATGAATGCATTATTATTAACTCATTGTTTATATTACAATTAAACCGTAAAAACGACCAATGTAATAAATGCGATACAAAAAATCTATTATAAGTAACATGATACATCAAAAAACGTTCGTGAATTTTGTTCTACGGATTCGTAAACGTCTCAGTTCCAAATAATCTGAATTTTCTGCCTATTTTTTAATAAGTTGGGTCTTACAGGGTTAACCCCAAAACTGAGAGTGCATAACAAGACCACAGGAAAACGAAGGCAATCTTAACGAGCAGGATTGACACAATCTGAGAGTGATAAATGGTATTAAATAAGGAATATTAAAGATCTCAGACCAGTAAACTATCAGAACTTCCAACAGTCACTGAGTAGAAATCTTCACTCTGCGCTGACCGACTTGTCTCAGATGGTTTCATCTACCGGCACTCTTTTAGTAAAACTTGTTGAAAGTTCACTGTAAAACTGGGATTGCAATTTGAAGCAGAAAACTAGAATATTAATGTCAAAAAGTAAAAAATCTTTCTAAATCATTAAAAAACACACTATTCATCCCTAAATGAGGCTCTGCAGCAACAGTGTGGAGTACAAGTTTACACACATAACACGCTACATGTGGAGTTTATGGTTTTCAGTCTGAGCGAAGCGCCACAACGAAAGCAATCCTACCATAATGAAGTAAAAATGGTTATTTACAAGTTCTTGCTTCAGAAAGTATCTTGTTGATTTATTATAACTCTATATAAACTCACTGTGGTCAGAGTGAAAAATAAGCAGCAGTGAACCTAAACAAAGTTCATGCATTTATTAGCTTAACTTTATTAAATATTTAAGTGTAAAACTGGAAAGAAAATGTTTCCGTATATTCACCGTTGCATCTGTCTGAGTGCTTCTTCTACAACTTATTTTTTGCAGTTCAGGAGACACATGAGTTCATGTATCACAGTCGACAAAACAATTACTTTGATATTTATTTCTAAAAATGCAAATTCTATAAGAGTCAGTTGTTAACTCAGGACTCTTATTTCTAATTAAGTTTGAGGTTATTTGTGTTACTTTTACTTGATCACAAAATGTAAATATTTCCTTTTATTTGTCACATTAATTCAGTGTGTTTAAAAAAATGTTTGCATTTTCATTTTTGTATACTCTGTAAATTGTGAAAAGGCAATAATCTTTCTGCTTTCTGATGTTGGCGCCTGTTTGAATTTGTCCATGTAGGTGTCAAGATGTAAAAGTTTAAGGTGAGCATGAAAAGTTGTCTCTATTGACCTTACTTTGTCCATACTGGCTGTACTGGTAGGACGCAACATGGTCGACCGTGTAGCCTGGCGAGCTGTAGGATGGGGTGCAGTAGGACTGGGAACTGGGTAGGGAGGGCAGGGCCGACATGGAGGGGACACTGGTGAGACCCTCCAGGCCCTTGATGTGGTCCATGCGCTGGCTGCAGCTGGCAGCCATGCCAGTGGGGGGCTCCAGGCCACCCGTCAGAGGGGAGATGGCATAGTCACTTTGGGGCTGATGTGGCACACCACCAGGGTTCAGCAAACCCATCACCTTATTGGAATGAAAGAAAAAAAACAGTTAACACTCAGTTATAATCACCAATCAAATAAATAATGATGAAAGTGGCAACAAGATGATGCAAAAACTGCAGCGTGTTCTGAGACAGTTTGGTTTTTGTCAAGTTTTTATAGAACACCAAATGTCTCTAGTTTTATTGTCCGAGTACACGAGGGTGTAAAATGGGAAACCACTGACACTGAACAAACACAAGAACTCAGACACATTAAGGAAAACCCCCTTGGTGTGTTTTGGTGTCCCCGAACTTCAAAGGTCTCACAGCCAGCTCCAGAAAGGAAGAATTAAGCAATTTGTCCCTGACCCACGGCTCCAATTATTCTAAAATAATAAAACTTTTTGACACCGCTCCAGAAGACCCACGGTACCAGACACTAACTTATCTCTGAGAGAAATATACCAACACAAAGGGAAAGTCTGTTTGAGTGACGCTCTTTTAAACCACAGAATAGATTTGCAGTTTTCAGAAATCCTTTAGCTCTTGACCTGGTCTACATTAGAAACCAGATAATTAAATTTGGACAATATTCTTTGGCTCGTAAAGGACGGAAAAGAGCCGTAGGTCAAACTTCTTCAAAACAGGCCAGTAATATCACCGGCAATCCATGTGCACGCCACTATTTTACCTGTCCAGTATTAAGATGTTTGATTATTAAGGAACTGAGACAGTGAACGCAACTTTGTCACATATGAAATTGTCTCTGACGGAATCTGTTACCTTTAAATATATAATAGTCCACCTTTTCTCAACAAAGAAAAGGCCTCAAGGCTCCTCTAGCTGTCTTAATGAGAAGCAGGTACATTGCTCTTTGTGTCCTCTTGGACCTCTAAGTGACATAATATTCAACATCCACACACACATGGTCCTGCTTAAATCATTTCCCAAGCAGGGGAGGTGAGCGGAGGAGTCCATGTCAATTTTGAGAGAGGAGTTGAATTTCCTTCTATGCCTCATAACATTTTCCTAAAAAAATTAACCTGCATTTGGAGGGGTTTGTCTAAACAAAAAAAAAAAGATTTGAGACGCAACACAGCTAATACAAGGGAAGATGTGACATTTGAATGGATAGGCTCAGGCACGGTTCATTTCCTGCTTGTGTGTTTATCTGTTATTCCTTAAACCGAAATATCATCCATCTTTCCTTCAGCTTCACCCGGCGTACTGTCTAGCATATACACAGTGTTTCTTACTGGAACTCTGCCGTTGCCGGCGGCCAGAGTCAGTGAGCCTTAGTGGGGAAGAATGTCGGAATGGGGAGGAAACATCTCAGACAGGACATTCTTTTCCCTGCTGTACGAAATATATACAAATAAATTAGAGTCTTTGATTTTACATGAAAGAATGCTGAGACCAAAACAAACCAAAACAATTCTAAATGTTATCGAGAATCCTTACTCGGGACCGTAGCGAAGCTTTAAACATATCTGTTATATTGCTTTCAGTGCTCATACGTTACAGGCAACACTTACTCATAGAATCACAAGACAACAAAAGTTTTCTTTATGTGTTTCTTTTTTTTTTTTTTGTCAAAGAGAGAGAGACTCGCCCAAACAGAGGACTGAAAAGTTCACTCGGGCATGCTGCTCAACCATGTCATGTAATATTTGTGTAAAAGATGTTAATGAATCCCGAACCGAGTCTCTGGATGTTATGGATCAATTATCTACACTATGCATGTGTGTGACTCCGTGTGCAGATCTGGATTGATTTTAAAGTTCTTTTCAGTTAAAAATGAAACAGCATCTAAATACAATTAACTTAAAGCTGTGATGTAAGATACTGATAATTCTATCAATGAAATCCAACCAGCCCAGATTTGTGAAAAGCTGGAAAGTGTTGAGAAAATATCCAATCAGAACAAATCTCTGAGCAGATAATACACACGGTGATGGTGGTAGTTCTAACTTCTGTGTCCCCCGAAGCTAAAGCTGTACGGTTTACCTGACACCAAGATCAGGAGAAAAAGAAAATGAGACAAATGAACATGTTTTACCTTAAAAATCACAAATGTAACCAGACGTTTGAACATCTATGTAAAGAAAAATATGTTGAAAGTAACATTATAGCTTTAACTTTAAATGTTTGTTTCAAGGCAGATACAAAAAAAAGTCTGAAGACTTTGGTTGCGCATAATAATTTAAAATTAAATGACAGCTGTAGCTTCTCCGATTAGTTTTCTGTAATTATTCACTGATCTGTTTGTGTGTGGGGGGGGGGGGGGGTTAGTACATTTTTTGATTTAAATAATTCTTATCTTTGTGAATTTTTTGTTTTTGTTCTTATTATTTGATATGTCTGTTTAAATGCTTTGTATGTTCTCTTTTTCTTACACTGCATATGTAATAATGTACCTGTTTTATTTATTTGTTTATTTATTTTTTTAAATGATGCGGACCCCAGGAAGAATAGTCTTCACTATGGTGAAGACTAATGGGGATTAAATAAACTTAACTTAACTTAACTTAACTTAACTTAACTTAACTTAACTTAACTTAACTTAACTTAACTTAACTTAACTTAACTTAACTTAACTTAACTTAACTATTTACCACAAGACCATGAAGAAGAGACATCAGCTGTTGTGATTGGTTGAGGTTAGTTGACTAGTGAAGTAAACTGCTTTTAATGTAAATTAAATTTTTAAAAAATTACAAATGTTTTCAAAGATATTTTAAAAAATCAGATCTCTTTTTTCTCTCTTTTTCCAAATGACAGGAGACTTTAACTGACAACAGTGAGTCACTGAGTGCAGAGAAAGTGAAAATATCTGAGCAGAACAAGTCATATCTTAAAAGTTACAATATACTGTTTCTTTTAAAGTTTTTAAAATAACTGCCAGTTTAATTGATCATTTTTTATAATTTAGCTATTTATTCTTTATCACTGTTATGACTGTTAGTACTACTAGTAGTAATTATATTAATGATACTACATCGTTTACAGTATCTTGTTCAGTGACAGCAGGATTACTGTCCCTCATTATTTTTTATTTTGTAAAAAGTTAAAGCCAGAAAATTAAATCATGTTTATGTTTTGTATAAGATTTCAGTCTCTGTGTCTGTACACGGCATGTGAATCTGTATTTAACCTAGTTTAGGAAATTATAGGAACATTTAGAAATGCATATTTTAGTTATTGTAGGTTTAATCAACTAGAATCTAGAGATATTTGGTCAACTAAAATGACTAAACTTTAATACTTTTTAATCGAAAGACTATGATTAAACCTAAATTAAAATGGGCTTTTAAATTGATCACTAGTGTGATTGCGTCTCAATTAAAGGGGACACGCTGCACCAGGCTGAAGTCTCATTTTCTGCTTGTTAGGAGCCCTCTGGTGCACCCTGTGTTTAGGTGCAAAGTCCTTGGGATTTCATGCCTGGATAATTGACTGTAATTGGCTTTTTACTTGACACTTGTCACTCAGAAATTTGTCCTTCGTCCAACTAAAGTTATCCCACTTTTTCCAGGACAGGATGACTCTGCTGTCGATTTTAGAATTTAAATGTAAACATTTTATTCTGCTTTGTTGTTGTAAACCATGTTAATGATTTGATCTCTGAAAAATGGCAGACTAAGATGTGTGGGACAATACCAGCATGGTTCTTTTGACCAGTTTCCCCTTTACAAACATTTGTGATGTTTGAAGGAGAATGTTTCGTCCTTGTATCTCACCTGTGGGGAGAGTCCGTTTCCAATGGAAGGGTTCATGGGATTTGTTGGTCCTCCAGGGCTCACGAAGCTGTCTGAGTAGCTTGAGAAGGAGTGGCGTCCAGAGGAGAGGCAGTATGCAGACGCTCCCTCTGCCTGCCCTCCCCCAGCGGAGACCTGGTGTCCCGAGGAGGGAGGCAGAGGCTGGGGACGGTGCACCGTGCTGGGGGTTTCTGACACTATAAAGGAAGAATGATACATAGAACACTTAAAAGGAATTTTTGTAGGAATAATTATTCTGCATCTATGGTGATGCCAAAACTGTAAAGAAACTGCAAAGTTTCGAAAGTTTTATGTTTTTAAATGATTGTCTTTTTGACTGGCACAGCATCAGCAGCGTTAGTGAGTTGTCTGCACGAAACTGAAAGGATATTAAAAGTCCACCCCAGCTGAAGTCTGTTCACTCTGGTGATCTCAGCCTGGCGATGCAAATGTATCTGATGCTACCATGTTTCAGGCTCTTCATAGTGACCTGTGGATTTCTGTGGGACTGTTATATTATGTTGGGCTACACGGGACAACCACACTCATCAGAACCTCATTTTGTGTGATAATAAAACTGAATCTTGAATCATACAAAATATTAATAACGCTTTATTTGTTTAGTTTAAATTACATTCTTAATTATTTAATTTCATTACATGCTTTATTTGTACATGAGATTATCTGAAAATAAATTATTGATATATAAGTGGCAAAATAATGTTTAAAAATGCAGTTTTTTTTTTTTCCATTTGATCAAAAGAATGATGAGAAACACAAACCTTGTGCTATAGATGAGGAGGGGTAGGAGCTGTCAGGGAGCTGGTAGGGTGGAATGCTAGACATGGCTGTAGGTGGGAATCCCCCTGGGATCAGGTGATTAAATGCCATCAGCTGATTGGCTCCAGCTTGCTTTCTCCACCTCGCTCGTCTATTGCTGAACCACACCTGGAAAAAAATGTTATCAGAGTGAAAAGTTGAGAAACAAAATGTGACGAATTATATGGGAGGAAACAGTGTATCAGTGTGTGTGTTTTAACTGTCAAGATAAAATAGAATAATTGATGTTTTAGTTGAGCCTTCTGGTGGGTCCCTGCTCGTACCTGCACACGGGCCTCTGTGAGTTTTGCTCTTTGAGCGAGTTCCTCCCGGGTGTAGATGTCAGGATAATGTGTTCTCTCGAAAGCCCTCTCTAGCTCCTCAAGCTGTTCAGCAGTAAACGTGGTCCGACTGCGCCGTTGCTTTCTTTTCAGCGGCAGATCGGGCTCCGACTCCACATCAGAGCCGTCGTCTGAGTGACTTGCTGAGAAGAAAGGAAAAATAGCTTTCATTTACCAGAACTTTAACCAAATCAAAATTATGTGCCAACCCCTGAAATTGTGGCACATTCAGTGTTGCTCAGCATCAACTAGTGAAAAAAACATTAAATTGCTCTTTTCATCTCTACAAGAGTGCAGACACACGCCATTTCACTTAAAAAGCAACAAAAATCTGTTATTCGACACACAACTTTTCAGATTATCTGTGAATCAAACTTAATAATGAGACTGGTAAAATTATATTTCAGCACATGGAAACATAAATTAAGCTCGATGAATCCAATGAGTCACTCAGATTACAAACTTGTCTTAGTGACATAACATCTTGGATGACAGTTAATTTTCTGTTCTGGTTCTGGTTCTGGTGCTTGGATCTGAGCTTAGAAACAAACAGCCATTTACTTTAGGTGCATTAATTTGGCCTCAGTCAGTGTAAAGAACCTGGTGTATCTTTGACCAGGACATGTTCCTATAAAACATGTTACCATGACGACCTTCTTCCACCTGCGCAAAGTTGATCAAATAAGGAGCATTCTGACCCAAAGTGGTACAGAATAATTAGTTCATATATTTATTACTTCTAGACTTGATTATTGTAATTCTTTATTATCAGGATGTTCTAATAGTTCTGTTAAAGACCTCCAGCTGATCCAAAATGCTGCTGCCAGAGTTCTGATGAGAGTTAGAAGGAGAGTCACATTTCCCCTGTTTTAGCATCACTTCATTGGCTCCCTGTAAAATCCAGAATCCAGTTTAAAACTGTACTTCTCACATATAAAGATCCAAACAACGAAGCTAAATCCTATATTAGGAATCCTATATCTTTCTAACAGACCACTTCGCTCTCAGACTGCAGATCTGCTTGTGATTCTGGAGTAACAGCTTTAAACCATGAGGCAGACACATTGTGTAGCTTTAAGAACAAGCTTGAAATGTTCCTTTTTGTTCTAGCTGGCTCAGGGTTAGCAAAGGTTATCTTGATCTATCCTTTTAGTTATGCTGCTATAAGCTTAGACTGCTGGAGGACATACTGTCCACATGTCTTCACTCTGTCTTTATTCTATCTCTCTCCATGTTTGTATTTATTATTATTGCAGGTATTCATTTTATCTATATTTATCTTTCCATAGAAATGACAAGTGGTCCAAATCCATCTGTGTTTGTCTGTGTCTCTTTCCTCCAGACCCCAGTGGGTCGAGGCAGAAGGGCTCATCCTGGGCCCGGTTCTGCTCGTGTTGAATTGATATTTCAACACAGAATTTTTTGTGATAAATTTCACATTTTACTGTATCTGATCATAAAGGCTTGACTTGTTTTTATAAAGTTAGCTATGAATCTGGAGTATTGATAGGATTTGGGCTTAATGTTTCTGTAACACGCCTTGAAATGACCTTTGTTATGAAATGTCTCTATATAAATAAAACTGAATTGAGTTCAATTGAATATATTTAGGTAGACTGAGTCTTCTGTGTCCTTTTTCTTTACTTTTCATTTATAACTCTGATTAGTATTAATACTATTGAGAACACTGCAGTCAGCTCAGTTTTAACCTCAAAGTACTTCAAACACTCCTTCTACATTCACCAATGCCAAAGCTCCCGCTTTTGTGTTACACTTAATTAATTCCCCCTCAGCACAGGGGAAGTTTTGTGTGCAACACTCTATTAGTTCCCCCCTCAGAAGCAACAATAAAATACAAGACAATCCAAATAGCTCAGGGCCCCTCATGTGAAACTGATCCTCTCTTCCCCTTTGGTGATTTTCTCCCAACGACACCAATAGCAGTGGGAGTCAACTTAACTTGTATTAAGAGCCAATTGGTAAAGAAACTTTCAAGCACGAGGAGCCAAAAACTGAAATATTTTCAAAGGGGGAGAGATAGAAATTGAGACATTGGCTTAAGGCACATGTAGGATGTTTTTCATCTCTTTTTTTCTTTTTTTTGTGGTTGCAGCTTTTCACTCACTAGCTCACACAGGACTTTTTCATGAAAAATGGAATGAACAGCTTTAAGAATAGACTAAATAAATTGTGCACTTTGGTTTAAGGTTTTTCTTCTAAAGTATCAGCTGTTTCTGTCTGGAATTCTTTTAGATATGGTCATCATAGTTTGTAAAATCTCTGATTTTACTTGTGGGATGACTTGACTTTGTGATTTAGATGGCGAGGAAGGAATCCAGTGTTTGGATTTTTCGACAGGATGGCTGAAAAACAAGAGATGAGTTTCTCCCCCTCTAGTTCCTGCATAGACGAGGGCCGCTAGGAATGCCTACCCCTTCCTACTCAACCCACCTGCCAATCCCACCCCAGCATGCACATTCCTCATTTCACAGGGATTTGGGCCTTGGGAAAGCCGAGGCGGCCCAGGAAAATCCTTAATCACTTTGGAATTACCTATTGGTTATAACTGCTACTTTTCAAACGAAGCGACATAGTGGCACCTCTTAAGTCTGGGGAGTTTAGTTGTGATAAAATCTTTAACAGAGGACCACAGCACGCTCATTAGTTTTATCTCCTGCTACATCAGCTGATCGTAACGTACAACATCAGACGACTGGTAGAGCTGAAAGAGTTCAATCACTGAGAGGAAGCCAGGACAGCAAACAGATTATATTAAAAGGTAAAACACACAAAAAAACAATATCAAATTTTATAAAACGTACAAAAAGTTCAATGTTTTTTGCTTTGACACAAAACCTTCCTTAAACAAGCAAAACCTTTTTCACCCTTTTCTCTCCCCTATCTCCCTCACTCTCACCCTCTCTTTGTCCTTGGTCCCCCCCATCTCTCTCTTTTCCGCCCATATTTCTCTGTCCGACTCTCGGGTCTTTGTTGCGCCACAGAGCTGAGGTCTTTGCCGGCAATTTCCACGCTCCATCTGTGGAATCCGTCATGGCTCCCTCAGCCCTTCACAGTGGAGGCCTGTCACCTGCCCCATGGGGGAGCACAGGGTGTGGGGGGGGGGGCTATAAAAGGAGCTTGCAAAGAGAGCTTGGGGATGGGGATCGGGTGGGGGCATTACAACCCCCACCTTATTGCCCAAAGAAGAAGAAAACAAAAACACCCCCAGCTTCCAAATAGAACTGTAAGAGCACCTGAGGGGCGAGCTGAGAAGTGAGGACAACTGGGGTTGTTGTTTTGGTTGTAAACATGCGCATAAATACATATTCACAACTCGCTTACTCTTCTCAGCACTTAAATACCAGGAAATATACTTCTCTTTATTTCCACTACAAAGTTAAAGTCCGTCTCTTGTGGTGTTTAAAACTATTGACACATTAATGGAGCATGATGACTTATAGTAATTCTAATAGGACAAAACGTTGGAAATAATAAATTCAAACAGATCTACTGTGACAGACATAAAATTACATCAGAGGATGGGAATGTGACCATGCAAGAAAGAACAGTGAAAGGGACTGTACGGAAAAGAAAGTCCGAAATCCAACATCCATACTGAGAAAGAAACAACAAGCTCCCCGTCACTACACACAACAAGGAAAGTTTTCAATATGACAAAAACTAATTACAGTTAGTTTTATTAGGAAAATAAATGTTTCAACATGCAACACATGTGAATCAATAGAGTCAAAAAAAAAGTTCATTCAATTAAATGAAGGGAGCGAATGTCTTCAACTGTTTCAATTTTAGGTCTGGATTCATACGGCGGAGACTAAAAACTAAAATCAAGGCAAGTAGAGAAGGAAGAAAAAACTGAAAGAAAATTCTGCAATACCCAAAATATACTAGAGGAGTGTAGAAGTATTCCACCAGTGTACTTTCAGTGGTAGGGTTATAACATGACGGTTCTACATAAACCTGAACCAGATCATCTCAGAGTAGCTACAGTTACTAGTTCCAAAGTGGAAAAGTTATTAAACCTGAAGTTCTTTTTTTCACAACTTAGTCTAAAGAACTCATGAACAGACAAAAATATACAGAAAACAAGATTACAGTATTCAAAGTAGATATTTCACACACTCACACACACACTGGGTTCCTCTTTATCCTACATGGACTTTAAGGCTACATGACAGAGCTTGTCAGCCCTAAGGCGTCTACAGTCAGTTGATTTACTCCCTCTCATGTGGTTTTAATTGTCACACAATCAGCATTAGTGCATTACCTCTCATTCTGCAATGAAAAAACGAGGGAAAATTATCTTAAAAGATGGTGAAAACTTTTTTTATTTCATCCCAGATCTCTTCCAGCCTCTGGTTTCAGAGTTGCCATCTTGGCCCTTGCGTTTCCTAAAATTGGATTGTATTACTTTGGCACTGTCACATAGCCTCAGCCAATCAAATTATCCACTCTCACCCCGACATCACTGCCTGCATGTATACACATTCTGCAGCTTAAAATGCTCTATTTACAGTCCTTGTACACACTTGGGTTCTTCGTGTATACTTTATCTCCAACTCAGCTTAAATAACCAGGGGACAGCATGTGATGCTGGAACTTTCTCAGTTTATTGAAATAAATTAGAATAGGAACCCTAAAAGGGTCAAATTATCTGAACAGAAGAGGACCTGGAAACGCAGCCTTGGCAAATCACTCTTAGGAGCCGGGGAGCATTAAGCTGCAAAATAGGAGAGGAGCAATCGGAGGGGGTGGGTGGAGGAGAAAAGAAAACTGTTTAATTTAACCAAATTGAAGCCCTGACAGGCACACAGCACTAAGGGCTCTGAGCCAACACAACCTCTCCAGAGCCCAAAATGGCTCCCACCAAGCAACTCCATCCCAGAGGAGAGCCAAACAAGGAGGAGAAAGCACAGGAGAGGATTTAGCCTGAAACAGTGTATTAGAAAGACCTCAGCATTGACAAATTTCTGGAAGGTAGGGAGGTGCTTGGCTGGGGACACAAAGACTTAAATATGTCCACTGAGACATGGGACAGTACACACTAAGCATGTATGCATATGTGCCTGATTGTAGGACTGTGGGGAATTGACTGACCATATGTGTGTTTTTACACCCAGGTTCTGACATAGCGGCGACTCTTCTGGGGGGTTTTGGTTAATAGTAAGGGTAAATCAAACCTCTGACACATTTCCCCTCTCTTCTCCACCTACTGCTCTCAAAAACACACAAAACAAAAGGCAGAGGAGACAAACGCAGCATTTATTTGGGCGGGGATGACCATGCTGCTCCTATTCAAGAGCTGTGGGACTAAAAGACCAGTCGACTGCATTAAACAGTACATAGAAGTCAAGGCAGGCAGATGCTGGCCCAGATAATGGCTTTACTGACAGCTTATAGACCCATCTGCGACGTTTTCAGTTGGGTTAAGAAAAACAGTGCGTTGTGCTTATGAATCCACGTGAATAGTGTGCGTGAGTGGGTGTGTTGGAGGAGGGGTGGCGGTATGGTAAACTCCCTTGACTTGCTAAGAAGTTTCAATATTCACAGCTGCCCAGTAAATTATAAAGAACCTGCGCAGTTTGTGTCTGTTGCTTAGAATATAAATATACAGAAAAAACACAAAGGCAAACTGTCATGAATCAAAGTCTTGTTACTTTGTAAGACATGAGAGAACACAAGTCCCTAAGGAGTCTAACGCTGTCACTGAGGACTTCTGGGAGTGTTGTCAAGGATGTCGGCGGGTACGTGAAAAGTAGTTACCTGTCATTTGTCCCTAAAGGTTTTTTTAACCCTGTTTCCTGGAGAGTGCTGGGGGAGAGTTGACCTTTAGTGGTCCAGTGACCCTGCAGCTTTTCTTTCTTTTAAAACTAAAAACAAGCTGTAAAAAGTGCTTCATAGCTGCATTTAGTGGGGAAGTTGTTGAAACCAAGATTTGAAGCAATTCTCATCACTCTTGTTATTTCTTTTGGTTTGTTTTGGGCATTTTTGCTTTTCTCTGAAGTCATATGGGCATTCATTCCCATCATATTATACTAGATATTATTTTCCACTGGATTTAACATGAATATTCAAAAAATACTTTAAAAAATGTTCAAAAATGTATTTCTTAAAACTATAAATAATCAGATTTTTCTACTTTTTAACTTAAGTTTCATGTGATAAATGTGACCAAAGATTTCCTGGTTCGTAGTAAAACCTCTCATTTGAACAAGGAAATACTTGTAAACAAATTTTTATTAAATTGTACATTAACTAACCATCCAGCTTCATTAATGTGCATTTTGAGCGGTAAAATAACTAATACAATTATGTGTGACGCATCCTTTTTGTCTTAATCTCTTCAAGTTAGAGTATGCACATCAGTCAACACAAAAGATATTCCCCCACAGCGTGCATACAGCATAAACACGCCTCCTTCATCAACACCTCAGAGGACCTTAGACTAATGAGTTAGCAGAGCTCTGAAAGAAAGTCAGGCTTCATCAGTCAGATGATTGACAGTTGCCTGTCCCCCCATCAGTCCTCTCATTGGCCTCTGGTCCTGACCCCAGTCAGATCACATGCATGTTACATACATCCTGAAGACATAAGGGAGGAAAACACACTTATTAATATTCTTCCCTTCTTTCTCTGAAAAATGCATACAAACACCCTCACGCACTATTTAAAAACAACCTTACCCCCA
>SSNP01000052.1:1149766-1205940 GCA_006937955.1 Pachypanchax playfairii
TTTTTTTTTTTTTTTTTTTTTTTTTTTTGTTTTTTTTGCAGTAGAACTAATTGGATTTAACTAAATTGAAATGACAATTTTTACACTAACACTAGTATTTATTATTTTAGTGTGCCATAGGTTTTGAGGGTACGCTGTATATATGGGTTTCAGAAGCTTAAAGTTTCTGCCTGAATGGCAGTAGACTTCTTTAGGACCCCAAAAGAAACATTTTGTAGGTGAAAATAGTCGGTGAGGGCCCTCCCGCCGGAGCGCTCCCTGAATAATTCATTCTTCATTGCAGCCTCATAATGTGTTTTCGTCTGTCTTTTTTTTTCTTTATTGAAACTTTCCTTTCTCCTTCCATTTCTCTGGCTGATTTTTAAACAGGTCGCCTACTTCTTTAGCCAAAAGCTGTTTCCAAGCCGGTCTTTTGTCCCTGCGCAGCCCGAGCGTGAGCCTCAAATAGACTTGCGGTCTTTTGTCTCCCAAGTTCATCCGCGA
This sequence comes from Pachypanchax playfairii, assembly GCA_006937955.1. Taxonomy (NCBI): domain Eukaryota; kingdom Metazoa; phylum Chordata; class Actinopteri; order Cyprinodontiformes; family Aplocheilidae; genus Pachypanchax; species Pachypanchax playfairii. The sequence continues at coordinate 1,150,250 of SSNP01000052.1, forward strand.
GCTTCCCGTTGTGCTCGCGAGGCGTGTCTTTGTGCTGAGATGGAAACCGTTGAACAAATGTTTGATCAACTCATCTGGGGGACATTTTGTCTCTTCAAACCAGAGTCCTTTATCTCTCCTCCCCTACTGATGCAGCAACCAAGCGAGGAATCGCAGAGAAACAAGAGGTTCAATGTTGACATTTAGCAGCTTAAAGTAAAAAGGAAAAAAAAAGGTTGGAAACTGTTGACTGTTGTTTTAACAAATGCATCTCAGTGGAAACTTTAACTTTTTCATAATATGGTCTAGAAGTTTAATAACTGAGACACTGTGAAATGTCAAAACTCAAACTAAACTTAGCCTATAGTTGCACTGTTTCGTTTAAAATATTAGCAGACTCCTACATGAAGCTAATAAAATCATTCTGGTTTCTAATTGGAAAGTATAATTAAAGTAAATATTAGCAGAAGCCTAATATAAAGAAAGGAGCCACCAGGCATGAGGACTTTCCACTATTAAAGTGACATCCAGAATAACCAAAGTAGGCATGTGGTCGCTTCTTGGATTAAATTAGTCTCAAACTTTAAAACCTATAAATCAGTGAAGTTGGGCCAAAAAATGTCTATTAATTTTAAATGTTTATCTTTTTTTAATCCATACATTTTTCTTTCTTTGGAAATACCCAGACTAAGAAAATGAGAAAGGAAAAACACGGGAACTGCTTTTTTGACAAGTTTACAAAACTCCTAAAATGGGCTTCAGCTCATGTCAGCACTGTAGTTCAATAATTCATCAAGTTATTCAAATAGGAGTTTATAACTCAGTGCAACGATATTAAATATATGACAAGTTACTGTAAAGGCCATTTATACACAGCTTTTAAACGGCGCGCGCGCGCACAATCTCCCTTTTTCCCGCACAGAACCATCACCTGCTGTTTGATTTACGGTATGGCCTCATGGGAAAAGCATTAGCCGGAGAGATATGATCGATAACGAATAACAAAGGATGACACACACACACACACACACACACACACACACTCCATCATCCAAAAACTTTACAGCAAGTGTATCACAAAGTATTTCCAGTAGCTAAACAGAATTTCTGCAGACAAATTATAAACTATAATAAATCTTTAAATTCTAACACATCGGCCTGAATGTAGCCTAAAGAAAACAAAAATGATCCCAGATCATTTGTTTGTCTTTTAAAAATCATCATCAACAACAACAACAACTGACGAAGTTCACTCACATCTGTCTCCTAAAATCCCTTCGATGCTGTGTTTGGTCCTGCGCTCGTTGTCCTCCAGCTCCTTCTTCTCGACCTCATCTTCACCCTCCTCTTCGTCGCCTCTCGCGCCTAACTTGCTCCGCATGATGCGGCTGATTGAGCTCACTGTCAAAGTTGGAGAGTCAAAGAAAAGAAAAGCAGTTAGTGTTAAAGTTTGTAAAACACTGTTTCGGTATGAGGATTTAGAAAATGTGTTGGAGAATACGTTTTTAAAAGCACTTAAAAATAGAAAACTTGTGAGTTTAAAATTTGTTTTTTTAGGCTTTAGACTTAGCTATTTTAAAAATGTTGACTGTATTCTAAATTTTAAATAACTAGGACGTCCTTCTTCGCCTTGTTTAATTATTTTTACCTGAAGGAGCGTTGTTGCGGTCACATATTCCATCCTTTAGTAATTTATCCCGAATCTCCCAGCTAAACATACCCGGGTTTTCCCGCTTGTATTCTTCTATTCTTCGCTCTACGTCCGGTGATGTCCCCTGCTTCAAAAGTTAAGAAATGGGTTCGGTTTACTCATCATCGATAAACAACCTGTTAAAATGTATATTAAAATATGTTCCCGCGCTCTCCGCACCACCAACCTTGGGTTTGCTGCCTCCGATGGCCCCGGGTCTGATGGAGCCCGTCTCCTGGTACCGGCACAGGATTTTGGATACGCAGCCATGGGAGACACGGAGCTGTCGGGAGATGACGCACGGCCTGATTCCGTGATGAGCCATCTCCACTATTTTATGTCGGATGTGGTTAGGCAGAGGTCTGCCGTTTATGAAAACTCCTCCAAGCTGATTGACTCGGCCCTGACCCAGCGGGGTGGACACTGGAATAAGAAACATCATGTCAGTGAGCCTGACGTTAAGACGCGCACGGGAACGTGAGTTCTATCAGATGTTTTCTGAAATAAGAACTCGCAAACTGAAAAACGAGTAAATAATTCCCCCTGCAATGGCAAAATGTTGTTAGAAAAGAACAGGCACGAGCTGGACCAGCTGACAGCATGTGGTTCTATAACCAGTTCCCCTCACGTGGCTCAAGTCACAACAAAAGCCGTAAAAAGTCAAACATAAAGCTGAAATATGAAGAAATAAAAGTCCAAAAAAAGAAATCATTCTGATGTTAATGGGACGGTTCTGTTAGACTGTTTGACTCAATCCTACTTTGTTACCGAGCTGAACCCAAAAGTTTGTTCTAACAGGTGATCCAGTCACTTTACAGTTTTACCTTCCAGTGGGAAGCCACTGCGGGGGTAGTTCTGAGCCAGCGTGGGTCGCATCATTCTGGGTGCTGACCCCGCTAACGCAGTCATACCTCCACCCCCCCACCGACTGCAGGAACCCCCTCCTTCCACCAAGACTCGGCTGGACGCTGAACGATGTTGTTAAAAGTCGTATCAGAAGTTCTGTGGAAGTTGGGTTCGGTTAGGGTTCTCCGCCGCCCGGGATCCAGCAGAGCACCAGGGTCCCGGGACAGCAGCAGGGCTTTGAGGAGTCAAATCCGACGACCAGAGCAGCCGAGAAGTGATTTGGAGGCGTCACTCCGCACCTTGGTTTCATCTGCGAAAGTTCCGCAAACGCTCAAGGTTCGTAAAACGCGTGCACCGAACGCGAGGTTGTTGTTGTTTGTTGACACTGGTTCAAAGTGAGAGACGACCTGCAAAAGTAGCGGAGCTCGCCTCCGCTCCCTTATGCGCTCCGGCTTCTGATTGGTCGAGCGGATACGCACGGAGCACAGTGGGGTGCAACGATTGGCTAAAGCCTGAAACCTTCATCCTATCAAAAACAGGTTTTCGGACCGGGACCGGGTAGACGATTCACAACGAACCGATCTGGATCACTGTCAAAATACAAAATACTTCCCAAAAAATTAAAGTACAGTGTACTTTATAAACTGAAGGCTTAAAATGCAATGATGAAAGATAAATGAGTGAGTAATAAGTTAGATAACGGAACACATTATGGGTCAATTTACAAAACTGATAGTAAACATACGGTCCAACTCAGAAAACTCTGATCATTCTCTCCTTCTCTTCTGGACTGAACACTAAACCATCTGAAGACACAATAACAGAAACGTTTCAGTCATGACTCAGAAAAATGTCCCTGACTTTTGTTTTGGAAACATTTTTCCTTCATGTAACTCATGTTCAATAATCTTTAAATATAACCATAAAAGTGGGTTTTAGTGTTCGCAGGTTGGACTTTTCATCACGTGCTTCAAAAAGTCTCAGCTTGATTATGTCCGTATTACATGTCCACTTCGTGTAATATGTCCACTGCTTGTTATCCGTCCTCTGCTGTATATCTCGCAACATCACTTGCATATTTCAGCGTTTTACAGGGTTTCCACGAATTTGGCTTCATTACATCTCATAACTGAGTGAGACATTTTACAAGGACAGAATTCCACTTACAGCTTTGTCAAATGTTGCACTTTAGTTTAGAAAGTATAAAAGCTGCCCCTCAGCTTCGTCATGATGTCATCTTCAAAGGGGTTAACGCGTGCTTGCCCACGGCCTCTAATTTGTTCCCACCCCGTGGCCCTAAATATAATACAAATGGCGATAAGAGTGCACACTTCAAGGAATTTATTGTGTTTTTCAGACTGAACACCGGCCAGTTGAACACAGTATGATGAGGGGGGGTGCGCCACAGCAGGATACGACGCCAGGGCGGCCGTAAAGCCAGTCTAGCTCTGTGCCACTCTGCACAAGTGGGTAGAAGTTACATCCCAACTGTCTCTGGGTGCAGCGTCACAGCCCATGTTAGATGCGCGTTTTAGGGACGTCAGGCTAACATTTGAAGCGAACATTCAAAAGTATCTTTTTCCTTATCATTTTGTGTCAGTTCCTAAATATTCGGTGTGACTCGTGCAAAACTCGAGTAAAGCACCTGATCTCTATATTTCACGGAGAGCCACGGGGGTGTTCAAAGTATAACATAAACAGTCACTTCAAATGTTACTGTTTAAGTCAGGCAGGATAAAAGCCTGAAATCAGGTTATGAACAGGACTGAAGGGGTCTTTCACCTGCTGAGGAGGGTCGCAGGAACATTTCATCAACTGCCATTGAATAGTATCAATACAGTCTTTAATTATATTTAAAAAATGCAATTTAGCTATTAAACACAAAATGAAACTGATTCTAAACACATTTCAAAGAAAAACTTGCTAAAAGTCAAATTATGACTCTGCTGACGAACGTGCCGATTTGCAGTGACCTGGTTGAAACTGGATATCAAAAACTAACCCCCCCCTCCAAAAAAAAAAAAAGAAAAAAAATCAAAGGCGGCTTTTGGAAAACAGGGAGAGAAGCACGATGCGAACCACGACCCTTTTCTTTTAAAGGACACTGAATCCGCGTGTCCAATCCATTACCGGGGTACAAGTCCAAAATCTTTCCTGATGAGAAATAAATTAATTACGTCACATGCTCTGCGTGGAGGCCATTCAGTAAACGCGACGCATCAATTTCTTTTGCCAACGATTAATTTTATTAATTTTAACGATTTTATTTGCTCTTATATTTCACATAATTTAAAGACTGTTGCATGACCAACAAAAGTTGTTTCTGAACTGTTTAAATGTCTAGGGATATTATCTTTATCAAATAAAATAATGTTATAAGGTTGTGTAGTCTGATGGAAGCTCCAGCAGATTACTTTTATCTTGAAGCTTTTTTGAAAGTAAAATATTTCAACGTAATAAATAAACATATTTTCAAAAGTTTTGACACTGAAGAAAAAAGTTTCTCCGTACTAAAGGCAACTATTTGCCATAAGGATGCAGAATTATTTTAACGATATGTGAGTCAAGTTTACAGACACATAAACTATTCACTTATTTTATTTCTATTTCTTTCTTTTAACAGTTTCACGCGATGTGGTTATATCTCAAATGTCCCGTTTAAAAATAAAAACCCAGTAAAAAGGATTTTAAGCAGCATCTTTACAAACACAAACTTTTTTAAACATTTAAGCATTCATGTTTTATGTTTGTTTTATTTTGTTGTTTGTTTTATCCATTACTTGTTTGTGTTTGTTTTGTTTACTATTTGCTTTTTGCTACAAATTATTTTGTATTATGCCAAACAGCTTCTGGTTGAAATTGCTACGTGTAAAAGGAACCGTGTAAACATGTGAATGCATTGATGAAATTATTAAATTACCCAAATTATTTGGGGAAGGGGGGCTGTGTACTGTGTGTGGTGACACTATAACTTATGAATCATCCTAAACTGGAAACTTTCTGATTAACGCTCTGATGTAAAGTATGTTTGAGCTGGTGGATCGTTAGTTCTGGTTTTTATATCTTCGGGGTTTATGGGGAGAAATCTTGTTGCTGAGTGGGTTCATTTATGTCAACTTTAATGGAAACTCTGTGAAAGACAAATAAATCCCAGTGTCTGAAATTAAGGACATATTAACATCTAGCTCACACTGAAAAATGATGTTTATGTTTAATCAAGTTTGCGCCAACAGACGTTTACATAAGCGCACATGAAAAATGCAACCACCCGGGTCCCGCACACTGGTGTGGGATTTCAATGTTCCCTTTTTTCCTTTAATAGCATGTAGTTTCATCTGTTGTCCAATAGGGGTCAGCCTTGACGCACAGCAGGGAATTAATGATGTCGACTTGGATCCAACTCAGCTGAATAAAAGCCATTACATAAGACCGAGCATGATGACAGACAGACCTCTCCATCAGCTGTTCTCTCCCTTCTGTAGGAGACAAATAATGGATGCAGCTGGTATTCATGTTCTCTTTATTACTGAAATGTGTTTATGTTTGTAAAACAGCACATTTCTCTGTGCAGATACATTTGGTACTTTAACAACAACCACATATTCTCATAAAAACCAATGATATATTCTAGGCCCTAATAAATAAATACAATATGCTTAAACTGGTCAAAGCTTTACCCCATTACTTGTGTCAAATAAGAGGTTCAAAGTGCATCATATTAAAACGGGAAAAGGTCGAGGGGATGATTGAAGGCAGTCAGTCAAATTGACGGGGATGTTGTTTACTATTTAAATGGCTTTGCTGTTAGGCTGGACTCCACAACTCAGAAAGGGGGACAGCTCAATAGAAGAAAAGCCAAAAACTAAAACCCTTTAGTATCAAGTTGCATGTTTGAATGCCCTTCACACACACACACCCTCAACAGCCCTCCAAAAACAACAATAATAACTTTACCCCACTAGTTTAGCTTGTTGTTAATACATTGCATTGCCTGATGCTGATTTCATTGAAATCTCTATCACATTTTATTCCATATTCCACTTCAAACAACAATTCAAACACTTAGAATAAATATTTCAGCTGGTCAAACTTCAGCAGCTGCAAGGTGTGAGTGCAGGTGCAGGTTAGTTGTGTCTAATCTTAACCACTCAACTCGTGGGGCTCTTTAATAAATCCAGAAGTAATCTGTGAAGATGACAAATCCCATTCCCAACAATCTGTCTTCCTCCAAAGGAATATTTAAAATGTTTATTATTCTTTAGTGCAAAAAAGGTGCTAAACATTGGAAAACCCTGTTTGTAACTTTTGTTTTGAAAGAAGATATGAGTGGATCCCTGCAGCTGACACCTCAGGACAGACGTCATCTGTGACAGGAGACTCGTGAATGATTCAAATTATGAGAGCAGTGAAGTTTAACTTCATTCAGAAAAAAAAAACAAGGTGAGGCACACAAGTTAGGAAATGTACTGTCCCTTACAATAAAAAAAAGAAAATAATAAATACTTTGCAGTAGACTGCTGGACAGCACCAGCCCCTCGTGACCCTGAACACTAACAGGCAGGTTGAAAATAACTGACTGATTTTCCAGCAGCCAAACATGCACATAGTAGGAAAACTCAGGGTCTGGATCACAAGCTATTTGTGTCCCTTTGCTTGGAAGAGGTGGGGTGTTCACTGACTAATAACAGTGCCACCACGAAGGATAAAGTTAAAGCACAAGATGTAGGAAGTTCCCTTCAGAAAAGGGCTGATTACGCCTATGATCTCCCATCTTTCTCTAGACTTGTGAACTACATATGTACATTTTGCATTGTGGCTACAGCTTCGAGATGGAGGAGTTCCAGGTCTTGTCACAGAAACATAAAACATCCATCAAATCGAAACCCCATCAAAACAAAGTGAACATTGCCAAACATCTGTACAGTTACAATAGTGCTTGGTTGAGATATGCAGTGATGGACAGGTATCATTTACAGTGAGTGGCATAGTGCGAGGAAATGCATATTAGTATATCAAATAGAGGAGTGTAAAACCCTGGACTAAGCACTTTACATTCAGTCATCAAACTACAACACAGGTCTAAAGTTCACTGTCATGATGCCCAGTGATCTGGGACCCATGTCACTTCCAAGTGCACACTTTTAGGAAAAGATTATCAAGGATCATGTCGGCCTATTGCTTCAAACAACATGAAGGCCTTTGGGTGTTTGCTATACTGAGAGAAGGCCATCAGGGGCGAGATGTAGGCTATCCCTTAAAAGGTAAAGGGCGCAGGAAATCCACTTGCCAATAGGTTACTATGTACATAATCCGGCAGCCACAGTAGCAACATCTCCATCAGTCAGAGCCAGCAGCCTGTCAAGCGTTTCTCCGGGAGTTACTGGTGCTTGACGCGCGGCCTGTCTCGTGGTCTGGTCTATATTTAAGCCAACAAATGAGCCACGTGACGACCACCGAGAACATGGCCAGGATGCTGGCGACCGACAGGCAAATGGGTCCGGCTGGCGAGGGGGGGATGCTGTGACTGTGCACAAAGATCAGGCCCATGAACAGCAGCACCAACATGGAGAGGAAGGAGAAGATCACGCACACGCAGCCGGTGGTCAGGGCCACCCTCTTGCAGCTCTGACAGCTGTCGTAGCGCACTGAGTCCTGGGAGAGGGTCGTGGCTGTGGACACGGTAGTGGACGGGGTAGCCTGGCTGGCGCTGGACGCGCCCGACGCCTCCTCCCGGCGGAGGGCGACGAGAGCCGGGTGAAGCGGCGGAGGATACGGCGGCAGGGCGTCCTGCGGCAGAGGGTCCGAGTCGATGTAAAGCGGGAAATCCTCTGTCACCTTGGTGTTGTTGGGCAGGTTTTGTATCCGATAGTCCGGTACGGGAGTCCGGTGGCGACAGACTGGGCAGCTGATGCGCCATGGCCGCTCCTCCCGGAGGTGAAGCGTGTTCAGACACTCCTCACAAAACGTGTGCAGGCACTCCAGGATCTTCGGAGCCCGCCGGTCAAGGTCGAAATAATTATAACAAATTTTGCATTCATACTCCTCATATGGAAACGCAGAGGATGCTTCACCGGGGGGTTCTGATCCGCTTGACGGTAAATCGACCTCGGCCATGTCATCTCTCGCCATTCACGTTCTCTGGTGAAAACAAAGGAAGCTGGCGGACAGATGCTGATGACGATGCACGTCTTTCTCCTCACCTCTCCTCTCCTCTCCCCCTCCCCCCTCAACTCTCATTGAAACATCATCACTCCCGCGGACATTGTTGATGTGTATTAACAATCCACGCTGCTCAAACCAAACCGGGATCTCAGTCGGTAACGGAGATTAAAGCGCTCTCACGTCGGTAGCGTCTGGAGGCAGAGATGATGTAATGGAGGTGTTTCCGGCTCATCATCCCGAGAGTCTCTGAAACACAACACAATCAGATGAGCTTTAGAGTCCTGGTGAAGACAGGTATTATTATTCCGGGCTCTGTTGTTGTGGGACCACCGGAGACGTTAATTCATCCTAACGCGTCTAAACTAAATGAACGCAGAACCGAATGTGTCCAATCAGAATGTGACACACTCTCACTGTCTTACAGCTTTATAGATAAGCAGATTAACTCAAATCAGTGTCGCCTGCTGTCTATAATATTCACTCCAGTCATGTTCAGTTGAGTTGGTAGGTTCCACTGATCATAACACAACACAGGGCATTATGGGGTGGATCTTTATGGTTTGAACAGAACAGACAAATAAAATTCCAAAAGATGTAGTAAAGGAAAACCAAACTTCATGACCTATAAAAAATAAAATCAGATATAATTTAGTCAGAACTTTCTCCAGTTGAATGTGCGTTCAGGACCATTTGCTGCCCCTTGCAAGTTGCATGCAGCCACATTTTTATTTTATTTTATTTTATTTTAATTTTTTTTTTTTTTTTTTTGTGGGGCGGGGACTACCATCAAATAATTAGAGTTTAAATGAGTCATTGTTTTTAGTGGGGTATGTTTTTTTAGAGAGAAGTTTGAAAACTTGTGGATGAAGGCTTATATAAAAAGCCTAAGAAGGAGGTTAAAATATACACAAACACACAAAAATTACATAAAAAAAGAGTATCGAGTCCAAAAAAGTAATATAAAAATACAAATAAAACATTATACAAATTAGAAAGTTCAAGAAGAAAGATTAATAGAGGTCAGGCTTGCTGTTCCTTCCATTATGTTCCTTAAAGTGTCTCTGACTTGCTCTGGTCGCAATAAAACACTTAGAAACCTTATTTAATGAAACATGGTGCAAATTTGTTTTGTTCAAAATTTATAAATTTTTATGAGCTTTGGTCTCAATTGAAAAAAGAAGTGATGAAACAGGAAGCAGCTCTTTGTTTACATCTTACATCATTAGAAAGCATTTGTGAGCTGGTGTTTTCATTGATAAAATGGTGAAACGCTGTATATCAGCTGGTTGTAGCAACACTGCTCCATCACTGTATTTCACTAAATCTGATTCAGAGAATGATGAAATCCCTCATACATAAAATATTTCGGAACATGTTCTGACTCAGTTGGTTGGAGTTGATCATTTGTGCAGTCAAGATCAAGTCAAATCCATGTTCATGCAGCAGACTGACCAATAAACATCAACTATTATTTCTATGAACAACACAAGATCACACTCTCAACATGTGGAGTTCTAAGCTGAGGAACATGAATGTTATAAATAAAAAAAGGGACTGGAGTTTGAAATGAGAACATGGCCTGTTGGGTCAAACCAGCTGCTGTTCTGAGGATGTGTCATGAACGTTTCTTTATTCACAGCTGATTCGACTTAGTCATAATTACGCCCCATAAAAACACAGATCATCATAGAAATACTCACGTTGTCACCAGAGTTGTGCATATGCGCTAGTGGATTTTGGTCTCTTTTCTTTTTTCTTCCACTGGCTTTTCATCCATAATTTGCATCCACGATGACACTGAGACTGACTGTGTTTGAGCCTCATAACGTGAAGCCTGCGGAACCAATTTCATTCAGCTGTGAGCATCAAAACTGCTCTTCATATATCTTCTTCTGACTCATTGATTTCTCGTTCAGAAAGAAACAAACACTCAGAAACAACAGATTCCTGATTTGATTCTCCGTTTTCTGCCATAGTAAATGTTTACATCTCCTGTTCCTGCCTTTTGTCACTTTCCTAAATGCACCTCCCACAAAATTGTGCAGCGATATTTCATAGATATGCATATTTGAGACTTTATTAATGGAAATCTGCACAAGTGTCCACATGGCACAAATGTAATATTGATTGATATGAGGTAGTAAAATAACATAAACATCACATGTCAGAGACACATTAAAGGTGCAATAAATGGAACACTCCTTAAAGCTGTTTCAATTTTTTCAACATTTACAACACATCATGTGGGAATGTGCTTGACACTGCAGTCCCAACTACTGGTGGGACCAGAACTACTTCCAGCTCTCTGTATATAGCAAACAAACAAATAAATATAAAGATAAATTCAACAAGAAGATTGGAAGATGCACTTCAGTATAAATGGATATCAACCCAACTAACTCCAGCCAAAATGTTCTATTTTTGTCACAAGTCCAAATGACATTTTCACAAAACTTTTTAGATTGTCGCTTTAAAACCTCACCAGAAAGCAACAGATTTACCAATTTCATTTATTTTTTGTTTCTTTGGTGGAAAAAAGGCAAAGTTATGTAACAGATATTGGGCCCCAGAACAGATGCAGACTTCGTCTGGTTAACCTAATCTGCACCCTGAGGGCATATCTTGTCTAGATCAGAAAATATTACATAAGCAGAGGGGTATCAGAGGAATGCTTGAAAATAAAACTTTCTCTCTGGCCCACATGTTCAGCATAAATAAATTTCAGAGGGGAAAAAAATCACTATGACTCCATGAAATACGTTTTGATCTACAGTTTCTGCATTTTATTGTTGAACAACACCATCAGGGTTTTGGGAATCTTAGATGAATGAATTTGTCGTGGACTTCAAAGAAGAAGGTGAGGCTCTCATTATAAAACATTATTATAATAATAATAATCAAAAATAAGATCAAATAAATATTTGTCCACAAATCTGTTATAAATGTGTTTTCTGCACGATTCCAATTATTTTAACATTTAGCTGATTTTGCACATTTTCTGATCAAACACAGAAACTGGAAGTGAGGCAGCAACAAGCCTCACCTCATCTCTGAATGTACATACAAACTGGGTTGTGTGGCTTGTGCATGTTACAAGTATTAAGTTAACAAATGCTAAAGTCAGCAGGTCAGGTGTTCTACAGCAGGTTAAGACTTTTAAAACCAAAAGAAAATAAAAAGGAATTTTACACTTTAACACAGTGAAGGAAAGGAGCAAGTACTTTCTACAAATAAAAATTATAGCACAAGTAGTTTTCTGTTTTAAAAAAGAGGTGAGACCAAGTTTTTATATACAATCTGAATTTAAAAATAAACTTTACGTTAGGCGAATAATTCCACTTTTTTCTGGTTTTCTTCCTGATCAGCAACATGTTTTATTAAAAAAAAAAACAAGAAATGTAACTGAGGGTCAAATGTGAAATTGTGTTGCACATGTCTATTTCATTTCAGATCTAATTGTTTATGACACATGAAGGTGCACAAAACAAAATAGTTTTATCCATCATCTCGCTCTAAAAAGTTCCTTCAAATCTGATCCTGTATCTCTGCCTGTTGGTGTGTGAGTGAGAGAAGAATGATAATGAGATATTAAACATTACCAGGAGTCAATATGCTGCCAGCTGAATAATAAATAACTTACTATTTTGAGTTCTTATCTACTGTAAATCTGACTCCAAGGGTGTCGGTGCTTCAACAGCCATAAACCTCATGTCACTGATCTTTACTACAATGAGCCTGCAATAAACATATTTGCTTGCTATAAATATTTTATTATAGCGCCAAACCCATCCCGGAGTAAAGGTCTCACCGGTGGCTTCAAACCCACACCTACCGGTAGAGCCTATTTATGGCTCCGCCCCGTGGAGTTCACCTGAGTCACACTTCGCTGTATGCGCTCGTGCGCAAGTTCTACTGTTGTTTTCCATTGCCTGCTTCTGGACAAAAATCCGAACAACCTGTTGACATTTTCCTCTTTTTTTTTTGTCTAACATGCTGAAGTTATTGAAATGTCTGCACGATTCGGAACTTGTGGCCCGATTCCAGAGAAGATGCGGTCTCTTCCTTGTTGAAGCATCCTGTCATGACGCGGGGAAGACCCGGTCTATTAACGGAGCTTTGATCCACAATAAAAAATCAAGATGGGACCACCAGGACAGCAATTCCAACTATAAATACAACCAGAATGGATACGCTGTTAATGTAAGTCCTTTAAAAACCAAAACTGACTTAGTCTGGGAAAAATTGAATTAATTAATAGAAAAAGTAGCAACAAAAGATTGTAATTAAGTCATATACAGTAAAAATGTAAAAAAGAAAGAGAGCTACGTTTTAAAATAACGATGTTCTTATTAGTAGTAGTATGCACTCAGGTGTTTTGGGGGATTGAAGCTTAAGCACCGCCTCCGATTTATTTAAAGATGTGCAAACCAGATGTGACTGGCTGTGCTGGTTTGTCTGGTCTGGCCACCTGAACCTCATTTACATTTCAGCAAGTTGTGTGAATTTATCAATCCGTCTTTTGTTTGTCTGAAAACTAGTTTGGTAAAGAAACAGCTGCACCACATTTTCTCAGGAGTCAATAAAGGAAAATAAAAGATGAACTTATTGATCACGAGGAGCAGAGGGTTCCTCTTTTAGTTAGCTCTGAATAAACATTGTTTTATGTGTAGAAGCTGCAAAAACACGCAAAGGGTGTAGTCAGGTGATTACAGAGTTGACCTAATTGATCTAATTTAATCCCTCTACCCACTTCAGGTTCCATGTTTCAACATGTTTTGTGTTTTTCTGTTTGTTCACTGCAGAAGTGCAGCCGGCCTCAGTATGAAGTGAGGAACTGGCTGCTGCACTTCCTCTTCCTGTTCTCAGCTGGCCTTGGTCACGAGGTTTTTTACATCACCTGTCTGCCCTGCATACACTGGAACCTGGATCCTTTCCTTTGCCGTCGTCTTGTTAACATGTGGACCGTAAGTCTGAGCCTTAGGGAAGATTCAGGAGTTGGTGTGTGCTTGTATATGACTTCTCCTCAGGAAGCACAAATCCATGATGTCTGTCTCCTTCACAAAGACACCTCTCTTCTCACGGCTGTTTTATCGCCTTCTCTTCACTTTACAATGTCTTTTAATGCCCCCCTCCCCTCAAGTGACCTGTCTCTGACCACCAAGTCCATACATCCCCAGGCCTAGAGGGGATACAAGGGGCAGCCTGACCAGGAACCCTGACATATGAAGAGGACACATTACAGACTGCTTGGATCTCCTTGTTAGATGTATTTTCTAACAGAACCCAGTTTATTAAGACTGAAGACCCTGAAGCAAGTCAAACACCATCACTGAACAAGTCTGCATGACACTTTCAGTGACACTCAAACAGACATGCACCTTTACTCCCTCAGTGCGTGTGTGATAGGCAGTGTGTTTTTGTGGCCTTCGTGTCCCTGCCCCAAGCGCTTGGTGGGTGCCCTGTGTATGAACCCCTGGTTTTCCTCCAACCCCCACCCCCAAGGGGGACGAGATGCCTTTCTTCTATAACCCGTCTGTACCATGCCCTCATGTGAACTCCTTTTCAAACACACACATAAACTCCAACACACACTAGCTCACACTCATTGCCCCCTATTTAGTTAGACATTACCAGCCCCCAATGCAAGCACGACCAACAGAGCGTTTTATTGGCCTCATCACTATTTGAGCAGAGCGTTTTTTTCTTGTAGCCCTCGAGGTAGCACCTCTGACATCTAACAGTGGCCCAGCATTTTGCCAATGGAGTTCTGGCTAATGTTGATTGAATGATGGACAGACCCATATTCTTGTGTCCATCACTTCTCCTTTTACTTTCAGGGTGTCTTACGTTGACTTAGACAAACAAAGGTATCATAAACCATATATTCAACTATTACATTACAGTGATGTGTTATTGTTGCACTGTTATTTTGGAATCATACACCAACTACTCTTTAGAGTACTCAAAAAATACACTATAGAGTTGTAGTTAAATATAAAAACACAAGAGTAATGTCAAAACATTGTTATTAGAATGAAATTTTAGTGTTATTTTGATTTTTATTCTCCAGTTCTATGAATTAAAAGGAAAGGGTCATTTTTAGGTCAGATGCTTCAAAGAAACCTTTAGAAAACCGAACTGGTCGTGACCTGTAATAATAATGACGACATTTGTCAACAGTTTGACCAAAAATTTGACCCAAAAATGTTCCTCTGTGTAAATTTGTGAAGACTTAGAAGATCCTACAATCTACATTGAATTAAATCATCCACAAATTTAGAAAATCAGAAGGAATCTCTTGACACAAGGTCAAAACTGATTGCTCATGATTTGTGGGTCTTGAGCTCAAAAACACTTCCAGATATTTCTGGTTGTCAACACAGCCTGCCATGCAATCCACAACAAGCAGTTAAAGTTGTATCACTGTGCAAATTTAATCTAATAAATTTAAGATTTACCGTGCAAAGAAGAAACCTGATCCAGAAATGGCAACATGTTCTCTGGGTCAAAGTTTCTGGAAAATTA
Source organism: Pachypanchax playfairii (assembly GCA_006937955.1). Taxonomy (NCBI): domain Eukaryota; kingdom Metazoa; phylum Chordata; class Actinopteri; order Cyprinodontiformes; family Aplocheilidae; genus Pachypanchax; species Pachypanchax playfairii. The sequence goes on from SSNP01000052.1 coordinate 1,165,452, forward strand.
AAACTGTTCTATAGTCAGATTTGATCCAAATATTAAAGGTACAGTATAAGAGTTTTACAGGGAAATACTCACACAACAGTTTAATGTCCCACCGATGTTGAAAATGAAGTCCCATTGTAACAGATCTGGATCTCAGTCAACTGGGTGGTCGCTAGTTTCTGTCATTTTAAAACGCTGGTCCGGACCAGAATCATTATTTACACGTCCAGACTTCCTGGTTCCATAACGAATCACATGTGAGTCTGCAAGGCTGCCAAGTCTTCAACACAAGCAGCAAAAAGTAAGAAACCATCACATCCTTCCAACTGATCAGCCGAGCTGCACCTGATGGAGCGTTCAAACACATTGGAAAACTCAACACTGAACAAATAGGCCTTCAGATGTTCCCAAAAATTGAACAAATACAAGAAAAACTAAATGAGGATCAACATCAGAACTGGCAACCTAGAAGGGAGGGGAGGGGGTGAGTGGCTGAGAGCAGACATTTTTTTTTACATGAACTGCAGGATTCAGATTTGACAACAAGGTCAAATTCTTACATACTGTACCTTTAAATTTGTTTTAGAAACAGTGGTCACTGTGTCCTGCAGACTAAAGAAGAGAGGAACCATTCAGCTTGTTATCAGCAGACAGTCCAAAAGCTGCATCTCTGATGGCATTTGGTTGCATTAGTGGTGTAGGCAGGTTACACATCTGGAAAAGCTTCATTAATGCTGAAAAATACATGAGGCTTTAGAACAACATCTGCTCTCCTATCCAACATCTCTTTCAAGGAAGACCTTTCTTATTTCAGCAAGACAATACTAAACTCCATATCTCATCCATCACAACAGCATGGAGCACCACAGGAGACAAGTCCACATGCTGAATTGACCTGACTGCATTCCAAATCTTTCATCATTAGAAACAATCTAAAATGAAAAGTCCAGCCACAAAGCTGAGCAGCTAGAATCCTGCGTCAGACAAGAAGGGAATAATATTTTTCTCCAAAAATGCCAGAACACCAGACAATCTAAAAATAATATATATTTATCATTATTTTACTCTATAATAAAACAACCATTATATGTGCTATTTCTTTAGAAATAAGGACCTGCACCATTTCTCATCTAAATATACACTCACTAAGAGGCATGTCCACATGAAGAAAGATCAAAGTGCAGAGCTGCTCTTGACACGATCAATATGCTTATTCACAAGGTCAGACAGTCTTTAACTCTTCCTCGAATGTCACCAGACTGTCTCTGGGTCAGCCCTTTTGATGTAAATGTTACAAAGGCACCAATGAAGCAGCCCAGCACGTCTCAGTGGAGGCAGCTGAATGTGGTGTTTGTGTAGGTGGTGGGTGCAGGGGTGGGTGGTGTTATATCATTCAAGCACTAGAGCTAGTTGGTAGATTCATTGTGTAAAGATAGAGAGAGGGGGTGCAGAAGACAATATGCACACAGTTTGGATTGTTGTATAAATACACAATTGTGGTTCTGTAATGGTCTAATATGCGAAGATTGGAAAAAAGTTAGCATTAGCATCAGTGTAACAAGACACCGTTACAATATATAGTATCTCAGATTTATACATTTATATCCAAAATTTAGCTTGTTGAGTTATTTGACTGGACAGATAATCACTAAAGAATGTTTCATAGTAGCCTGCTAGCAAGTTTAGCTTTCAAGCTAAGACGCCATATGAGATCACTCCCATGTCAGCGTGTAGAAGCAAGAGTTGAAACCAAATAATACTGTATCATTCTTTATTTTTGTTTTGACCTGTTTTAAATAGTTTTGATCATGTGGATGTTTTGTCTGTCAGTTTTTTTTTTTCTCTTGGCTGTCAGATTGAGCTTCTGGTTGTTCAAAACATGCGTTGGAAATCTATAGCATTTAACTGCTGTTTGAAATTTAGAATTCTTACAAACAAAGTTTAATAAATTATTTTTATTACAACAATGTTTTGATAAAGGATCATAAAAGAGTCACTGTACATGAATCTAAGTGAAGTAACTTAAGTCTCATTTCAGGTTAGTGCTGAACCTCACTGATGCACTTGGTGCCAATTTTATTAATATAGCAAATTGAAACAGCTTGGCCACAGGGTTTTACGATTCGGTCAAACCAAATAACACAGCAACAAAGACAAGGTAAAAAGAATAATAAAATAAAGTAGAAAATATCTAAACAGCATAAAACAATCAGTTCTATATGTCATAAACTCGGCTCTTGTTCAAAGAAAAGGTTTTTAAAAGAGGTTTAAAAGACTCAACTTCCTGATCCCTGGTTAAATCCTGTTGAGTGTCTACTTCCATTTACAGGGAAATAACTGTCTGCTTCCAGTTACCACATTAATGGTGGATCAGTACATATCTACTTTGCCATGGTAACAAGCATTTCCTCATTATAGTGTCAATAGAGAACATAATAACAACCTTTCTATTCTTTTCCCTAAATACACACATTAGTGTCCCACTCCCTCTACACACACTGCCTCCTTGCTCCTCACTGAAGACAGCTATTCATTAAATATACAAGGCAGAGCTTTAAATAAACTTGGAGCTGGAGCAGGCTGCCCTCTCAGAGGGCCGCTGGGGATCTCATGAAACAGAATAGGTTGTGCATTTGGTTGGACACACGCATACACAAATACACTTAGACCTATACGCTAACACCTGCGTACACATCTGCACCATATGCACGACCTGTCTCACCCACCAGCTGAAGACGGTGTGTCAGCAATCCTGTCTGCAAATATGTTTCTTATGCTAGATTTAGTTTCTGCAGCGTCTGGGCTTTATTCTGTGGTGCGTGTTCAATTTTCTCTATTTTATTCTTAGAATAAGGATGTTGATTAGTTATTTATGAGCAACATTTTTTTTTAATAGATCTTTTTAAGTGATTCCAGATCTGGACCTAATTTTTACTTCTATTTATTGTTTTCCTCTTTTTTCTATTTTCCACTTCTCTCGCTCTCTTATTGGTATTTAATTGAAAGTTATAGTGTTTGAACATAATAATAATGTTCAGCATTTAAGAGTCAAACATTAGAAAATCTGCTTTCTGCTCTAGCTGGTGATGTACATCGGTCAGGTGATGAAGGACGTGTTGAAGCTACCTCGCCCTATTTCACCGCCTGTGGTTAAACTGGAAACGCGAGTAGATGCAGAGTATGGACTGCCCTCCACCCATGCCATGGCAGCCACTGCCATCTTCTTCACATTTTTACTAAGTGCGCCCTCCAGAGTACAGGTGAGCATCAGTGCAGCTTACTAACAGGGCTCATTTACACGTCTTTCTGTTCCTTATTTATTACATCATTACTAATATTAAAACTCCACACATAGAGTATTTTACCAAAATGAATAATCACAGATTGTGTCCTCCATTACAGGGAGAATATTAAGGCTATGCAGAATATTTAACAGCAATTGACATATTTTGAGGTTATAAGATTGTCACTGACTTTCACAGATTATTTCTAAGATTAGTGAAGTAGCGATTTGTGTTAAAATAGTCAAGCGTCTTTGTTCAGATCCATATGAAGTTTGAAGGACTTTTATTTTGTGGATGACAGATTGGGATGAAAGGAGACGTCCTGCTTTCCATCTTAAAGTCTTGACTGACCTGTTGGACAATGGTCTCAGAGAGGCAGGACCATCCGTCATTATCAGCCACACCCATCGAGCTGTTGTTTCATCCTCTGATAGACTGGATTGAGTTAATGACTGTCAGTTCACTCTCCTGCCTCCCTCCCTCTTCATCCTCCCTTTATCTCTCTCACCCCATTTCCAGTCTATAAAACACTCCAAGGCTCAAACACAGGCTGTCTTAATTAAGCTCTACGTTGTATGAATGTCTAATTTATACAGACTCTCCAGCTGTCACGCTGATGTGTGGTCAGATCAACTTCTCCAGACCAGAGAAATCAGATTAACAAATATAAACAGTAGCGTACTAGTTCTCAAGGAATTACCTGAATATGAGTAGCAGGATGTTACAGAGGAGCTTGAATAGCCCTTGAGTCCTCAGGGCAGCACTGCTTATTCCCAAAGCAGCTCAAAGGTCACGATAGTCAATCACAGACTGACCCCCTCTGGTCCCTGGCATCCTTTGTGGCCATTCAACCGCTCTTCATGAACTACCACTGAATAGGCTTCCAGCTGCAAAAGACAGGAAAAGATGGAGGTAGAGGGAGGGTGGAAGAGTTAAATGAATACGCAAGACTTCTCCTCTCACTGTTATTTAAATGGAGGGTGGGAATAAAACCTGCTGCAGAGTAAAAGAGAGGATGGAGAGGTAGAAGAAGAATAAAGCAATCGTGAGATGATGGCAGCATGCCAAGCAGAGCGAATAAATGTCAAGATGTAACACATGACAAACCGGCACACAAAGTTTAGTAAATGTTTCACTGTGATGTTTAGTAAAAAATAAAACCCTGTTTTTGGTGTTTCAGTTCCGATTCGATGTCGGTCTGCTGGTTGCATTGACGCTGTCATCCTTAGTGTGTCTGAGTCGTCTCTACACTGGCATGCACTCAGTTTTGGTGAGTTTTTCATTTCACACAAACTCACATATATTCATACAGTGTCTATCTGGTGGCATTCAACATTAAATCCAATCCATAATTCTGTGTCCAGGTAAACTGTCTCTCCTCTTTTGTTTTTACTGGAAATCTGTTCGAGAGGAAACATTAAAATCTCAATATTCACGTCCGTGTTTGGCACATTATGTTTTCACTGTCACCATTGACACTCAACATGGCACATTTAAAACTATTGTTAGGGGCTGTGGACCAACTAACTTGCTTTTAAAAAAATAATAGAAGAAAATATTCTAAAATACTTTTTTATTGGTTGACAAAGATCTAGAAAGTTGTTGACAACATACAACTCTTGACAGGATCAACTCCGCCCATGAAACTCACGTATTTGAATATGAGATGTACAATATTCTACCCAACATGTCATTCACCATTTCTTTTGTATTTAGTTAACAATCAATTTACCACAAGTATTGACTAGATATGTAAATATATTTATTTATCTTTGCTAATGTGATGCAATCTGTTTAGATCCTTATGTACGGCTATTAACACTTGATTTAAATGTGCTTTGGATTTTGATTTAAGATTAGAGAAGTCTAACCAAATTACCTTCACTTTTCATTTAGATTAAAGAGCAACTCACCCCCTCTAAATGATCTTCCTGCCTTCTAACTGCTTTTTCAAATAATGCTAAAGAAGCCGTTACCTAGGACCCTGAGGAAGAGGCGGTCCTGAGCTGTGATTGACGTGTAGCACTTCTCCATGTTTAGATTAGCTCCAGTGTGACTCTGCTGTGTTGCAGAGAGGTAACTCGAGCATGATGAGATAAATCACATCCACACAATCACAACCACTGCAGTGAAGTCTTTGCCCAGATTTCATTATTCTTTTACTGATATTAGTTATTCTGTTTGTCGTAGTTTTCAGCCAGTTGCTCTAAATCCCTGTGTTCAGCTCTTTGGTGAGAAGCTGGAGACAACGGGTGGGTGTGGTGAGTGTCTCTGAGAGATGGTTTTATACTCAGGAGGCGTGTCTTAGAGACGATACTGGTGACGTAGACATGAACCGCTTTCAGCCAATCACAAAATTCAAATGCAATAACCACCTTTCAACCCTAAGAGGGCAGCACTAAGATGTTTTAGACCAAAAAGTGTAGAATTTAACAAGTTTACATGAAAATGTCAAAAAATGCCCAGAAACTGAAAGATTACATTAAAGACCCACTAATACAGTTTATGAGCAGAAAAAAATCTGTTTTGAGGGTGAGTTGCTCTTTAAAGACTTTTGGAATAAAAATGGTTTCATTTTAGAATCCGTCTAAAGGAGAAAAGAATAGAGAAATGGTGTATGTCATAGGCCGAAGCCTAACGGGGAAATGTAAATGGTAAAGGTCCTGTATTTGTATAGTACTTTTCTAGTCATTCAGACCACCACAGAACGGAGGGGCTAACATTCATACAACCCGATATGCAAATTGGGGCCAACATGGGGTTCAGTGTCTTGCCCAAGGACACTTCGACATGTGGTGGTGGATGCCGGGATCGATCCACCAACCTTCAGATTGGAGGACGACCGCTCTAACCACTAATCACAGCTGGAAAGAGGTCGACTTCTGATTTGGAAGTGAGCAGACCACGTGTCAAAGAATCCTTGGGCAAGTTACTGAACCCTGAAACCACCCTGCCGTACAGATGGTGGCTCTGCTCCTCTGGGATGGGTCAAAAATAAGTTCCCCAAAAGAGATCAATAAAGTATCAATTACGATTTAATGAAAATCTTAGATTTTAGATAATAAATGATACATGTTACCAGTTTAGTTGTAAATGTTTCGTAGCATTTGTAAATTCTAATAAGTTTACAACATTTGAACTGTTGCTCTTATTGTTCTGCTTTCAGGATGTGCTGTGTGGCGTTTTCATCTCCGCTATCCTCATTCTGGTCACTTATCCCTTCTGGGACTCATTTGACAACTTCCAGCTGACCAGCCCCTTTTCCCCTGTCGTGGCTCTGTCAGTGCTCCTCTTCCTCAGCTACACCTACCCAGAGCTGGACCATTACAGCACCACAAGAGGAGATACGACCACTATTCTTGGAGCGTGTGCTGGCTGCTCGGTGGGATACTGGGTGAATGAGCAGTTGGGTCAGACTTTTGAGCCCCAGGGTTTGTTACCTGTATCTCTCTCCCCACTCACAGCACAGAAGGTGGTATCGGGTACCGGTCGCTTCCTGGTTGGAGTCGTGGCGCTAGTGGGAACTCGACAGATAGTAAAAAAACTAAGTCTGAAATTATTATACGTTTGGTACGGGGTGCCAAAAACTGATGAGAATGCCAAGAAGAGAAAAAACATCGAAGTGCCATCAAAGTTTGCCACTTATACAGCTGTTGGACTTGTGAACTCTATATTAGTCAACAGAGTTTTTGCTCTACTTGGGCTATGACCTTTAAACATCTTGCAAGAATGATTTGATCTGAACAACTTGGACCTCATACGTACTTGTTTTATTTGACATTAAATGATCTTTTTGTAAATATATACATCGCTATATATATAAAATATCCAATAGTAGTGATTCACAATATTACATTTGTGACTGACCTACAACTAACAGAAAAATATAGTTTACTTATGTGAAACAAAGTATTTATATTGTAGAACTGTAGCCATGTTTGTGTCCCATCTTGTGATGGAACAATGTGACACGCTTGTACCAGCTAAAGCTTTCAACGATGGCCAATTTTAGCCTCTCACGTTTATCATTTGGCATGTTGGAGCAAGACATCTGTTGATTCATAGCAGCTACTGAAAGTTTGTTGCAGAGGTGAAAGTTTCTGTTTTAAAGCAGTGAAGTTAAAAAGAATGCTGGAGCACCTGTCAGACTTCTTTTACAAGCTTTCATTGTTCTTTACACAGCCTATTTTGTTGAGGCAGTTTGCTAGCACCTTTGAATTGCTAGTAGTTCATGATAAATTTTTAAATTGTATCTATTTCAATGTAAAAACATGCACTCCCCCCAAAAAACACTTAAAATTTTTCGAAGTTAGAAGGGCTTTATTTGATTTCTGATACAAGTACAAAAACTCCCTACCATCAAAGAACAAGAAGTCTTTCTTAAAATAAACACCAGACCTGTTTTTTCCCCCAACATGGTGTGAAAAACTACATTGTTTCAAACATCACCCTTCATTTAAACCAAGATCAGACAACAGATCTCTATTCAGATTCAGATTTTATTAAAAGCAGCCACATCCACTGATTGAACATATTCTTCGAAGGCGGTAATGGCTTCCTCCAGCAGATCTGTGCCCACCTTTTCATCCTCCACCACACATCCTATCTGCAGCTTCTTGATGCCGTAGCCCACGGGAACCAGCTTGGACTGCCCCCACAGTAGACCGTCTATGTCGACACTACGGACACACTCCTCCAGCTTGGTCATGTCCGTCTCATCATCCCAGGGCTTGACATCAAGCAGGATGGAGGACTTGGCGATGACCGCCGGCTTTTTCGATTTCTTGGCGGTATATTCAGCAAGGCGCATTTCCCTTATTCTTGCCGCCTCTGCACTCTCTGCCTCATCATCGGAAGCGAAAAGATCGATGTCATCTTCAGTGGAATTATTTGTCGAGGTGGGAGGGGTATTTGGGAGAACAAACTGACTGTTGGCTGGTGGGAGACACTCTCTCTCCATCTGGAAGGACTTGATGTGATTGTACCAGCGCCAGACGTGACAGAAGGCCTGAGAAGGAGAAGAAGGGATCGCATCGAACACGACAACGTCCGCTTGGGATGCCATGAAACCCTCTATATAGCTTTTGTCAGCCAGGAATTGATCAAGCGCTTTGAGGCCTTCTTGTGTGTTCATGTCACCAAACAGAGTTTTTGTGGAAAGCAGGTGGGAGGACGGCGCCTGCTGGGATCCACCACGCGTTGGAAAGTGGTGCTTGATGGTTTCCTTCATGGGGACGTCATGTGTGAGGAAGGTTTCTGCAGTGAGCCCACTGAAAGAATCAAAGCAACAGGTCACTGAATTTAATTATCATACATAAGGTATAAGTAGTCGGAGTTACGAGCAGACATGCATGCAAAAACCCACGCAGACTCACAACACAGAACTGTTGTTAATTTTTAATATTTCAACCTTTAGTAAAAACAGCCTTGTTACTCAAAGATAAAACAATAGTTTTACATATGATACTAGTCATCCTATTTTTCTATACACCAGCAAAACCAATCATCATTCTCCTAAACTGAAAAATCAAATCGACGTATATTTAATTAATTTATCCTTTTTAATGGATCATATATTTTTGCTGTGTAAGTTTGTAACAGATGTTTAGGAAGATGAAATCACAGAAAGGGCTCGATGTCCATCTCCAGAGACGAGCAGGGCATGGTCAGCTCAAAGTGGTTGATGACGTCTGGGTGCAGGACTCCGAGACGACCTACACTCCTTCCTCGAACAAAGATCTCAGCACAGCGGCCAGGGAAAAATGTGGGATCTGGAAAAGAAATAAAAAACACAGAAAAACAGTTACGCTAAAGAACAAACAAGTTACAGGCCATCTCACTTTTTATAATATTTAAACTTCCCTAAGCACAAAATACTTCAAAGCTTCAATAACCCGATTACAAACCACAATTTACCATCTTGTTTCTGTGTTAGCTGAACCAGTTTGTTCTTTCCAGCACTGAAGCACATGTTGGTTTTTTCCTGTTTATCATAGAGATCATGAGTTATTCAGAGAATGTGGGTGAAACTATGCTCCCTTTCTTGTATGTCATTTGTTCGCCAACATTCTTCACAACAGAAAACTTCTGCACATCCAAACAAATGCAAACCTAGACGGGAAACTGCATCTTGTGCAAATCTATTATCACTGTTTTGTGTTTTGGTTTGTTTTCTTTGCACGCACTCAACATTAGCTGTATAGTTTTTATTTAACTTTTTTTCTTGCCCGTCTCTGGGCAGGAAAAAGAGATCATTTTGTGTATTTTGTGTTTCTCGTGTCAAACTACTTTGACTATATTCTACTAGTAGTAATAGTATTTTTTGTTTTGGATATTTCATATAATCAGACTCACTGTTGTGACAATCATCTAAAGATGCAGAAAGTATCAGAGCTGAAAGTAAAAGTTTGGTCAAATAATTCCCTTTCATTTCATTTAAATACACCATTAAAACAAAAGTTACAACTAAAATCATCTTAAAGCCCTTAAACAAAAGTCCAGTTCACATTAACAAGTCTAGACTTAAAGCCAATTATTTAAAGTTGATCAGATTCAGTCAGTTATGAAAAGTTTTCAATATAAGGAACCAGCAGATTGGATTGAATTGTCAATTCAACATAATCCTGAGCTGCACGGACTAGTGACAACTGAAAGCAATGACTCCCTCTTAACAGAAAGAACCAGAACCTGGATGAGACCTTCTGCCTCAAATCACTGGGGTCTGAGAGGAAAGAGACAGACACAGATGGATATAGGCTAGTTGTCATTTCTATGGAATGATATTTGAATTTAATATCAGCATAATAATAAATACAGAGAAAGTAAAGACAGCAGAGTCAAGAAACGTGGTCAGTATGTCCCTCCAGCAGTCTAAGCCTGTAACAGCATAACTAAAGGGATGGATCAGGATGACCTGAGTTAACACTAACTATAAGATTGAGCAAAAAGGAAAGTTTGAAGCTTATTCCTAAAAGTAGACATAGTGTCTGTCTCAGATTAAAACTGGAAGCTGGTTCTACAAGAGATACTTCCTGATCCTGCTACCCCTCCTCAACCTGTTGCTCGAGAATAATAAGCGTGACACGATCATCATGCTGCAAACAGGTTTCTAGAAGACAAAGTTAATCAATATGATGTGCAAATGTTGCTTGGCAATAAAGCTCAATTTTGATCAGTTTTAAATCTTTAACTATCTTAAATTCTATTAACCACATCTGAAAGTTTCATTTCCTGTTTGTTCAGTTTTAGTAGCCGTGTTTGTTTTAATGAGAAATGCATGTCTTGCTGTTTTTAATCTGAAACTTGTATCAAAAAAATCTGTAAAAGCAATTAGTTTCTGAGATACTGTGACTGCAAAAGCAATACTGTGTGTAAATAGATCATAAAATCTAAATGGCATCAAAAACCGTAAGACTTAAATCAACTCACTCGGTTTGTAACTAAACAGACATGTCATAAGATAACAAGCTGCTATGGCAACCACCCCCCACAACTCACACACCAACATGGCATTCTCCCATAATGCCCTGCTTCTTCCCACAGTATTTAGTTAATCCAACAACTGGACTTATTTTTCTGTTTCTTGACTAGGTTTCACCTTCCTGTCAAAAGGTTTTTTAGTTCAGATCATGACTTCCAGGCTTATAAACTGTTGTGACCAAGGTCACTTTAACGAGCGTATTCATACCTTGGCCACTTGTTGGTTTACGCATCATCTGCTTGTACTAAGAGTGTGCTGCCATGGCAACCATATAAATAGCTCTTGTATATCCTAAATAATCAGTCAGTCAGTGAAACACTTCCATTTAAAGATGGCAGCTAAGCACTCTCTCTGCAACTTTTAGCAGAATATCACCAGGCTGATGAACTTTAACATTTGTCAGCATTTTAAACGAAAAGTTGATTGTCAACATTTTAAAAGTTAAAACAGTGTAAATAATGACTAATCCTACAACAAGCTACAAACATAACTGTTAGCTTCAACAATAAATGTCTGGATTTTATTGTTTGAGCGCACAAGTGCTAATCTAAGTAATGAAAGATGAATGAATTCTGCACACACATTCTTTAACTGCCTTTAATTAAGATGAATTGAACACAATGCAGAACTTAAAGCTAATGAAATTATCAAATTTTTGCATGCATGAAAGCTGCATTAACAGCTACTGTGAGCGCATGTTAAGGGAACTTTTGCACATTGAAATTGTGAGAAAACACCTGAGTGAACTGTATTTGTTTGCAGTGGTTTAGCTAAATTTAGCTAAAACTCCAGGGTGAGATAAGTAATCATCAATAAGGAAGCATCAGTCACAATGACCCACATGAACGATTACTTTGTACGAATCTCCCAGTTCCTACTAAATCTGGAGTTCATAGACATTCGTGGAGTATAGTTTCCGCCCACTTTCGGAGGTAGTTGGCATGACAGCTGTTCAATTTACAAGAGCAACTTGAGGCATTCTAGAGAGAATGAGGTGATTTTCTGCCAACCACTGGCAGTAGACTTCTTATATGTTCTTTGTGGGGACTTTGAAACCTTCCTCTGGTCTATGTAGGACTACATTGCAGACCAGAAAGTGGTGTCAAGGCGCCCCCATGTAAGCCTCACAGCATGTTCAAGTCATTACTACTAATATCCTACGACTTTCGGTACATTTAGCCCGAGGAATATCATCCAAAATTGTGTGTTGGTAATCAAATCTTCTTTTTAGGAATTTGTGGAAACGTTTTTTATTTTCAAGATGGCAACAATGGAGAGAAAACTCCTGCTGTACCTTCTACAGATTTAGAATAAAAAAGAAAAACATGTAGCAGTTACAGCTGCTGATTTTGTTCTAGAGGAGGATAAGGAGAGAAAAGGGTTTGTGAGTGCAGTCATGGACCCAGAACCTCTAGTCAGAGACTCTGTTACATTAACTAGACCACGATCCAGAAGGTGACTACATGGCATACCTCCGGATGGCCCGTAATACATTGCATCATGTTGCCCCACTCGCGGAGAAAAGTAAAGTAAAAAGTAAGTGTCATTTTCTTGAAGCAACAGTATTTCATTATGCATTTAAATGTTCTGACCATGAACAGGCTACGAATGCTGGATTCTTATAGGCCTGCACTAAGGAGGTCGTCAGAAATGATCTTTTTCTTTTCGCAAAAAAAAAAAATCATTCATAGAATGTTAGGTTTAAGTCACCATCAAAAACAGCTGGTGCCAAAGTTTGGCTTTGAGGTTCAGATAAAATGTACCCACAACAAACAGTTTAAAATCTAAACACCTATATTAAAAGCTCTGTGCTTAAAAAAGTCCAATGACATCAGAAGTACATCTGTTGTTAACTCCAATATCTCAGGTTAAAACGGTTAAACAGTCTCAATGATCAGAGTGACCTGATCAAACAGTTTTAATATAATGTGTAATGAGAGTTAAATTTACAGAAGATGTTCCTTTTTGATCAATATTAAATAGATTTAACAAGTTTATATTTGCACCCTCGTCAAAACTTTATACAACAGAAGTAATACATTACAAAGTACTTCACATATCTGGGTCACCAAGGAACTGGTGACTCATTCCAGCGTTATCAAGCCAGTGTTTATTCATTTGTTGTTAATATTTGCGCTTTAAAAGGTCAAGAGGAATAGGAAAGTTAAAGCTTTAATATGTAGATGAGATCTGTAGGAGAGATCAGTTCACTGTTTGTGTAATTTTTACTGTCCAACTATCATTTGATGGATATTTAAAACTTACCTGCTCGTCACTTTCTATGTGACCATTTTATTTTAGTAAAATTCACTTACCTTCAAAACTCCAAGACCAAATACATAAAGTCAATAGTTTTCTTCATGGGGGTTAATACGCACGTGATCGTGGTTTCTGCCAGACAAATGGACCAAGACCTTCCATTGGACACAGCTGTTACGTGAAACAATGTCATCTGTCTGTTAAATGTTTTGCTTCTGCTTCAGATCCCTTGACTCATCATGTCATCCCTTCTCCAAGCTGATAGGCGGATGTTCCGCTGACATCTATCCACTCAGAACGACAGTGAGGTTGCGTCTGGTGCTGATGGACACATCCTGGAGATGGGCGTGTCAGTCAAGCTGTTAGGCCACGTCATGAACCCATAATGGGGTTAAAGTCACACTGACATATGGGAAAAGAAATTGTTCTAATGGTGCAGGGACAGTGGAAAAATCAGGGATATTCTCAGTGAGACGTGCACTTCACCTGTTCTAGGTGTGTGTTTTAGCCAGATGGTCAGTTTAAGCATCTCTGTGTGGGTGCTGCATGTGTCCGTCTGTCTCATGTTCTACACCCACACTTTAGATGTTCCTCCTTCAAGGTGACACCATCCCTCTGTCATAGAGCGCTCAAAGTTTTTTCCTTTTTGGTCTCACATCCTTGATTCCTCCTCCTCCTCCGTCTGCCTTCACCCTCTCCCCTTAGCCCTCATGTCTCATTCACTGATACTTGAGCCCAGTGATTTGCAGTCTGAATGGTTGTCTGAGGCAGGAGAGATTTCAAACAGCGTGACCTTGGAGGGAATAAGAGGCGAGTGGAGACTGGAGAGGTAGTTTGATTGGAGAATTCCACAGTTTGAACATTTTAAAAGGAATGAGGAAGCAAGTAAAAAATGTAACACTGCAATAAAGTAAGAAAGCCTCTTGGGGCAAACGAAGACCAAGGTGAATATAGATGATCCTGTGAAAAGCTTGAGAGCTTTCACAACACCAGTGTTACAGGAACTGATAAGATCCAACAGCAAGATAAAAGCAAACCGACTCATTCTTTTGACTTTTAACTGCAACTTTCTTGCAGATGAGCCCATGCTTGACACATGTCATAACTATCATCACAGTTAGCGATTAACCAGCCTTTCAGGATAAAGTTTATCATAAATGAAGTGGTTCTGACTTCAATATTATGTTGATATCTGGTTAAAAAGCCATCGGACTCAAGCCTCCAAAAAAAAAGATGCGGCTTTCCTCCAGATATGCACCACAGACAAAGATATGCTACATCTAACAGCCAATGAACAAACATGTCACATTCCAAAACATGTGACTTAACTTTACCTCAGTGAACATTAACAAGCCAGCTGATTGGAGCAGCCCTGCCAACCTGTTAAGTGTCTTGAAATTACTTTTGTTATGAGCTGGCGCTGTGTGAATTAAATTAAACTGAATTAAAGCCATGATACTTTTCTCATACAGACACAGACATACAAAACAAATAAGTCTGGGTTCACATAATCCCAACAAAACCAGCCTTTTAACCATCGTCCATCACCATCTTATAGATAGTAAAAAATATGCTGGTTGGATTTTCCTCATTCTGATTAAAGCCAGTCTTAAACCAACAGGATCTGTAGCTTCTTACCGTGTGCAGCCTGGATGTGGTATCCTTCACCGTGGGCGGCCTTCACCTCCAGCAGCTGCATGGTTCGGTCCAGGAGGCCGTGAATCACCTCAAAGCCTGGAGTTTTGTTGTAGTAGACGGCACAGAAGTGCCGGCTGTTTCTCGCTCCAACATCTGAAAGTTTAAAGACGGGTCGCATTATTGACCTGCTTACAAAAAGCATCAAGAATGACAAAATTATCTCAAGATAAAATGATGCTCCGTTTGCTTTTCTTTCATTGTCTTATTTATTTTATTGTTTTCCCCTGAAAATCTAGTAGATTGTAAAGTTCTAAAGGTTGTGATAGCTATAGGCCAACTTTCCAAGCTATGGACATTTTTCCAGTTGCATGCAGATGCCGACCTTTGGTCTCGTCCTTCAGCACCACATCAGATATCTCAAACAGTTTAAGGGGAAGGGGCATCTTCCTGTTGGCAGCTATAGTTTTCAGAAGGCCTGGCAGCAGAGTGGTGCGCGCCACCTAGTGGACAAAAACAGTTGTCAGGTTGGAAACGTGAGCAGTTCATTACAGAGGAAGAGAGCGCTCTCTAGTGGACAAACGACACATTCTAATCACTAACAGGTTGGTCCATCTGTTGAGTTATAATTCAAACTATCTTTATATTCCAGATTTTTATTTTGTTGTTTAAATAAAGATCATTTTGAGTTTGTTACCACTCATTTAATTCAATACAACCATCAAGAAAGAAAACAAATTTCAAATTCTACCATGTGTAGCAGTCTCATCTAGAAATAATTAAATGTTCTAAATCCAAAGTACAAATATTTCTGCAAAGTAAAATTAGAAATTACTTACACACCTGATAAGAGACTGTATAACTATTTTATGTCAGTGGGGTTCTGGAAAATCATCACTTGTTGGTAAAAAAAAATTTGATTAAAATCAGTCTCTTTATGTCTTTAACACATTTCAAAATGGTAGTTAAGAAGAATTTCAACAGGTACGAATTAAGTGATAAGGTGATAAGGTATTTGTTTATTTATAATCTTCTTATATAGCCCAGTTGTGATCCAGTTAGAGTACAGCTGACCTACAGAGACTGTGAGCTGCCTACAACATACACAAGAGGTCAAATTAGTGCCACACATGCACGTCACTTCCAGAATAAGCAGTTTTAGGGTCCCTGTAAGAAATTTCACATTTTTATTTTGGTGCCACAGTCTTAGAAAATTAAATGAATTTTGAATGATTAACAGTATGCAATATTCATCCCCTGATGGTGTTATAACACTTTGATTTCACTGCATGTAGTTACTTTACTGGGTCTTCAGTATCGTCCATTACCTGGAACTCTGCTGTCTTGGGGTTGGAGATATGAACTGCCCTGGTGTCGGACATCTTTTTTCCAAGCTTGTCGGCGATGTCTTCTTGAGAACACTACCAGATAATGAGGAGTGACAAACTGATCATTTATAAAAGAAATAATAAAAGAAAGATCGTGTTTTTGTTTTTGTGATTTTCCTCACCAGAGCAAAGTTGAGGGCCTCTGTGAATCCAGCAGCTGCCAGGTCAAGTCTCAACAGCTCTGTCAGCTTATTTAGTGGGAGCTGAGAACAAACACGTAAAAAAAATGTATTAAATCAAATAGTTTCAGCTCCAATAGTTCAACAGGCTTACATGGAGGTAAAACAAGGCACCTGGTTGGCTACAGTGTAGGTACGTGGAATGGTACGGGTGATGTTGTTAAAACCGTAGGCAACAGCAGCATCCTCCATGATGTCACAGGCGTGGATGATATCTGGACGGGTGGGTGGAATTTCAACTTCAATTTCATCGCCGATGCCAGTTGCTTGGGAGCGCAGGCACATCCTGGTCAGCAGCTGAGCTATTCTCTCAGTTGACTCACTGTAAGAAACCAAACAACGAGGTCCTTTTAAATGTTTTCCATTTAACACAACTTTTATTTTGATGTCACATTTTTTCTACAAATACTTCTTTGCAAATCATAAACAGCTCATTTGGTGTGAACATCAGAATAAATGAGCCAACACTGTAAGGGCAAAAGCACAGGAACGTCTGCCTTAACATGCACATGAAGTGTAATCACATCCCACTCCTAATTCAAACTAAAGGTGTGTATCAGGTTGAGGACTCTGTGCAGGTCACTCACATTTCTCCATGACAAACTAGGGTGCATAAAATTATACAATTTTATGTCCTGAAGTATTGTGGGTTCCTTTAACTGGAACTAAACAGGCCAAGCTCTGCCTCTAAGGGAAAAGCCCCCCATAATCCTCCTCAATGAAATTTTAAACCTACTACAATGCCACCGTTTAAACCTGGCAACTGCCAAATCCAGACTGATCCAGACTGACTCGTCAGTCTAAACCAGGATGTAAACTACAGGCCTCGAGGGTCTCTGATTCAAACGGCTGCACAATTATTAGTTTAAAAATCGCGATGTCAGTTCTTGTATGCGATCTCATTTCCAAATGACAACAATTAAAAAAGATGAGGATTTTACCGCATTTTGATTTGGGACATAATTTGCCTTTTACCATGTGATACAGAAGCGAGCTGGTAGGAAAAAACAATGAGAGCATGTGAGTGACTAAAAGAGAAAAGTAGTAGAGAGAAAAGTAGAAAATGAGTGCAGAGGAAAAACTCGCCGACGGTGGTGAGAATGACAACTAGGGATGCACCGAAATGAAAATTCTTGACCGAAAACAAGGAAACCAAGGCCGAATGCCGAAAGAAATGATTCTCAATTATTAGAACCTCAGCATTTATGGCTATTATGTGTACTAACCTTACTATAATCAAGGCATTGCAATAAGTCAATTACAAAAGTATGAAAATATTTATTTAATACCGACATAACAACAATGCACAATATAAATTAAAATTCAAAATACAATGTTTCACTTGACCCCACTCATGTGTACATTAAACAATAACAAATCATAAATAAAAATGATAAATTAAAAATGTACAGGCTTATAACTGAAAGGCCTGCTGTAAGACTGTAAAATAAAATGTTCTCTTATAAAAACACAGTGTCAAGTGCCTTTTAAATTTTTCTGTGTAGATCAATACAAAAGACAAAGCGCATTCAGAACAAGTACAACTGCTGACAGATGTAACAATATTTTCTCTGTAGGCTGACAACATAAAAGTGTGATGCACTGCCTCTTGAAATTTCAGCATTGCACGTTTTACAAATCGCTATCGATGGGTCTTTCTCCGAGACAGAGAAGTAAGTCCACACCGCAGACATGCTGGCTCTTCGGTGTCTTGCTGGCTAGCTGCACTGTTCATGTGCTGGGTTCTCTGTTAGCACGTGTCATCACATGTTTCGTCCGTGTTGTTCCGGTGATTTAGGTCTTTCGGCCGAAAACCGAAAATGCACTTTTGCCTCTTTTTCAGTGCATCCCGAATGACAACCCTACTGTAACGTTATTAATTCCAAAAAAAGTTTCTCACTCTGTGGTGTGGAAGTTTTTTGGTTTCAAAGAAGACGACGACAATCAAAAAGAGACAAGTGCTTTGCCACAGTAGCAGCATCACAAGGTAACACCACAAA
Source organism: Pachypanchax playfairii (assembly GCA_006937955.1). Classification (NCBI taxonomy): domain Eukaryota; kingdom Metazoa; phylum Chordata; class Actinopteri; order Cyprinodontiformes; family Aplocheilidae; genus Pachypanchax; species Pachypanchax playfairii. Next base: position 1,183,656 of record SSNP01000052.1, read on the forward strand.
TTTGTAATATGTTCTCTGTTGTGGTTCTGCCAAGGTCAACTACCATGTAGTCATGTTAAATAATAGATTTTGTTAATAATTGTGGTTTACATTTTAAGAAACATACCTCTCATCACCTTACACACAGAAAGAATATTGTTCAAAATTGTTATTATTGTTAAAATTATTCAAAAATTGTGTAAGAGAGACATTTATTGTTTTTATGTTCAGTGTCAGCTGTTATGAAGTGGACGTGCAGGTAATAAACGCAATAAATATTTATATTGGAAAAAAATTGTGATCTCAATTCTAAGCAAAAAAATAGTGATTCTTGTCTTATCCAGAATCGTGCAGCCCCTAAGTGGTAGCATGTTTTACACCACTACATCCAATGCTTTGTGTTATTTACTGATCTAACGCATGGATGCAGAGGATCGACAATGGAAATGTTTCATGAAGCACTCTACTCAATCATTGCTACTCTCTGCTCCATGCATGCAACAACGTTTGAAATCTAGCAGATGTCACTATGACATGATACACCAGCACAGTGTCAACACAGAAAGGGAAATGTGTCACACACTCCATGAGGCATCATCTACCCATTGCTAGAAACTAATTATAACAGAACTATCAATGAATAATCCCGCAGCATGCAGCTGAATCTGGGGTCTATGTAAGCTCACAAGGAACAAACCTATAAATGCTTTTACTTTGAAAAATCTAGAAGTGTTTAGTTTAAAATGACTGTGTAAAGCTCAAGATGTACTTAGAAACTGTTCAAATATATCAACCAAATTCAAAAGGCTGGATTAGTAGCAGAACTTCTGAAGAACAGTACAGTGTGTGTGTGAGACTTACTTAATACCAACTTTCTCATTGATAAATGCAGCAGACAGCTTCTCCTTCCTGTAAGCCAGTTCCTACAACATAAACCAGGAAACAACAATGGAGAAGTTACAAAGATTCAAATCAATTACAATCACTCAAAATAAAAGGAAAGTACACAGTGACACAGTACTGGGTTTTTGCAGATCTTGCCATCTGGGTACACCACCTCAGCCTCCTCCACCCTGAAGGACAAGATGGAGAAAAAGTATTAGTCTCAAAGTAATTCTCTACTCTGTACTGACTAACTGAACTTCAATGATAAGGTAATTCCTTTTTGACATCTGACGAACTGCTGCCTTGTATCACTATTTAACAAAAACATCAAGCGTAACTGTTTTCTGCCAAGTAACTAATATATTTACTTTTAACACAGTAAAACAAAAACAAGTGTATTTATATTCGTACTTTTAATAACCTGAATATGTTTTTAAAACGTCATCTTAAAAAGCTTGATGGGACTCACGTGAAAGGTTGGGCACAATACTCGCTGAACATGGTCACCATGATGTCCAAAACGATTTTTGCCTGCAGGAAAGATGATTAAGTTTTAATCACTTTTCACCAACAACAGTTTCGGAAGACAGATTCCTCTTTAGTCAGGTCAGGTTACCTTTGTCAGGTCAGTTGCCGTGCACTCGATGAAGACGTTCTTCGTTTGGAGGGTGATTTTGGAATGGTCCCCTGAAACAGAAGCAGTTCATTAACATGAACTTACACTCCATTTTACTAAAAAGTTAATCTTTTTGATCTAAACGTTTTTATCTTTATTTTAATGTTTGGGATTTAAAAAGATTTATACTTTGGAATTTCTCTGCAAAAAAATTCTCTCTGAGTTATTGTAAGACTGATAAAGTATTTGATGTAAGAAATAGGGACAGAATGTAAAACTGAACGAGGACACAATGGACATACTAACCATTAATAATAGGAGGCATAGACAGGACAATGCCATTGCTGTCATAGATGATGGGATACACAGGTTTGTCTTCAATAATATGAAGATAATGTCTCAAGTGACTGTCCGTCTGTGTGAAAAAGGACAAAAACAACAACATTGGGTCAGAACTGCTCCGACCAACAAGCTGGACCACCATCCATCTTATAAACTGCTCACCTTGTAGAGGCTCATGAGCTGAGTTGCAGTGTACTCTTTGGTCTGGTTGAGTGGCTTGAAGCTGATATCACTGGGAGGTTTAGCCGTGTAGGTAAAAGGTCCAGAGATGGTGTCAAGGTCATGGGTCCCAATGGCTACCAGACTTCTCTTCCTGCATGAACATAGTTAACCCTTTAACTGCCAAAGTAGCAGAATTAAACCAGCAACAGCCTCTGAATAAAAATAAACAGGCCTTTAAATGTACCATTGGGATTTTTACTTGCCTCCACCAGGTGGCAGTAATGTATATTTTTGATTTTGAACCAACGTTTATGTCCATTCAGACATGAAACCATAGAGTAAGAAAGGCATCAGCAGTTTGCTGAGAAACTTGAATTCATCTGAAGCCTTTTATTTCTGCATGAGTGATTTCATTATTCTCTGGATCTGATTTAGGGGAATACATTAATGAAGCAGTGTTGCTACAACCACCTGATTCACAGCATTTCACCATTTTTATCAATGAAAACACCAGCTCACTAATGCTTTTCAATGTCCACATGAACAAACAGCTACATTCTATTTTTTCATCAGACTCACCCAAAGCTCATAAAAACATTCATATCAGCAAGAAAAGTTTCAAACATCCCAAATCGGCACCAGGACACATTAAACAAAGTTATAATGTTTCTAAATGTTTGAGACCTGAGACACCAAACAATTTATTTGTTAATTATTGTATTTTTATTTATCCTTGTTTTGTCCTGTAGACATTACAACAATGTTTGCAGTGTTGCAGCCATCAGTTAATAATGAAAGTTAAGGTGAGAGAAAGATTCCAGCATGTAACCAAGTTTCATCTGCACCAACCTGCAGATATTCTGATGTAGTTTCTCTTGCAGCTCGATGAAACTGTCATAACGCTCCTGTGTGAAATCTATGTTCCTCAATACTGCTGCCACAGCATAGGGTCGCACAGCTGCTGTCTGCACAGACAAAAAAACAAAAATGACAAATACAAACATAATGTGTTAGTTCAGGTTTGAGATTATGGTCACACCTCAACCAAACCTCCAATCATCCAGAAAGCCTTTTTCTTTTGGGCTCACGCTCTCAACAGTTCCTCTCATACTCTCAACATCCACCCTCACTTCTCCTCATCATTCATCCCTTAATCTTTTCATAACTTGCACGGAACCAAACTCTTTTCAGGTGCACATTGCTAATCTTCAATGAAGATTATCCAGAGTGGGTCAAATCCAAATCCAGTTCCCCACTTTTACACTCATACAGGATCATCTACATTTTGTCAGATCTAATATGCAATATTGTCTCATTCCATTCACCCATTTATTTAAAAAAAAAAAAATTGATACACTTGATGTATCAGCGTCGGAATTAAACTGGACTCCAAACAGTCCGCCTCCTTATATTTTTTTCCTTCTCTTTGAATTCTTGCTTGTATGTTCTCTCAATGTAAGTCGCTTTGGATAAAAGCGTCTGCTAAATGACAGTAGTAGTAGTAGTAGTAGTAGATCCTCCTGCAGAGTCCTAAGTAGGCCAGGAAGTTTGCCTAGACTACTACCTAGTCTCCATCAATGAGACTTCCAGATGAGACTCAGCTTTCAGATCAACCCAATCTCTTATTTATTTCTTTACCGGAATAAATGGGCAAGATACTTTTGTTGAGGCAGTGAAATTACCTTTGGAAATCAGATTTACTTTGAGTTAGAAAAACAGGAACTGTGACAAGTCTGTTTACACTCACCTCTGGAGTAATGATCAACCTCTGAGGGTCCCCACTGGCTGGACTCACACGTTTATAACGAGGGGCATCAAGTCTAAAAACAAATTTAACCTCTGTGTTAACAACAAAATCATAAGTAACTATGTTTATGTTCCTAAAAAGTGGGGAGTTTTGCATATGTTCAATGAACTGCCTGTCCTATTGAACAGAAGCTGACTTACTTATTCTTGAAGACCTGCAGTCCATGGGCCAGCCCCTCCAGACACAGCAGGTCATAGCGGTTAGCAGGTACATCGATCTTGTACAGGATGACATCAGATGCACCAAATGCTTTGGAGTCACCTTGTTCTCTGCTGAGTATCTCCTTCTCTGAGGTCTATGATGGTGACACAGGATGGGATTAAGATATAATCATCAGATATTTGGTTCAAACTTCACAAAAATGCCTCTAACTGCATCGTGTGACATGTACAGAGCTGTGCAAATATTTGAAGTCTCACCTCATATATTTATCAAAATGATGAGCAGGGATTCGTTATAATATGTGCAATGCTACAATGATTTAAAGTGTAGAGTCAAAAACTGAATGTTTATGCTTCACAGTCAGAGTTTGATATGAATTTCTGAATTGTTCAACACAGCCAGCACTCACTTCTATCTTTTAAACAGTCACAAAAATAGTTTTAAGTTTTTGGAGAGACATTTCAGAGGTTTTTATTTTGTTTTATTCATACTTACAATTTCATCCAGCTCCAGTCCAAACTCAAAACACAACTCGTCAAACTCCTCGTCAGCTATTGTAACAAAAGACAGACTATCATTATGAAAATGTAAAACTAAAAATAAACATGTAAATAGCTAAAATGAGCTTCAACTAGCTGATTCAGCAGCAGCAGGGGAAATGATGCAACCATGTTCACGCACATTGGTTTCTACAAACACACGCAGCAATTCACTTATGTTCAAAATAAATACTATATTATCCAAAATGTACTAAAAAAACAATATAATTCAAAATGAATGCAAAAGGACCCAGAAGTTGGTTAAATTTAGCTGCTAAGCTCGGTGTGTATGGTCGTTGTCATGGAGCAGTTCGACATAAAATTATTTGTAAAGTATAACACGAGAGAAGTAAGTTATAACATAAAATATAACCATAAAATATAGAAATTTTAACTTACTATAAGTTCTCCCTAAAGCTTTGAAAAGAAGATCTCTTTTCACTCCAACCGTCGGCATGTTGCTACTAATCCTATTCGGTTCAGTGGAAAAGGACCCCACCAGCCGGTTGTAGCTGTCTAGACTTGTGCCTGATCAAAAATCATCAGTCGTTCTAGTTGTTTCACAAAAACCTTGAAGCAGATCTTTTTAACATCTAATAAAATACTAACTTTCATTACTCTTTAAAGATATCAGTAACAGCATTCCTCTTAGTCAAAATAGCATTCTTAGCTGTGGAAACTGAAATCAAATTGATCAACTTATTCAATTCTGACTGTATTGGTAAAAATGCATTTTTAGCCTAACATTTTCAAAATTAATGTCCATTTTTTAATTTAATGACTGAATTGATTATCTATGGCTGGTATAATTCAATTCAAGTACAAGAAAAATGTTTTAGCTATCCTATCAAAAATCCAGATTTCACATTTCTCAAGTGTAATTTTTATGACAAGCAAATGATGCCACGTTTCTCATTCTTGTGGCCTGGGGTTTATTTTTGTGTCTTCAAGTAAATTATTTTTATCAACAGGAACATTTTATACACATGAAGTATAGGTTTTACTAGGTCGGTCATGTTCTTTACCCACGTGTTCCTGTTCAAGTTCACATTGCCCACAAGGGGAAGCTTCAAATATACTATATCTGGTTGTTATAAACCCAAAGTTTAACTTAAGATATCTAAAATTAAATTATATATCATTTAAACATTTTAACTAGGATAATAACTCAGATTCCTCATTATGACCATAGAAAAAGTATGCCTTTCATCAGTATCGATGAATAACAATTAAAAATAAAAACATAATTAATAGAATGATGGTTTGCAATAGTCTGCATGTGGTGCACCTGGTAGCACCGCTGTCTTGCAGCAAGGAGGTCTGTGCTACAAAACCAGGCTGGGACATTTCTGCATGGAGTTTGCATGTTCGCCCTGTGCATGTGTGGGTTTTCTCTGGGGACTCTGGTTTCTTCCCACAGACTAAATAATAATGAACTCTAACATTCAGATCAGTCCAACTATCCTGATACAGTTTGGAAACATGAAATATTTAGGAATCGATATTTCCACCAAGATTTAATTCAGTTGATCCATATTCCATGAACCCTGCACGAGAGGAAGTGGGTAATTCATATAATACTCAATGAAATTGTGTAATAAAAGTTGCGGTGCAGAATTTCTCACATGAACTGCCACTGCACACGAAGGACTGCAGGTGTGTACGTGTGTGTGCGCGTGCGTGTGCGTAACGATGGTGCGTTTAGCCAGCCTCTCGTTTCTTGTGACTGCCAGTGATTGTTCTCTCCTCATGCGTTACTATCACCCGGCCTGCCCCTAGCACGCGCCACTTCCGCGACTCCAATCACAAAGCAGAACCCACGTTCCACATCACGACTTGCGTGGCGCCTCCGGGGTCGCGCCGCGCACCGCAGCATCCACTAACGGAGCCAGAGATAGAAGCAGGGGTGGACTGAAGGGAGGAAACATTCATCGGTAAGTTTATTAATTCGTGGTTTCTGAGCTGTGCTGTCTTTGGGCCAAGTTCTCAAAAATTAGAGAGAAACCTCTGACTTCTAATGTTTATATAAAGTTTGACTCTTATTGTTATTGTAAGTAACTAGTTTGTTAATTTAATGTTCGAGAAACCCGGCAACACAGCAATTATTGATTTCTGAAGAAATCTATCTGAAAGAATAATACATAATTTTTATTTTAAATATGAACTTCACTAGTTTCCAAATACATGAGCTCACAGAATAAAGACAGGCTGAACTGAAATGTTTTCAAAATGAGAAGCAAAGCTTAAATTTATCCTTAAAAATTAAATAAAAACTTAAATAAAGTTTCTTTTATTACAGTTCTAAACCTCACACTTGACACTTGTTGGTGTCCTAAATGTTGTTCCAGCTGGAACATCTGTGGTTCACTGCTGAGACCACTGTGGTGATTTAATCTAAATTACACAGCATGTGATCCGTGTTTGTGTCATAAAGGTTTGTATCTGTTGTTCCTGTTCAGGGTCAGGGGAACTCGTGCCTGTCTTCACTCAGAGACAAACAGTCATTCACACACATAACAATTAACTTATCATCCATATTTTTGGTATGTTGAAGGAAATTGAACTCTCCAGAGAAAACCCACACATGCAACAGTCCTACCAACCGCACCACTGCAGCCTTCATTTAAATAGGTGAAGGGAACTTGTCTTTGCTAAGAGTTGTCAAAGCATCTGAGTGTTGGCCTTCAGGATAAACATCACATCTTTATTATGATATTATAAAATATATCTACTGTAACTGATATGCCTGCCAACAGTTTGTGTGAACTTGTAAATATAAGTAAAAAACACATCTTATCTATATAATCCAAACAATCAGGTTTTGTTTGCACTTAATAAAATTCCAAGTAAAATTTAACAGTTATTTTCAACTTTCTGAGAATTCCATATTTAAAAAAGACAAATGTGTCCTCACACATTAAGGCTACCTATGTATATAGCCTCTCATTCTATCTCCACACAGAAACACAACTGCAAACATATTTTGACCTCCGGGACCAGCTCATGTGTTGTTGCTGCATCATCTTTTCCACAATGGCCATGTTGAAGTTTGTGCAGGATTTCTCCCTGCCTGCTCAGCTGAGTGGGTGTTAGCACAATACACACACACATACACACGCCTGCTCTCACCACCACTCTGTAGACCATATTAGCAAATTAATCCAGGAAGCAAATCACCTGCTTGTTGCATAAAACCAGCTATTGAGCAACTGCAGTGAGGCTACCTTTTTACTATAGATGGCAGGCTGAGTTTCTTTAATGGAAAAAGTTCCAGTAGCCTACTTGACGCTACTCCTGAAGCACTGCTTGATCCATTCAGATTATACAAAACTGCACTGAAGTGTTAATGTAGGCTGTTAACAGATCATTTGCAATAATCTTGGAAACAAAATCTAAGAAAACGAAAAGGCTAAATTGTTGGCCTTATTTAGTTTTTGTGGCATTCATTTATGATCAGTATCATTACATCAAGACATCTGTTTCTTTTCTGTTTCTGTCCGTGTTGATTTTGATAAAAATCCAATAGATAAATTACATTTTAAAAAAGCATTGCCCCATTTCTCTAAACTTTATTATGAGTTTTTTTTTTACGATTTTAAACTTTAAGTTTTGTTCATCTTTAAAGAGGCCCTTCCATTAAAAACGGTTGTTCTGAGGTTTCTGTTGAATATTTTAGCTCCACAGGTGTTCTTACCTTCATAGTGGGTGTGAAAACAGGTCAACAACTTCTCTTTCAGTTTTAATCTCTCAAACTACGCAGGTGGCAATAAAACCCGAGTTCTCCCAAGTCCGAATGGCCTGTATCTGTTTTGTCACAACTCCTTTGTTCATTAGTATTCATCAGATCCTGCTGTTGAAACCACACCTAGCATGCTGCTGGCTAAAAGCTGTAGCATAACGTAGCAAACAGAAAGACACAACGTCTGACGTTGCCATGCACAGCGGGGCAGGAAAAAGTATACCTTGCTCTCATAGGCTAGTTTGTTAGCAAATCAGAGTCCAGCAAATTCAAACAATGAATATGAACGAGCTGCTGACGAAGCAGCCTGACGGAAGGAGCCAGAACCACCCCAATTTTAACACAGACATATTGAAAGGTCTGTTAATAAGTGTTTCCTGACGTTTTTTAGATATAAAATGTTTCATATTACTGGTCAATAATTAAGAAATTACCACAAAGTCCTGAAATGTGTATGAAATGGCCTCTTAAAAAACATCACACTGAGCTGGTAAAAACAATGTTGCACTGAGGGGGGATTTGTTGGTTTTAGAATTAAGGGTTTAAGTTTTGTCAGAAGGCCTTTTGTCCTGAGCTATGCATAATGTTTTTTAATCAGTGGGATTTTACTTCCATTGGGAGGTCAAACTATGACCTCTGGACATTATGTAAATGCCTCCCTGACTTTTTTAATGGAGATTTTACTATTGCCAGTATATAAAAAAACAAAACAGAACATTGATTTGAACCAAAACCCATAAACCTTTACATCTCAATTGAAATAGATAAAACGTCCTTGATATGGTATTTATTGTATTTGTATTCATTAGACCTTTAGCAACTCAAATCTGGCACTGTTCAGGACCTGTTATCAATCTGTTTACTGAATGTTTTTACAACAACTGATAACTGGACCCTACAAAGGTTACACAGGTAGTCCAACTTCACCAGGATGATACATCAATACTTGCTATTGCCCAAGGGTTTCCTTTGTCTTCCAGCACAGTCTCAAGAGCAGAGAGGTGAGTCCAGGAGACATGTAGTTACTGGCTTGAGTACACCACATCTTATAGTGGGCTGGGCCCTATGCTCACTAACCTGCACCATAAAGCTCAACTGGTATTTGCCAGAGAAAACCATAATTTCCAGGTCTTATAGTGGCACTCTGTGTTTAACAGAGATGAGAGCAGGTTCACTGATGTGACCGATGTGAACTGGACTCAAGAAGCTACATAGTCCAGCATTATCATTTAGGTGGAGAATATATTTTGGTCTAGGGAGGCATATCCATGGAGGGACACATAGATCTGTGCAGGATAAATTATGGCACCCTGACTGGCATTAGATATAAGGATGAAAATTTTAGAGCCATTGTAGGCCCTTTGCTGGTGCAGTGGGTCTTTGGTTCCTCCTGTTGCATGATGATACCCAGATAATGCCTCCTGTCTCATGTGACAAGTGTGGAGGAGGTCCCCCTGCCTACCTGACCTAAATCCTGAAAAACATCCCTTGGACACTGCAAGGTTGCACCTCAGAAAATCCAGAGGCAACAGAGGTTTCAGTGTTTTGCCCAAGGACACTTGAAAATGTGGGGGAAGCTGGGATTGAACCACCAAATTTCATATTGGAAGGCAAATGCAGTTCCCACTGATCCACAGCTGCCCAGTACCTCAGGACACCATCTATTTTCTCATAAAGAGCATCTTCGACATGCATACAAGTACAATGGGGCCATACGAATTACTAAGCATTATTATGAGTTGCTGCCATGACATTTCAGCAAATTAGACTAGCCTACAACATCAGTTTTCCAGTCAATAATTCTTGGTAACTTCTAATAAATCACTCTGTGGATTAATCATTTTAATTTCAATCAAATTATGTGGCATCATTTTGTTCCTAATACCAGTAGCGGTCCTTGATCATCCTGTACCCTGGGCCAAACCATCTGCACTGGTTCTATTATTTCATTGTTGGTTAGAATGTTTTGCTTATTTTATTAGGTTATTTGTGCATTGGTCTTCAGTGCTCTTAAGTTTTCTTGGTTCTCCCATTTGTAGTATGCATTCTAATGATTTAAATTAGCGTTTGAGTTTTCTGTATCTTTTGATTGCATGTCTCTGTTTTTAGTATCTCTGTTTTGTGTTTTTACTTAGTCTCTTGTGTAATGTAGTTTCATTTAGTTCTTTGTGATTTCTTGTCTCTGTTTCTTTTGCTCCTCATTTTTTAATCTTTCTGGGAAATGTGTCACATCTGATTCTCTATCACATCTGTTTTCTCTAATAATAAATTAATAATTAATTGTTATCATATCCTTGAGTCATGAGTCCTGCAGTCAATTGGGTGCTTTCTTCACAAACCCCAACAAGGAATATCCTTTCCTTGCCCTATTACCTTGACCTTGTACCAGTGAAAGAAACTTGTTTATTTTCCTATCTCTTTTGATTTGGTTTATTATCGTAATATCAACACAGGATGGCATTGCTTTGCTCATCAATGTGAGTACACAAAAGTTACAAATAAGGTTTGTATCACAAATTTACAATTCAAATCAACTATGCAAAACTTTAAACTCACTATTGTCTTTTTGTGTACTTGTTCAGGCCAGTACTCACAAGAGAGCTTCTCCAACCCTGTTAGACAACCTTGGCTACAGATAGGGCATATAGCAAAACAGATTGACTGGTGCCACACCTTCTGATAGAATACGTAGTAGTGGAGAGTAAAAGTGTGCAAGTGGTCATCTTGACATATCTAACATGAATGCCTTATTTCTCCTCAACAAAATTCCCAAACATTTCAAACCTGAATGGTACCCCATGTTCTTTCAATACTAAGATGTTTGTAATTCTCAAATGCAGCTGTGCATGTGACTCACAGCTTGTTTTTGAATGAGTTATATACACACAATTAAGGAGATTTAAATTATATGCTTTAGTTTGAAAATCTTTGAAAACTGGAAGTTTTGTTTGCTTCTCTAACTCAAGATTAATTGTGTTTATTTCTTAATAGAACTACAGAGAACAAGTGGATATTGAATTTCCAGAGAGGGGGGTGCAAACTCCAAAAGACAGAGGAGAGAAGAAAGCAGAAGAGCCTTTACAACAGCTGAGGTGGTACCTTCCTCCACACCTTAGCATCACTGCTTTCCACATCAGAATGAAGCTGAAAGAGGACTTGAACCCCGTATTAGTGCTTCTTTTCTACCTAATGGTGTGGATTTACACCATAGCCACTCTCTTGCCATCTTACTGCATCAGCTGGCTCTTCAGATCTAACAGGGGCATCTATGGCTCAGAGGAGGAACGAGCCAAGAGAGCGAAGGCCAGGTCAGTCCAGGGACATCCAGAGGGACCCTACAGAGCTGTGAGTGCCACCAAGAGGCTTATTACGTCTGTTCATCCGGGAGTGGATACGCTGGATAAGTTGTTTGAGTATGCTGCCATAAAATTCCCCCACAGAGACTGTCTTGGCACAAGGGAGGTGATTAGTGAAGAAGATGAGCGACAGAGCAATGGGAAGGTGTTCAAGAAGGTAAATGGAGTTGTAAAACAATGTTTTATAGTATTGAAACAAAATTTAAATTAATGGAGAAAAAGTCATATTCAGTGATGCTCAAACGACACATTTTCACCCCTGTCATATAATAACTATCGCTTAAATTAGGATTTTGTCAAATTTAGAGGAAACAATAAATTCTTTCATCTTAAGGCTGACTGATACGTCGCTTGCAAAAGAAGAAATTTGAGAAGTGAAAATAAGGTTAAAAAACTCTTTTGATCATTGAATTTACTTTCAAAATATATAAAAAAGAAGAAGACCTAAAGATACCAGTTCTTGTCTCATAGAATTCACAGAACCACTGGCTTTTAGCTATTGACACCTTGAGCCTAGATAGTCAGAACTAACACAGATTTTCCTTTTGAAATCAGGGTATGGCCAATATACAACATGCATTTATATATTTTTTTAGTTTTTGGAATATTTCCACTTAACAAAAATAAAACTTAAATAAAATACGTATTAAACATATTTTAAACACATTGCACATTGAATCTAACTTAAAGGACATTTAATTTAACACCCAGTGTTCTTTTGAATTGTGTCCAAAAACCATTAAAGAGCAACAAACCTGTAACCAATTTTAACTCAGATGTCCACTAGGTCTGTGTTGCCTTAGAGACATTTCAAATCTGCATTTACCAGTAGTTGTAGTACTGACCTAGTTTACTGCTGTGTTTATGTACCCCGTGGATCTCTATTTGTTGTAATACAACAACAGTAAAGTTGCAGTCTTTGCTACAGAATACCACCAGGTTTAGCACAGACATAGAATGTACATATTTGCTTGGGGAAAAGTCTTGACCAACTCTGAAAATGCTGCAATAACAACTGGAAAAAAGTAGAGTTTAAAAGTGAACAGAGATGTCTAATAACAGACAAGCTGTTAAAAAACAAAACACAACAGTGTAAAAATTAATGGTACATTTGTGGAAGCTGCTTTACTGGGTTTCAGTACATTCTTGCATAATTGCATAATGTACTAAATTCTGCAAAACGCTCAAAATCCCAGTAACAGAGCAGTTTTGCTGCCCTTTCACCCAATTTATTGGTCCTATTAGCAGTATGTTGTCATTAGCTACTTCTTAAGTGCTAAGGGAGGATAGAAAGGATGAACATATACTTGTGTTGAATATTTGTGTGTTTTAAGTATGCACTTTATCTGTAAACTCAGGGTTTCACAATCTTTGAGAAGCAGTTATTTTCCACCTGAATTACCACACTAATCTAGCTAATTTTGCTAATCCATTTAATCTTTGCTGCTGAAGACATTTAATATAGGTAGATTAGTTAGTTTAGCTATTAGCATAGCTTAACCCAAAGTTGTTGTTTACAACAAGTGGAAAGCAGTACTGATCAGTAAATATTTCACACATTTGTTGGGGTGCAATGGCATTCATAAACCATTAGAAGTCAGCATAACATCACTAAACGTGCAGGAAACGCACCTCTTCATGTCAACACAAAGTAACAGAGAGTATCCAGAAGTTTGAGCAGATAACAGCCTTGATGTCTGTATAAAAGGAGGAATATGCTTTGACAAGAGTTTGACCCTTGACCTTTGTGGGATTGAATACATTGTACCACATTGTGACCACACAGCTTAAACAAGAATTATTGGAAACCTTTGTTGGAAACTTAGTTGCTTCTAACAAGTTATTCCATTTCAATTCAGTTGACCTACAATATATAAAAACACCATGTTAATCTTCTGTCAAATGTATTTTCAACTATTTTCAATGTGGAGTGGAACTGTTTCCTGTGCCTTACCTGGGGCAGAGTTGGCTGGCTGTCAGGGGGCCGGACTGACCACTTCCTGGGGTCACTTTGGGTTTGGGTGGCATTCAACTGTCCACCATTCAAATAGGGTTTATGTGGATGGCTGTGTGTGTTTCTTTAGCACAAGTAAGGGTGTGTGTGCTTGTGTGTACAAATATAAATGTATATATGGTCCTGGGTCTGAGATTCGTTGAATCCAGGCTCCTCTAGCATATAGTTTTGGAAGGATATCTCCTCCTTGTTGATCCCCTTTTGTTGCGACATGCCCTAGGGTCTTGGTGCTTGTCAGTGCCAAGCCACATGGCTGGGTATTGTGGTGTGGTTTGTGGCTCGGCACTACAAGGTGATAGTGTGGGGCAGGTTGGACATTATTATGGGGGCTCTAGTGGGTGCTGGGCAGCATTCAGGGTCTGGCTATTCCAGGTCCTGAGGCCCTTTTTATGGCCTTCAGTGGGATGACTGTTGGTGGGGTGGGCCACGCTCTGTCTGAGTTTTTCAGGGGTGTTTACCCTTGGACCATGGGGGCCCCATCTAGGGTCTTCAACCATCCCTTATAGGCCCACATTCGTCATCAGTATGTGTGGCCCGAGCCTTCAGTGCTTTTGGGGGGCGGCAGACTGCCTGAGTCCACCCCCTCTGCCTCTGGGTGTGTGTCTTATGACAAAAAAGCACACAAACACTTTTATTCTTGCACCACATTCTTGCACACACACACACTATACCGTCCAAACGCACACACACACACCCTCACAGATGACACATAAAATACACACGTTTTTGTTCTGTAAATCTGTTCAGTTTTTCAAATATTTTTTCCTTTATTTTTGGTACTTTTTGTTTTTGTACACTGCTTCCTAATCCTTTCTCATTCAATTGCATGAGAATGTGTGTTCAAACCCTCCTCTCTCTCCTCCATCTCTCCTTCTTGCTTGTCAGTTTTGGTGTTTCTACATTACAAATGTATCCTAAATTAAAAAAAACAAAACAACCAGAAATATGTATATTTCAATAAAGCAAAAACAAACCAGAGGATCCCATAAGATTAAAATAGTTCCTTTGGGAACTGCAAATTTGTCTTGTGCACCAATGCATTCAGGTCATAATTCAAAGTAAATAAGCTGCTAGATAAGACAAGTAAAAAAAAAATTTCATCAAAAAGTTCTACACAAAACACTTTATTTATTTGGTATATGAAGTTATAATATCTTGCCCTTGGCATTTAAATTTCATAACCTTTGTTCTTTTTAAACCTCAGCAATCCCATTAACTCAGATAATATGGGTGCAATGTTAAGACTGTGTTAAAGTATTGTGCACAACAATATGATATGTGAGCTGTATTAACCTCCCCTGGGGAAAATCACTTGTTGCAGCAACATTGAGCATTAAAATTGCAAAAGAAAAAGAACATGAATAGAGAACCAAAACAGAGAGACTACACACAGTGTACAACTGAGAATTTTGGAGTTACTCTATATATAAGAGAAAGCAATTATGTATGAAATAAAAATGAAGATATTTTGTTAAAAAACTAAAATATCAAAAGGGAAAAAAGTAGGGCTGATGGAATGGTTTGTACTAACACTTGTCTAAAAAAATTTTCTACAATTAAAATTTAAACTAACCCTAACCCTTGATCGAATCACACCAGTGCTGATATTCGGTACATCAGCACTCCCTCTGGTGTTGTTGACTAATGCACGTCTTTTTGACAGAAATCTTACCCAGTGATAGACAGCTTTGTTTGTTGTCAAGAGCTTTAAACTGCATGATTTATAACGTTTTGGCAGCAGTATTCATTTCACGACGGCAGCAGTCTCATTTTTTTTCTTTTCCTCATCTTCCTTTCTTTTTTCTAAAGTTTAGTAATATGTGAGTTGATGCTACTACTTGTTTTTCATTCAGTGTTGGACTGCTCATTTTGTCAGATGTCTGAAATGATTCTGCCAGATGCAGTCTGGTATCTAATAAATCTTTTACCTTACAGTCTGACATTGGACTTTTTGACCTTTTGACAGCAAAAAAAAAATCCACAGTGTGAGCTAGAGTTTTGCCTGATGGAGTCCTCTCAGTTTAGATAAAGGGATGAATTGTTGTTGTTCTATGTATAAAAAATCTTAAATTTTCACGTTTCCTGACAAAAGCTGATTTATAAAGTCATGGTGTCAGCCAATTCATCCAGTATCAGTTTATGTTAATTGATCCAGCTTCAAAGACACCTCAGCTAGTGCAAGCTAAACATTTAACTCCATTAGGTCTGTTTATGATTGAATGCATCAAGGTATTGCCACAGACCTTACTGCATACTACACCTCAGCACATGCTTGGTCTAGTTCAGGGGTGGGCAACTCCAGGCCTCGAGGGCCACTATCCTGCACATTTTAGATGTTCCCCTGTTTCATCATACCTGCTGCAGATGAACAGGTCGTTAACAGGCTTCTATAGGACTTGCTGAGAGGTTGCAGATTTGAATCAGGTGTGGTGAAACAGGGGAACATCTAAAATGTGCAGGATAGTGGCCCTCGAGGCCTGGAGTTGCCCACCCCTGGTCTAGTTATATATGTCAAAGCAGGATTTTTCACACCTACATTTGTTAGTTTACCTAAGATGCTTGTTTTTGGTCTATGGGAGTAAACCGTGGTTCTATGATGCGAGTAGATTGATAACAATAAAAATAATTACTCACTCATTCACCAGGTCCTATATCTAGACTTGGCTGATGCTGATTCAAATTTAGTTTGTATATCTTGTGCAAAAACTGTAGCCTCAGATCCATCTTTGTTATCAACACATAATCTTTTACACAAAGATGCTTCACTGCTCCACACACAGCTTTTTATTTATCGTCTACTATAAATGTTTTTGCCTGTCTGTGTTTGTGAGCAAATATAAATATTGGGCTCAAATTTGGCGAGGTTGTTGTTTCTAGTCTTATTCATCACACATTAACATGTTAACATTTTGTGCAACATCTTTGCTTAATACTTTGCTGTTAACTTTTGGAGTCAACTCTGTTTCTCCCCCACCCCCACCCCTTATACTTCACCCTCCTCTCAACTGCTGCAGGTCATTCTAGGTGAATACCACTGGCTCTCCTATAAAGACACCATCACAGCAGCGACTCAGCTGGGCAGCGGTTTGGCATCATTGGGTCAACAGCCAAAAACCAACATTGCGATCTTCTGTGAGACACGAGCAGAGTGGTTAATAGCTGCCCAGGCCTGCTACATGTACAATTTCCCTTGTAAGTTCAAAACATCTGAATTTTGGTACAAAGATATTACACTAATCTAATAAGGCTTCAGGCTTTATGTTAAAGTATCAGAGCACGGTTTATTTGGGCAAGTACACAGAATGATTCTGGTTCAGTTCTCCATTTGTACTTGCAGACAGACATATGTAAGCATATGTAAATGTAGATAAACAGTGTTAGACATAGTACACACACAAGGTATGGGATAAATTAGCAGTGTGTACCATAAATGTTTTATTGGGGATTTGAATTTAATTTTGAATATAATTAACAGATGTATCATAATACAAAAGAAAAAAAATACGGTACTTATATCTGTAACATTGTTTCCTGCATACTGCCTGTTAAAACACCCTAAAATGTTTCCTAGTGTGTACAGAAAAATGTTTGACTTTGAATGTCTCCGAAAATTGCACTAAAACAGTTTTTTTTGTCTCAAATTCATGATTGTTATGGGAGTTTGTTTCTAAAGTTTAGAAGTACGTGTTCAGACCTGGCACTAACATACTTCCTGTGTAATCTGATAATACTTGGAAAGTAATAAGATGTGAACACTTTTACTACATATTGAGGACAATATTACTTAGACCACTTAAGAAAGTCAGGTAGAAAATAGGGAATTTGATGAAAAGAAGAATAAGCAAACAGCTCAAAATTTTTTTCCCACAGATTTATTATATTTACTTTTTTGTAATATTTGATCAAAAATATTCAGGATTATTTAAATGTTTTAATGTAGTTCAATGAATATACTTTAGCCAACATCCAATTAGTTTAAAACAGTTACATTGTTAAACCTCTGTTGAACTTGTATTGTTTTGCATCTTTAAAAGTATTCTATTGCCCTTGTTTTCTTCCATTTGTTCTTTCCCACCAGTCATTTCCAAATGTGTCTAAATTCAGCTGATTTATAAACATTTTAACTTTTATGCACTTGTGAGTGTGCACGTTAGCGGTTGCAATGGACCACATGCACAGCCCAGCTGGGACAGAAGAAGGTCAGTCTGTCCCTTCTGCTTGGCTCTTGCATAAGTGTCCCATTTCTCCTTCCTCACATGGTCACATCTGTTTCTTAATTTTTAACTTGAGTACATCTTTATTTTACACATGTAAAGTGTTGCTACATAAAAGGGCTTCTTATGTTATGGGACAGGATTCTTTTTCGCATAGTTAAATATTTCTTTATTTAAAATAGTTTTCATTTTATCTGATAAAGTAACCCTTAATATTAAAATTCATCTGTCAAAGCTAAAAAGAAAAATAAACCATTTTACTTAATCAAAAAGTGGCTATACTGAAAGAAGTACTACAGCAATTTTCTACTGTGAACTAGTCTGGGCTTATTTACTCTTTAATATGTTCAAACGCAGTTATTTGAATTCTGTCATTGCATGTGTTTTTTCAGCTGTCATTCTTTTAAAATAGTGTCAGCCTCTTTGTGAAGTATCCTTTTGCCTCACAGTGGAAAAGTCATTAAGTCAATTTCTGACCTTAGACACTTCAAACGTGTCTGTGGATATTATTTTTATAACCATGGCTTTATGGTGGTAGGCTGATATCCTGACTGACTGTGAGTCCTTTCTGTGAAGTCCTGTCCTGTGGGTCCTTAAAGCCTGTGATCTAATTCTTCCATGACCACACATCTCTTACATTGTTTTGCTGGAGCTTGCTCTCCAGCTTTTTCCTGTGCATCTCTTCGTTAAGGGCCTCTGTTCATAATGTGTCACCTATTATTCTTCACCTTTAAACTTGACTCTTTATAGATGTATTTATTATGTTTTAATGAATTTTAATGCAGCCCAAACACAAAAACATACCCACACATATCATACTGTATATCAAACTATTTGGCTCGGTTATGGAACGGCCGGTACTTGTTTCGTCACAACTCCTTTGCTCATTAGTATTCGGCAGCTCCCACAGTTTCAACCACGCCTAGCATGCTGCTGGCTAAAAGCTGGTAGCATAAGACGTAGCAAACAGGAAGAGAGAACGTCTGATGTTACCATGCACAGCGGGGCAACAGTATACCTTGCTTTCATAGGCTAGTTTGTTAGCCAATCTGAGTCCAGCAAATTCGAATAATGAATACAAGCTGCTGCCGAAGCCTGACGGATCGAGCTAGAACCAGTTGAATTTTGACGTAGATTTTTAAACATAAAATGTTTCATATTACTGGTTAATACTTAAGAAATAACCACAAAGTCCTGAAATTTGTATGAAATGGCCTCTTTAAGTCCAAATACCACTCCACCATGACTGATGATCATTTAGAAGTGTGCTTGAGGCTGGCTATCAGCAGCTTTTGTGCAGACTCTGCATCCTTTATTGATTTCATTCAATGCAAGACTTTAGAGTAAGGTCATGACAAAAAATACAGTGCAGATTTATATTGTGCAAAAAGGTTTAATGCTGTTATACAAAGTACATCAACTTATGCTGTGCACAAAGAATACTCAATATATCCATAAATATGTAAATATCAGTTTAGCCTTTTTATAGTAGGTAGCAAGTAGCTTGCAAGCCGAAAATGTGTGGTCAACCCGGAGATAAATTTTTGCAAGTAATTTGGTCGAAAATGATAAGCTTTCAATTTGTTTTCATTTGGAAACATACTTTATTAGCCCAGTTTAACTGTGTCCAGTCCAAAAAATCCAATCATTACCACAGAACGTTTAAACCCATAATTTTATGAAACAATTTCTTAAATGAAACATGTCTTTATTTTTGTGTTTCTAATGTTTTTTTATGTTCAAAACATGATGAGATCTAAATCTTTTTTCTTCGTCAAGCTATAGTAGACCAAATTAAACAAACTCATTAAACACCCTTAAAAGGGGGGATTCAGGAAAACACACAAATTCCAGCAGGAAATTACACCATAAACCTAATCATAACATGGCACCCCCTTACATACCAAAACGCAGATGACTGCATATCAGGCAGTGGGAGTCTGCACCACTTTAGTACAGTAGCTGAGCTAAGGCCTCTGGAGGTGTCCGCAGAGGGTGGGAAGCAAAATTTGAGCCTCAGAGCAGTGTTGACAGAGAGCACGTACGTCGGCCATCACTACACGTCTCTCTATTCAGTCATTGTTTTCACATAAAATACCCTAATCCCAATGTGTGTGTGTGTAATTGATAGTAAATAGAGCTTGTTCACTAACTGATAATGATTCAGATCAGTTTTTTTAATGCTATTCTTTTTATGTGTAATTTTTCAGTGGTCACTCTTTACGCCACCCTGGGAGGTCCAGCTATTGTTCATGGGCTGAATGAGACTCAAGTCACCCACATTATCACCAGCAGAGAGCTTATGGAGACCAGACTAAAGGTTAGAAAATGTTTTTTAAGTATGTGCTTTTTTCTGAAATGATCATTTTCATTTCACTGAAATACTTTGTTTGGATGGGCAACTTGCTGCCTGAGATGTAGGGACATCTTGTGGCTCAGCAGGAACGTAACATGTGGATAGTACAAGTGTGAAAATTTAATTGACCGTACAAATCAAATAATTGTATCTCTTACCTCTGTCTAGGACAAAGAAAACTGTATCAATTTTGGGTTTTATGTCGGAAAAGTCAAAATAAATCAATGTAGACTGAAGTGAAGAGATGGATTATGTCACTGTGCAATGCCTATAACGTCTGTGCTCATACTTACTTTTGTTGCTCTGTGTGTGTCAGGGTATTCTACCTAAAGTTCCAAAATTGAAACAAATCATCATAGTGGACAACACACCAACCACATGGTCTGACTGTCCACGGGGCATCAGCATCCACAATATGGCTGCTGTGCAGAAACTGGGAAAAAGACCAGAAAATTGTAAGTTGTTTAATACAAATGCCTGTTATTTCATCTGCATAAAAAATAGTGAATTTTATAGGTTTATTTTTTTTAAATCTGATCAAACCATATACAGTTAAAGAGTTATTTTAAATCTAATAGATTAGGGGGATGCAGGGTTTCTATTCCAATTTAAGGGAAAGGCTTAAGTTAAATGTTCAAATACATGTGTTATTATGCGTCTTCACATACAGCAGTACTATCGTTATAAGGAAATTGCCACAAATAGGTCTAAAATGACATGTAGCACAGTTATTTCCATGGAGTCTTTGATAAAATCGAGTCTGCTTCGTCACATTTTGAGAGGAAGAAAAACACAGTTGAACTTCAAGCTTTGACTGGACTTTAAAGTGTGGTGAAACTTCTCTTCTAATAGAGCGGTGAGATAAGTACCAACAGGAAACTCTGAAAAAAAAAAATTAAATCATCAGAATGAAATAATGCTTGTGAATGATTGTGTTCCGTGTTTCTGTTGGAAATAGTTATGGATATACGTCTTTAAAAAAACATTATTTGTTGTTCATCCAATTATGTGTTTGTTTACTACACTCTGACTTCATTATCTGACCCACACTTGTTTCCCTCCCTTGCTCCATCCAGATGGGAGGTGTCTTTTGTGAATAAAAAGGCAATGCAAAGGTAGACACATCAGAATCGTCTCAACACCTTGGTTGGGGGGGTTCTCCTTTGCAAAGCTTATTGAAACCATACCTCTGTGTCTGACTGATGGTCTTTTTGATAGTTATTTAACTTAGGGGTATTAAAATATCCTGACATTTGTCCTCTTGAAGGAACAAGCTGCTACCTAAATAAATTAAAACTTATTCTGTTTGCAGACAGTTGCTGACCTGATTTTTGAAAGCACCCATCATACCGCTCAGCAAATTATTCTGTTCCAATTAAAAATATCAACCTCCCAAAAATCACAGCAGATCATACTTGATATATTTGAAGTTTTTGTTTTGGTAAAATCCTATAAAAATCTGGACAAATAACAAACACTACCACCATGAAATGTCATGATGGAGTTTCTTATGGGCATGGGGGTGCGGATGGATTGATAAAAGTCACTTTAGGTCATGTGAATGAGGAAGTTGGGACATCTGTGTCAGATTAAATTTGATACCTTGCATATTGTGTGATGAGAAAAAAATTGTTGCCTTCTTACTCTCCTGACTTTTCACTAAAGCCCCTTTGAACCAACTGACCCACAACATGACAAGCTGGTATTGTGATATGTAGATAAAAGGAAGGAAGAAGTACAATTAGGATGGGAGGTGGAGCACTGGGACACAGAGGAAGGTCATGTTTACACACAGCTCTGTTAACTTCACATGACATCAGTCTTGGAGCAAACTCTCCAGTGTAAGATGAAACATGTGACTCTCCTAGGACTGTAACATAATTCATTCTGCATTTATCCACTGTCTGATTTGTTGGAGCCAGCTGATCACCTCCTTTTTACTTAATGGTAAACTCCTTTTTTATTACATGATACTTAGCAGAGAAGATAAAAACAAGCTCTTATTTCTTTTGGGGATGGATTTGTTTTGTTTTGTTTTTCTAGCTGTGGGTCAGTGGTACAAATTAAGGTTGTTCTGTGTTTAGCCAAAAAAAAAACAAACAAACAAAAAAAAA
>SSNP01000052.1:1206331-1246908 GCA_006937955.1 Pachypanchax playfairii
TATATATATATATATATATATATATATATATATATATATAGAGAGAGAGAGAGAGAGAGAGAGAGAGAGAGAGAGAGAGAGAGAGAGAGAGAGAGATGGATAAGTGCAAGTGTTGGAGAGAGAAATAAAACATTCAAATGTAAGATATTACAAAGAAATGTTTCGCAGAATGAGACAAAGATGAGTATGACTGAAGACAAGTAATTTTTGTTAGACATGCACGACTCTTCCCGCTGGAAGATGGAAGTTTGATGTGATCAATACAACCACAGTCTGCTACTACGTCCACTCTGTTACTGGACTTTATTACAGAAATATAAAGTGCATGACATGAAGACAAAGCCATAAATAAACTCTTACAGGAGCACAAGTTCATCTCAGATCAACAATGACACATGTTCTGTGGTTAAATAATTACATGATTTGCTTGATTTTAAGTGGATGCTGTTTTATGCACAAGAGAAAAATGATTTAGGTTGATGTCAGTAAATCTTGTATTTAGTCAGAGTGGGTATATTTTTCATGTAAAATTACAAGAATGAATAAATTCACTTATCAAATTATTAAAATATGTGTTAAAGGGGCCAGTGATTAACACAATAGTAAACACACAGTACATGTGTAAATGGTGTTAAATTCTACATCTCTGTTTTGAAAATACAATAAAATCAGTCTGTTTTTTGTTTTTTTTACTCAACAGCAACACGTGGTCGTAAACAGCCACTGCCTTCAGACATCGCAGTCATCATGTATACCAGTGGATCCACAGGCATTCCTAAGGGCGTCATGATCTCCCATAGCAACGTCATCGCCAGCATTACAGGGATAGCCGAGAGGATTCCTGATCTTTGGTAATAATAACAGTAATATTTCTTAGTTTACTACTTAGTTGGTTTAGTTAAAGTCCAGACATTCTGGAGTATTAATAAGCAGACTTTTAATCTAATTTTACATTGTATTTTCATACAATTGTTGAGGTTGTACATGTGCCACAATGGGATATAAAGGAAGTAGACTTGTTTAAGAACCTACTTTCAGTCTTTTTGTAGATATTTAGTTGCTTTGTGATTCTCATTAATATTTCTGTTCATGCATCTGAGTTGTTTCATTTAAATAAAAAAACAACACTTCTCTCGGGGGACTAATAGGAGTTGAGAAGAAAACATACTCAGCACAAAGGTCAGTAGGATTTGAAAAAAAATCAGGAAGGAAGGGAGTTGGGGAGAAGTGGATAGAGATTAGAGAGTTGATGATTTCTATCTGACCTCTTAGAAAAGCAATGGCTTTGTATCCAATAAATAACAATGTAAACCTCCTCCTCATGTGCACAATCTTCATGTGAAATGGGAATTACTTCTACAAGTTATTATGGTGAACAAATAATGTTGCATAGTTACATGTAAACAAATAAAAATATTTGTTATAGATAGTATATGCACTCTAAACATTATTATTATTAAGGAAATTATAATAGGTCATTTTTTGGATGGAAACCCACTTGTGCAAGTGTAACGTTAGCGTAGATATCAAATCAAATCAAAAATACTTTGGGAAACTACTAAGGGAAATTAAGTGTTGTTGTAGCTCAGTTCTTCTTCAGGGAACCACTGTAGAGGGTTCTAGGTGTGGACAGGAAGGATCTCCTGTAGCGGTCTGTGCTGCAGCGGATTATGAAGAATCTTCTGACTGAGACACTCTATTGTTGAGTTACTGTGTTCTGAAGAGGATAATGAGGGTTTTCCATCATGTTCTTCATCCTCCTTTGGACAATAAACTCAAGAGACTCCAGTTCAGTCTCCAGGACAGAATCAGTCCTCCTTATCCATCTGTTCAGCCTCTTCATGTCAATTGCTCTGATGCTCCGCAACAGGTGACTGCAGATGTGATCAGCTGACAAACTCCTCTTCTTTTGCTGCTCCTCTTCAAATCTCTATCTGCTCGTATTGTTAGAAAGCAAGACAGAGACACACTGGAGTCCGGGATATGTTCCTTTAGCCATGTCTCAGTAAAACACATGATGCTGCATTTCAACAGAGTTTCAAGTTCATCCATTTTATTAGCAAAGAGATATCTTTAGTAACTCATTGCAATTGGCAACTGTGGTAAGAAAAAAATGACACAATTACAAAATTACATATATTTCCAACTTATGAGGGATGTTGGGCCTGATCAGAAAACTCTGGGTTCATGGGAGCCAAGATATGAGTAACAACAGAGGGAAATACACACAAATTGCAGGAAAAAATAATTTACAAGTTGAATTAGAATTAGATCCAAGTTTACATGTACAGTAACAATAAACAAAATTAAATAAAATGTTTGTTCAACGTTGTATTTGTCGTGACCAGATGGATCTCTATCTGCCAGTGTGTTTGATTCCTTGGGCAGGAACTCGCCATCCAGTTCAGGAAAGATGATCTCTTTCTTCTCTGCAGCACTGAAGGTTAAATAGTAAAACAAAAAAAACTAATAGCTAAAAGCTGAAAAACCAGTACCATGAATCTCTGTCGTGTCGTGTCTGACGTGATTTGAGCAGCGCGTGTGAATAGATAAATGACAAATTGTAGTGTAAAGCACTTTGGGAGTTAGAGTCAAATTTAAAAATGTGCTATACAAGTACACGCCATTTATCATCTTACCATCTTAATTCACACTTTTAATCTAATTGTGGAATAAGTTGTGTAATCAATATTTATTCATATCTGCATAATTCTTTTCAAGCTTTGACAACCCATCTTCTCTACTGACCTGATGTTACAGATTACCTGTCCTTTTTTGCAGTAAGGAGGACACCTACATTGCCTATCTTCCTCTTGCTCATGTGCTGGAGCTGTGTGCAGAGCTTGTATGTATTTCTCATGGCTGTAGGATCGGCTATTCCTCACCTCAAACTCTTGCTGACCAGGTAAATGTAGTTCATATTCTGAAACATGACAAATAAAGAAATAAAACTCGTGAGCTATAAGTAGCACAAAGGAGTAACTTTGCTCATTAGGTTTGATATTTTGTAGAATGCACCCATTCTTTTCAAACAAAAGATGAGCATAATGATCCAGCTATTTTAACTGTAATTGCATTAGAACTGTTAAGCATGACTCTGATAAAACCAGGATACGGTGGTAACAGCTACCCTGTGCATTATTAAACTGAAAAGCATCCACCCACTGGCTTATCTGAAGCTCTCTAATGAGGGTTTATTTATCTAACCACATCTTCTACATGTCGTCAACATAAATAACATTGTGTCATTAATATTAACCCAAATAAAAATGTTATTTTTAATTGCTGATCTCCTGCAAGAGACTGGTTTATTGTTTCCTCCTGCTCTAGTCTTGAAGCTTATCAGCTGTATGTGTTAATTATTTATTTGCAAGAAAGGGAAAATAAATTTCGCCATCAAACTACTGATTTAAACAGCACTGGATTTGGACAATGCCGGTTACTCAGATATTTACAAATACACATATCGGTGTGCTTGAGGGAAATTTATTCACATTAAA
The DNA here is from genome assembly GCA_006937955.1 of Pachypanchax playfairii. Classification (NCBI taxonomy): domain Eukaryota; kingdom Metazoa; phylum Chordata; class Actinopteri; order Cyprinodontiformes; family Aplocheilidae; genus Pachypanchax; species Pachypanchax playfairii. The sequence goes on from SSNP01000052.1 coordinate 1,209,832, forward strand.
TCAAGTTAAGATGGTTGTTTCCCTGAGCTTTTAATATTTAGGCAATTTGAGAAATTAATTAGTTGGATTAAATTTAAAGAATCACTGACAGATCTGAGATCATTTGGTGATAATGTCAGTAAATCAGTCGGTAATTTTATAGTTGTCTCTTTAAATTTAATTCTAATACATATTCTTATTCTATACCACATTTTCCATACTTAACAAATGTTTGTCTGCCACAGAACTGGAATGCTGTTCAGATACTATGGTTGTGATAGCAAATTTGTTTTAAATCGGTTAAAAAGGTATTGCAGAAACTGAACAAAGACTTCAAATATAAAAACCCACAATATATTACTAATGATTCCTTCTTTAAGAAATACATTACCATTTCTATCAGAAATCTGGCTCATTGCTGTGACATTGCAATTTTTCCTTCTCACAGTCAACCAAGATCAAGAAAGGAAGCAGGGGAGACATAAGTGTCCTGCAGCCCACCCTGATGGCAGCTGTCCCGGTATGCTATGAGAGAACACTCAGTACACCAAAAAACATGGTTTAGCCTCATGGATGAGAGGCCTCACTGTTTACAGTCATCCCACCCACACCCCCAGCCATTTTCTTTGTAGTTTGGTTTTGGCCTCGTCACTAAGCATATCAGATTTCACTCTGATTTTGTTCAGCACCCACTAAGGAATAACAGTGACAAAGTCCAGCAGGCCTGGATCTGCTAGATCTCTCTAAACTGACCATGACGTAAACACTGCGCATCTCACCACTGGTCAGATATGCAGGCTACACTCTGTTGCAGTATAGTTCCATTCTCCCAACCTTTGCATCTCCCAGTGGTGGTGGTGTGAAGGTCAGAAGGCCCCAATGTCTGGAATCGTTCACAGCTGTAAACGGAACGTGAGAAAGCCCCATGTGGTTCTCCCCACGACATGCACACATACAAACTGTTTGCTGTGATACAGCAACAGGCTGCTGCATCGACTTCCTTCCTCTGTGCTTTAGTTTCATTCACACACTTACACACAAATACAAACACACATAGGCGCACACCCCAGCACCAGCTGCTGTTTCATTTACTTTGTTTGGGCCCTTTCCACTTACTACATTATATGGTGTTTCGTCTTATTGGGATGCTGTTTTCACAGTTTCTTTTCCAGCACTTAATAATGGCTATTCATTTTTATATTTCTGTTTCCAGTGTCATGTCTCTCTGTTCTCTTTGCTTGTTAAAAATAATTCAGATATTTAAGTTTTATATCAAATTTTGTAATCATAAGACTTCAGTTTAAGCAAAAATAGCACAAAGAAATCAATTTTATTATATGTTGTATCCCAGTCATAGAACTGAATCGGTCTGTTACTGCAAAACCAGCTTATATTTGAAACTGAGGTAATAACAAAGAAATAATGTTGAGTGTTGCCGTCTGTGTTGATGCTTTGAGATCATTAGCTTTCCCTTTAAGGAAGAACCATACATCTGTCTTCTTCTGCTTAGCCATAGTCAGGATGGGGGCAACAGGTTCAGTAGAGAAACCCAGACATCCCTCACCCCAGCGACACTCTGCATTTCCTCCTGGGGGATCTCAAGGCATTCCCAGGCTAGAATGGGATTTGATCCCTCCAGCAAATTCTAGGTCTGCTTGGGGGTCTCCTGCAGTGGGACATGCCTGAAAAACCTCTATAAGGAGGCATCCTAATCAGATGCCCGAACCATCTTAGCTGACTCCTTTCAACATAGAGGAGCAGTAAACTGCTGAGCTTGATGCGTTTTAGAAGCGTACTGCGTAAAAAATAGAACTGCCTCGTAATGCTCGCGACACTATGCTTCTGGAACGCGTCTCATGCTCGTTGCTTTACGCGAAGTGGAAAGGGTCAGATTGACTTTAATTGCAGCTATCAGCTGCGTATTACGCATCACTAACGTTGCGCGCTGCTGACACGTCCAGTGGAAAGCAAGGGTAAGGAGGTCCTCAAAGTGCTCCTTCAACCATGCAACAATATCCCAATTCCAAGTCAGCAGTTCCCTACCCAAACTAAACACAGCCTGAGATGGGTCCTGTTTTTCTATTCTGAGTTGTTGAAAGATTTGCCACAATGTTTTCAAGGACAACTGAAAGTCCCTCTGCATGACTTCTCCAAATTTCTCCCTCTGCAGTCTTTTTGCTAGATGTTCTTAAAAGCTCTGCAAGATACGAAAACTGCATTTACTGCATCTTATACGGCATCTTATATTTGTTATCACCACTGTTGTTGTTATTTTTGGGGTCAGTTTTTTTTTCATTTTGCTTTGTTTTATTACCCCATGTGAACCATTTACTGATTACAGGAGATCATGGATCGTATCTATAAGAATGTGATGTCTAGGGTTGAGGATATGAACTGCCTTCAGCAAACACTTTTCCTTTTGGCATACAACTACAAATTGGAGCAGCTTGCCAAAGGAAACAGCACACCACTGTGTGACAGGTAAGCAGCTGTTCATTATTGCATCTGATTAATTGATCAAAGGCCCTTTAAAATGTATTGTATATTAAGTTGTGGCACAAGTAGTGCAGCTTTGTCTACCTTTTCTCTTTATACTCCTTCTGACTCATGTCATCCAGGCTGGTGTTCAAGAAAGTTTGTTCTCTACTGGGAGGTCGGATACGGGTCTTGTTATCAGGTGGAGCACCTCTTTCTGCAGCCACTCAGCGCTTCATGAATGTTTGTTTATGCTGCCCCGTGGGTCAGGGATATGGCCTGACGGAGACCTGTGGCGCAGGGACAATTAGCAAGTGTGAGTCGAAATTAATGTTTCTTAAGATTCTTTTGTTCAGACAAATCTAAATATTTTTTTCTTTGCATTTACATGTTTTGAATGTCACCTGTAGTCTTTCTCAGAAGTGTCACCAGGTGTTGATGTGACATGTTTTTATCAACTGTTTTTACTTGTGGGCATGGCCATGCTCAACACCACTGTCCAATGGTCTGTGGAGGAGGGAATCCTAGCTCTGTGAGAGATGGTAGCCCCCATGTCCCAGCTGATGATTTGCCACAAATGCATTTGGGTGTTGAGTCTGTAGTTTAGCAACAGTTGAGCCAATGACATCACATACAGAGTCAGCATTAGCTAATGGTATAATGCATACTGCTACTAAAATAACACAGGCTAACTCCTTTTGTAGATAATAAGGGTGAAAACTAACAGCTAACAGTTCAATGCATGTTTTTGGACTGTGGAAACTGGAATCCCTGGAGAAAACTCTTGCATGCACAGGGAGAACATGCAAACTTCATGCAAAAAGGCTCCAGCCCAGATTCGAACCGAGAACCTTCTCGCTGCAAGGCAAAAGTGCTACCAGCTGCGCCACCTTGCAGATCTCAGATTTGTCAGTATTGCTAATGAAAGATAAGGTTTAAACTTTCTGAGTTTTTTTTTCACTTTCCTCCTGCTCAACATCGACATCTTCTTTTTAATTCATCAGACATTTGGAGTCTCAATTTAAGTATTTTTGGAGCTCTAGAAATGTCCATTTACTCTATCAATGCTTTGGTTACACATAACAGGTGGCAAAGAAGCAACAAATTAAGCAGAAATCCTTCTATCAGCACAACATCCAAACCAGAAAAAAATAATTCAATAAAAATATAAAGAAACCAAGGAAGAAATGCTAAAAAACAAACAAAAGTTGAAAATAATAACAGAGCTACTCCAACAAGCTGCCACCATTGCGCTATTCCAGAGAAGTATTTACTGTATATGGTATTTAGTAATAGTATCTAGTAATAACACTCTAGTTCGTTATTGGATTTAAATCTTTACTTGAGTTTTTGTTGGCTATTGGATTGGATCACAGTGGACATGGACTGTATTATAGGATTGTTTGTTCTACTTAAAGAGGCCCTTCCATTTTTATCTCTCAAACTACGCAGGTGGCAATAAAACCCCGGTTTTCCCGATTTCGAACGACCTGTATTTGTTTCATCACAACTCCTTTGCGCGTTCGTATTCGGCAGCTCCCGCAGTTGAAACCACGCCTAGCATGCTGCTGGCTAAAAGCTGTAGCATAAGACGTATGAAATAGAAACAGACTACGTGTGCTGTTGACATGCACAGCGGGGCAGGAAACAGTATACCTTGCTCTCATAGGCTAGTTTGTTAGCCAATCTGAATCCAGTAATTTTGACTAATGAATATTAATAAGTTGCTGCCCAAAGCCTGACGAAACCAGCAGAATTTTGACGCAGAGAGATTGAAAGGTCTGTTAATGAGTGTTTCCGAACATTTTTATATGTGTCATATTACAGGTTAATGCTTAAAGGTGTGATGACATCACTGTTTAAACTGGCGTAAAGCTATTTCATGTAGTAGATATGCCTGCATATGTCAACTCACAAAAGAATTTGATTAAAAAACTAACATGGCGGGGGTGTACGGGCAGGTCAGAATCCTCTTCTCAGCAACACGGTTCCTTTCGTTAATGATATGTGGGTCTCCCTGGCTGACTTCGCTCTGATTGGCTACAACCATTGCCCGCAGCAAACCTTTCTTCTCGGCTCCGTCAACAGTCCAGTAACATGGCGAGTGGACGTTTACAACCGTATATGTTCGAGCCTGAAACGTCTTCTGAGGAAGACGGAGGGGTGAACACATAAAACTCAACTAATCACATGAGCGAATAAACAGTGCTGTCAGATGTTATCAATGAAAATAGATTCACAATATGGTATGATAAACCTGTTGCTCACGGACATTGTTGCTAGAGCGGCTATCACATGCTAGCATCATGAACTCTTCAGACCACGGCTGCGGCGGGGGAACGTTACGACAGTGAGCTTTCACAGGGGACCAGTAGGGGGAGAGCGAGAGCAAAACTTACTTAGTTCTGCTTTAAGTCATCTTATCCTGTCCCTTGTAACAAAAGCAACGTTTAATAATTACCAACTGCTGTGTTGATGAGCTTAATAAAAAATGAAAGTTCATGCCTTCTGGTTGTGATTAAGCATTGGTGTGTCACAGTACTACTCTGAGCTATTGATGGTTTAGAAGTAAATTAAAATGGGAGAACATCAGTTCAATATCAATACAAATGGATGTTTTTTTAACATAAAGGAGAAAAAGTAAATGTGATCAAATGAGGATTTATTACCTAGCAAAGGTTCACATTATCAAGCAGCTTGTGGGAAGCTTTTTATATGGTGTTACCAGAAATCTGTAATAAAATGAGTGAGTAAGGGGGGTCTTTTCTGCTGGGAAATTGGATGAAAATATGTAAAAGTTCTACTTGCAGTAAACAGGCATGATTTAAGTATTCTTTAGTTTGCTGTTAAAAGTCCAAAGTGATGTTTTTGTACATACTGTACAGTACGGTATTTGTTCTTATTAGTTTAATAAAAAATACATACAAGTGTCCCTTCTAAAAATGCAGACATTTCATTCAATTTCTTTTAAGTATAAAACGGTTTTCTTGGCATTTGTGAAGCAAATTATCAATCATATTTGTTTTGAACTTTAAAACTAATCTTTTGGCTTATAATGAAAGTGCTGTCATGCTTTCCCAGGCAGAATAAACCCACAGATCAGCCCACTGCCAGTCACATCTAACTGTGGTTATTTGAGTCAGGAAAACGCTTTGCTTTGAGAGTTCCTCTGGGAGGATGTTTCTATGGCAAAGGAACGAGTGAGGTCTTGTTTCTATGGCAATAAATGCAGGGCCTTAATGCCTGTGGGGTTTCTGATCATGTTTGTGTGGCTGTTGTCTGTTTCAGTTTGGGATTACAGCACTGGAAGAGTGGGGGGACCACTGGTCTGCTGTGAGATCAAACTGAAAGATTGGTTGGAGGGTGAGGTGCTACATCCACACACAGGGATCATGTTTCTTTATTAGGTGTCCTCTAATTCAAACACACTTCTAGGAAACATCACTGTAGCTGCTTTCTAACCTTGTAAGGAAAGGGCTTTTTACGTCAAAGATCTTAACTCATCTTTACTGTGATCTTTTAAATCTTGACACTTATCAAATCAACTTTATTACTTGCTTGGGTTGCCAAAAATGTAGAATTTAACACAAACAAGGTCTTGATCATTATCAGAACAGTTTATTAGAGCAGTTTTTGATATCAGACCACTGACTTTTAACCCTTTTTGCAGGTAGTTATCGAAGCACTGACAAGCCACGTCCAAGGGGAGAGATTCTCATTGGTGGACCAAATGTAACCATGGGATACTACAATAATGAGGCAAAAAACCAGGAGGACTTTTTTGTAGATCAGAATGGCCAGAGGTGGTTCTGTACCGGAGACATTGGAGAGTTTCATGAAGATGGCTGCCTCAAGATTATTGGTAATAAAATATGAACAAAAGAAATATGTTGATTAGAGGATATAAAGTATTTGCTGCTTAATAAATGTCAAATATTTAATGTGGAAATCTTCCAGAAGTACAAAAGTTAAAAATGTTGTCCTAGATTTTTTGATTTGCTCTGAACTGCCCTGTTTCACTTCCATTCAACAGAATAGCAGAAAAAAAAAATGTAACAAATAAAACGTTCCTGTTTAAAGCTGGACTCAAAAGCACCAAGCAGAGAATGATTGGTGTTAAAAAAAAATGAACACACAGAACAGAACACCAGAAGACAAAAACGCCTTAGGGGTCAAAGCAGAGAAAGTAATTCACAAAACAGTCTCGGGTTATACACCGGTAACCCAAAAGATCCAAAACTCAGCGTCAACAATCTGGCATTTTACTGAACTCTGCTCACAGCTTTTGACGGGGTAGAAACAGGTGAGTGTGATCAGAAAATCAGCTGAGAGCAGGTGCAGGGAAGGAACATAATGACAGGAAAGAAAAACCGCATGATAGGATGTATATGCATGACATGATCAGACGAGAATATGGGAGTGTGTATGAAAAAGTAACTAAAAGATTCAAACAGAAAACAAGATTAGGACAAATTAAAGTTAAAACGTGAAAATACTTGACAGAGTTAAATGGGAAAGAACTAAAACCCAGATGCTACAGATTACCAGAAACTAGCAAACAGAGGGCACAATGCTAAGTAGGAAGACAAAGATAATCTGAATATACATGAGGGGACAAACCAAAGGACATGAAGTAAACTAATACAAAGATGGTATGAAAGGCCAGGAATCATGGTGATCCATCATCCATCGATATTCTGAACCTGCTTCTTCCTGTTCAGGGTCGCAGGGAGCTGGTGTCTATCTCCAGCAGTCATGGGGTGAGAGGCGGGGGACACCCTGGACAGGTCGCCTGTCCATCACAGGGCCACACATAGACAAACAACCACTTACAACTAGGGACAATTTAGAGCAGGGGTGTCCAAAGTCAGGCCTCGAGGCCCACTATCCTTTATGTTTTAGATGTTTCCTGATTCCAATCTGCAACATCTCAGCAAGTCCAGCAGAAGCCTGTTAATGACCCATTTATCTGCATCAGGTGTGTTGAAGCAGAGGAACATCTAAAACATGCTGGATATTGGCCCTTAAGACCTGCAGTTGGACACCCCTGATTTAGAGTAGGCAACAGTAAAAACAAAAGACCCAGGCAGAGCTGGATACAAACATCCTGAAACCTCCCCAAAAACAAACAATATTAAAAAACATGGTTTGGGTTAATTACATTTTTCTAATCTTTTTAAAATTACCCCTCGTTGCTGTTTCCTGTAAGCCAACTTCTTGTCACTTCTTAACCAGATGACACTAATCCAATACACTCAGTTTATTCCCTCACCACCCCACATATGCTTCCTCCACTTCTTTTGGGATGTGCACACACATCTTCAAACTTAAACAGAAGATCAAACTGCTGTCTCCACTGTGTTTTCAGATCGTAAGAAGGACCTGGTGAAGCTTCAGGCGGGTGAATACGTCTCGCTGGGAAAGGTGGAGGCCACGCTGAAGAACTGCCCTCTTGTTGATAATATTTGTGTCTATGCCAACAGGTGGGTGGGGCAGAAATTTCTAACACTATTATGAATTGTATCAGAATTAAAAGCACCTATTAGAAAATCAGACTTTAAAAAGTATGCACATCATCTTTCAGTTTAAGTTTTTGTTGATTTTTTATTTTCAGCATTTTGGTTGTTGCATTTTGGGGATAAATAAAAGATCATTGACACTACACTATTCTAAATACTGTAGCTTGCATTACAAATTTACATTAGCATTAGAGCTGTTAGTTCTGTTGTGCAATGAAACACACTGTTTTCATGGTTTTCAGCCTTTTGACTGTTTTTATTTCCATAGAAGGATCAAGTTTCTAACCAGAGATTAATTATTGGTTCACTCTGTTGAACATGTGCATGTATTTTTGTGCACAATGGCCTTATTTGGTTGAGTGTTCACTTCATAACATCAGGTTTTTTTTTTCCTTTTCTTGGACACCGTCTGACTCTTCTTATCTTCCTGCTGTTCTGCAGTGATGAGACATATGTGATTGGCTTTGTGGTGCCTAACCAGAAGCAGCTGCTGGCTCTTGCTGGCCAGTATGAGATCCAAGGGTCATGGGAGGAGCTGTGCAACAGCAAGGCCATGGAGGAGCTGGTTCTTAAGGTCATCACTGAGGCTGCATTGACAGGTGAAAAGAGGCCCAAAGCAGCAAGCTGGAGTCAGTGTGGCACTTCCACAGTTAGAAATGTAAGAAAAATAACTCATTAATGTTTGTGATTATTTCATTATAGCCCAGCTGGAGCGCTTCGAAATACCTCGCAAGATCCGTTTGAGCCCGGACCCGTGGACCCCCGAGACGGGACTCGTGACTGATGCATTTAAGCTCAAACGCAAAGAGCTGAAAACACATTACAAAGATGATATTGAAAGAATGTACGGTGGAAAATAACAACCAGGACAAGCACAGTTTTACTTAGTCAAACCAACACTTGACTCTGAAACACTCCCACTGCCCCCCCCCCCCCCCCCCCCCCCATCCCTGCTAATATTCAAACAGGTTTTGATTGAATTTGTTGCAATAATTACTGAAAGCGTGAAGTTTCCACTCCTGTCTCTTCTTTTTTTAACCCAGGCATGTGATCTTTGTTGTTCCAGATGGGAGTTATGAAACAGAGTTTGTGTAGCTGATGTCATCTGTTGAACTCTTGTCTGAGTGCAAGAGCAAAAAAAAAAAAAATCAGGTTGAACCATTTCTTATTTTCTTTGTGCTCACCAATGAGACTCCAGCTTCAGATTCTCTACTTCTTAAAATAAGTTCATTTATTTTCTTAACTTAACGTTGAAATAAAAAATTCCCCTTGTGATCCTTTTGCTTCTCCTGCAGGTTCAGGAGACAGTTAACGTCTTGTGTTTTCTTTTTTTCTCCAGATTGTTTTGGTTTCTGTTGTTGGTTTGTTTTGTCCTCCACCTGCAGTGAGACTGTGAGACCCCCACTCACATCAGAACATCCTGATACCAAAAGCACAAAATCATTTGAGTTCAAACCAGAAAGTCTTGATAAAAAATTATGAAAAAAATATGAAGCTCTAATTGTTTAGAACTTTGATTGATATTTACTGATCACATCACTTTTGAAAAATCTACTTCAGGGTTATTTTAAAAAAGTTAAAAATACACTTTCCATTTGTTTAGTCTATTAAACTTTCCTATAATGACAAATTAGACATGTTAAGTGTTCAGAACACAATGTAAACAAAGATCCTTGTACAGATGAAGTTACTGTGTAATATCAATGTATTTGATAAATTATAGTACCATGTGAGAATGTATCATTTCTGCCCAAGTAAGGCAGTTGATTATAAACAAGACAAAAATAAATCGTTCCCAGTCCGTGTGCCGAACTGAAGTGTAAGCATGATGTGTGTGTGGTTTATTCTGTTTTAAAGAGGCCATTTCATACAAATTTCCGGACTTTGTGGTTATTTCTTAAGTATTAACCAGACCTTTCAATCTGTCTGTGTTAAAATTCGGGTGGTTCCGGCTCCTTCCGTCAGGCTTCGTCAGCAGCTCGTTCATATTCATTATGCAAATTTGCTGGACTCAGATTGGCTAACAAACTAGCCTATCAGAGCAAGGTATACTGTTTCCTGCCCCGGTTTCTCTTCCTGTTTGCTACGTCTTATGCTAACAGCTTTTAGCCAGCAGCATGCTAGGCGTGGTTTCAACTGCGGGAGCTGATAAATACTAACAAACAAAGTAGTTGTGATGAAACAAATACAGGCCGTTCGAACTCGGGTGTTATCACCACCTGCGTAGTTTGAGAGATAAAAACTGAAAGAGAAGTTGTTGACCTGTTTTCACACCCACTATGAAGGTAAGAACACCTGTGGAGCTAAAATAGAAAAACCATTTTTAATGGAAGGGCCTCTTTAAGCTTTGCCAGATATTTTTGTCATCTGTGTGATAGAGTGAGACTCATCAAGTCCTTATGCAGCAACACAACCAGCATTCTTCACAGCATTTGATCCTGATACATCTCATTGTAACTTCTGATTTTGAATTTATATAAACAAACATACATTAGTGTATGGTAAGCAGAAAAATAGTCAATATATGAACTCCACTCCCATTTCTGGATGGATAGTCAGCTTTCATTGCATAGCTGCATCCAAGTATTTATTTATAATTTTTTAGAGTTAAATAAATAAATACAATTACACAAATAAAGTTTATGTTTAATCTTGTTGAGTTGAATATACTTTTGAGCAGAAGTGTTGTCGGATTAATACCCGTGAGGTGTGAATAATAATCCAGATGTTCTTTATCTGTTTTTATTTCTTCTTCTTTTTTTTTTTACATTCCTACGGGGCTTCCATACACACAGGGTTCCTCTCGAGCTCTGTCACGTGAGTCATGACGACGCTGCAGGGTACTTATAAATGACTTCATCTGCTGAAAAGTTCTGCCAAACTCTACAAGCACTTCAAAGAGACAGGAAAAGACACACGAAAGGTTTACATGAGACACAGATCTTCAGTTTGGTGAGTTGGTGGTTATTGTATTCTGATATTCTGCTACATCTTACTATATGTGCGTGTATGTATTTATAAAATGATCTTTTATGTTCTGACTGTTATTGTTAGAACAAAACAACTTCAGCGCTCATGCAAAAGCAATATATTAAGCAATATATAAGATATAGGTCTTAAGTAACCGAAGTATCTATTGTGTATTGTAAATCACATCTTTAATTATCTGAGTAATCAGCCCATTTAACTATATAACACTTAGAAATAAACTATTCCGTTTATGCCTTTTATCACATCTATAGTAGAAACATTAACTTTTTCAGCTCAAATGTGCGGCAATTACTGGGTAGAAAACAGTTTTGTGCGTAACAGTTGCGTAAGGTTCGCGTAAAAGTGCCTAAAGTTTATTTTTTTTCTAAATTAGTTTATTCTTTCTCTACATATTTTCTAGGCCCACCACGTGGACTCCACTTACAGAAAATGGAGCACTTGGAAAACTCCACAGCGCAGGATTTGCTATCCCAGGAAGAGAGAGGTGACGGGAACGCATACCTCTACATACTGGTAGTCATGTCTTTCTACGGAGTATTCGTCAGTGGTATAATGGTTGGTTACTTCCGCTCCAAGAGAAAAGAGAAGAAGAGGGTCAATATCTTCAGGCGCCTGATGCACGAAGAGCAGCAACGGGAATGGGGAGCTCTGCCCAAGAAACACAGTTTCTCCTTTCCGGCCGCTGTCTCTGGGCTGCGCGCGGTACAGGTGTCCCTACCTTTCTGCGGTAACCACGGCAGTCACTTTGGACACCTCCATTTCGACGGCACGCTGCCATCACCACTGGCGTGTGCACTGTGCACGGAGCAAAGCAGCGTCAGTTCGCTGTCGTCTTCTGCGGACACGCGCCTCACCATAGAGGAGGAGGCGGACAGCTGCACGGTGGAGGGACAGGAGGAGAACCCGAAGTGCACTCAGTCAGAGAACAGTGGAGACGATTCAGGCTGAGCTTTCCCTCCACATAAAGTCCGACATTTGTTAATTTGCTGCATGGTGTAAGAAGAGAGACATCAGCTGGAAGGAGCCCGAGAGGCCACCAGACGCTGGAGGCCCGAAGGGGACATTCAGCTGTAATTTGTTATTCCAGCTTTAAAAACAAACATTATGGTGAAGGACGGAAAGGCAAGAGGACACGTGTGGAAAGTGTTCCATTTTTCTCAGCAGAACAAATAAAAAGACATTTGCATGTAATGTTTTACCCCAGTGAAATGGAAAACAGCTGTCAATTTTAAAACAATGAAAATACGGTTTTCTAATTCCACACTCAATCACGTGGCACATCATTTCACATGACATTATGGTTTTATTACATTTATTTAAAAGGAAATACAGAAATTGGTCAGATTGTACCTTAATAGTATTATTTCTCTGTATGTGCATGAATCTGCCTGCTTTTCTGATGACCTCTCCTCTGCTGATGACTCATCCTGCAGACTGAATGAAACACCAGCTTTTGGGAAGATCTTTCTCTCTCTGTCTCTCTCTCTCTCTCTCTCTCGTCACTCTCATCGACTTGGTCTTGAGACCTGAAAAATACCTGGAACCCACTTGAAAGGTTTTGTGTTTGTGGTAGCTTCAACTGATCCTAAACAATCAAGTTTTTAATGAAAAATAATGCACTGTAGGATACATATATGTATTTGTTGCTGACAAACATGAACAACACCTTAGTTGGATATTTTGATTCAGTCAAAAAAAAAAAGCAATAAATATTTTTTGAAAAGAAAATTTCAATTTGTTCCTTCGTTATTGGAATAATGCTATTTAACCAGTAGAGGGCAGTGTTGTTGTGATTGCGTCTCATAAATGAGGGAAGAAAAAAGTTTGACTATTATTTGAAGAATTTGATACATAATAGTTAAAATAGGGCTGATATGGAAGTTTATAATTATATCACTTACACCAAAGCATTGTGCATGTCCTTGGAGAAAACCTGTAGCATAAACCATCACTATTTGGTTTAGTTATCACAATGATGTTATAGAACAGAGTATTTCTGATTTTTTTTGTGCCACTTAGCAAGGCAGATCAACAAAGTTTTTAACTTGTATTTGAATTATTATTATTATTATTATTAATTTTAACTCTTTAGGAATCACAGAGAGTGAATTGTCACATCGATGACCTGCAGACAACTGCAGTGAATTCACACATGCTTTCCTTTTCTCTTCTAATCAAGTGACATCCTGTCTGAAAGGAAAACATGCCAAAAGGCAGTAAAACTCTTGATTTTGTTTGTTGATTCTCTCCTTCCATTTTCTACCAGCTGCTCCACTCTCTCCTGTTCTCACACACATATACACTAAAATATAAACAGACAACCAGGGTTTATCAGCAGCCCTTCAGGCTCTGAGTCCCACAGCTTGCTGACATGACAGATCGCCACACAAACATTAATGAGAATAATGGCCCCTGGGAGTACATGCACAGACTTTATGACGTGCATGTATTGACAGCATAAGAGCCTTGACAGTCCCATAGGTGTCTGTTTTTGAGCTCACGTGGCAGTGGAACTCTGCTCCTTCCTCCTTACGTTTCAATCATTATGTAAATAAGATAAATATGTATGAACTTCACTTGTTGATGTGTTTAAAGGGCCTGGACATCTCTGTCTTATTTGCTGCAGCACAGTTTAAATATTCCTCTATAATTTGGTAAATTACAGAGGAATAGGGTAGGTGCTCGCCAGAACGTCACTGGACCCAATAAGTTAAATGTGTTTGGGTGGGCTGCTATCATGCACACATTCTGAATTTGTTTTCCAACAGACTCCATAAAGACAGATGCTTCAACCTGAATCAGATTATTAAAACACCTTCAGAAGAAAAGAAGGTGTGAAATTTAAACACATTGAAAAAAAACAGCTACAGTGTGATAACAAAAGCACTGACCTGCATCAGAGGTTTACTGAATCAGTAAAAGGACAGTTTGACCTGGATTTCATAAGGATGTGAAGACATGTCATCAGAAAGGGACATCCGTATGGGGCAGCTTAGCCACATGCACACAGGAAGGAATGCACATGTAGCATACTGTCAGTAGTTCATTAACTACGAAATCTGCTTTTCTTTCACTGAAGTAAATGTTCCTAAATTTAGTAAATTAGCAGCTATTAACACCCACACATCATGTCATTTAATTTGTTTCAGTACTAAGTAATCCTTCTTTGGCAGAACGGCGCTGATGACTGTTCAGAAACATTTATGTTAATTAACAGAGAAGAAAGATGCAGCTTCTAACGAGCAACTAGATCCAAACCAGCAACAAGCGGAACAAACAGCATGTTTGTGTGAAACATGTTAAATCCTGAAGGAGTGAAAGACTCACTGTGGTAATGTGGACCGCTAATAAAACTAATTCCATACTTCCTGCGATACAACAGGACATTTTGATGTAGGCGTGTCTGGGTCCATCTTTTCGTTTGTAAAAGGTGGCAAAGGGCCACGCTTTCAATTAGACTGACCACCCCAGGTGCCATCACAAAACTGAGAAAATCAAATTCAATCAATACTTTTACATTGATAAAAGAAAATGACTAATGACTGATTTTTGTTTGGTTTATGGTACAATTTAAATTATAATTTAAGTTGATGGATTTTTTTAAGGCTCAAATAATCCTCAAATTGAAACTCTCGATCCCTGATGAGCTCAGAAGAAGAAGATGTGGATGCAGAGCAGGAGCAGAGTGAAGAGAGAGAAAGAGGAAGTTCAAACCTTCACATCCATCAGTCATATTGACAAATGTGAGATCTCTTTGCTAACAAAATGGATGAACTTGAATCTCTGTTGAAGACTCAGCCAGAGTATCAGGAATGCAGCATCATGTGTTTTACTGAGACATGGCTAAAGGAGCATATCCTAGACTCCAGTGTGTCTCTGTCTGGCTTTCAAACAATACGGGCAGACAGAGATTTGAAGAGGAGTGGCAAAAGAAAAGAAGTTTGTCAGCTGATCACACCTGCAGTCACCTGTTGGGGGCGGGGCATCAGAGCAAGTAACATGAAGAGGTTGAACAGATTGATAAAGAGGGTTGGTTCTGTTCTTGAACCCTCTACAATGGCTCCCTAAAGAAGAACTGAGCTACAACAACATGTAATTTCCCTTAGGGGATTAATAAAGTATTTTTGATTTGATTTGATAATAAACTGTCTATAATTCTGCAAAAACTAATTTTTTTAAGGTTATGGGCCCATTTATATGTGTTTGCCCCTAATTGCCCCCCAACAAAGAATTTTCTAGACACGACCCTGCCACTAACTGGGAAGTTCCTGAAGTTTAAGAAACCCACAGCCAATTATAAAGCTGCGTTCTTCTGACAGAATGTGTGAGAGCAGACAGATGCTGATGTGATGAAAAAGCTAAAAAAAAATCTAATTAATCTGTAAACATATTGGAGATTGTGATTATTTTAGATTAATAAATAGGGTTACAGTAGGAGGATTTTAATGAATTCCATAAAATGTTAACCCAGGTTTTTATGTAAACATGATGGTTCACTTCTCCTGGTAAACCTGATCAAATTGATGCATCACAAGTGGACACAATGTCTAAGAGCTCACCGGATGAATTTAATGGCAAATGTTGTCGTGGTCATACAATCGCCGATATTCAAAAAGTTGCTTCAGTATATCAATCCAAGTGTCTAGTGACCAGATTAAAGTTGGAACAACATCTGTAGATCAAAGGATGTTCACAAACTAATATCTCAACATCAATTTGAAGGATAATCGGAGCCTTTTTAACACAGGTTAAAGTGGGGGGTTGGTTTTACATTCATTTTGAATGAGGTGGGAGTTTTTGTGAATGGAATTGTCATGGCAACTGGACATGCCACGGCACCATGATCTTGCACATCTGGGAACCAATCCGGTCAGTCTGATGTACTCTATAACATCTGGTAATTTGTACTGGGGGGCTTTCGGGTGCAATTTTTGGCAAGCTGCATCACCATGGTAACGTGGATTGCCAAAAAAAGTCATGGCAATTGTCCCAGAGCCTTAGCCAGATGTTTTGATGTAGGATAAGTGTGGGTGTGTCTTTCTGATCAGGCCACAATAATAAAGATTATCTGTCTATATATCTATAGAAACCAGTTTAGAGGTGGATAATAATAAATGACATATAAATGAAGGACTAATCAATATATCACTTTGATTTATATTTATTATGTCAGGCCCATAATAAATATATCAATCTATAAAGAAGATAGTTTAGATAATAAGACGTGTCTCTATGATGAATTTAAACCCATTGAAATGTTTTGCAGTGCGTTTGTTATATCAGGCTCCTAATTATGTTATACATCCTCTATTAAAGAAATATTTGGGTTAGTTTGTACATTAATTGGACTAATTACAGAGATTTCAAGCCATAACAGGCACATGTTATAACACATGCAGACATGGAATTTAGAATGGAATTCTAAGATTCCATGTGACTTTGATTTAACTGTGACATCACTCAGAATTCTTTCTGGGTTCAATTGTGAAACACAGATTTATCTTTCTTAGTTCGCCAAAGTTTGCCTTGTGGTTTACTTGTTGGTCGAGAATTGAACAAAAGTCATGGATACGAACAATTTCTCTCAGTTTTGGATAAAAGATGGATCTAAAGATGATGGACAGGTGAGTTAAACCATTTTAAACAATGTGTAAAAGTTTCCAGAGACTTACACAGAACATGTTATTGACCTTAAACAATCTCTGGCAACTTTATAGATCAACTAAATATGTTTAAAATCATTTCCTGAAGTTAAATCTTGTATTTTTGATGCAGATTAATAATATTTATAAACTTTCAAGTAGTAACTTGCTCAGTTTGACTCATGTTGAAACATTCATGTATATATTTTGTTATGACAGAACAACAGGAGCCATCATCGTCATCAATCCAGTATTCTGGATGTTCTAAAGGCTCGCAGTGAAGCTCTTTTCAGACAATCAGAGAGAGTTTACGCTGCAGAAAAAGCTCGAACCCAAGCGGTTCTGGAGAGACTTGGACTCCCTCGCCAGCAACAATCTTTCTGTGTGCCTGAACCTCCAGCTGATCCCAACCACAGGACTCAACCGTCAGTCCGAACACGGAGGCTCTTACCTCTATTCAACGACCCTCCTTCATACGCAGAAGATACAAAACAAGAGATCCCAACGAGTCCAGATTCTACTCATGGGGACATTAATGAGGCTTTAGACTCCAGACCCGAGAGCGCCAGTTCATCCGTTTCTGTCGACTCTGGAGTCATCTACAGCTCTGTTGACTCTCACACACCCGATCAGCTGAGACGCATCCCCTTAATAAGGACTCCTGATGAGGTGTCCCCCCCTCAGACACCCTTCACCCCAGTGCCACCTCGTCTACCAGCTCCTTCTCAGCACAAGAGACGAGTGTCCCGCATTCCTGTGCTGAGAGAGACAAACTTCAAAAGACCAGGTCAGTTGATCTCCAGACTCATCAAACCAAAATCCCAGTTTATAGAACAATCGACTGGATATTCATTTTAAAACCCTGTAGATACATTTAATACAACCTTCACAAGAAAGATGAATCCTCAAAAGACACCGAGGTCCAAAGTCTTTTGTCTTTAAGTTTTACTTTAATAGTTTTGGAAAGGTTCATTAATGAACACCAAGAAATAAAATTATGTCAATGTTAATCAGACTTTATTAAACCATTAAGACTAATTAGATGTTGTAGTAACTTAGAGTTTAGCAGCTTTTTGGCAAGTAGAGTCAATAAATATTTTGTATTTTCATTTCACAGATAAAGAAGCTGAAATGTTTCAAAAGGCTGAACATCAGGAGCCATTAACAAACATGAAACAACTGTCAAAGAAAACAACAACTATAAAAATAAAAGACACGCCCAGAGAGAGACTGGAGCTGCTGTCCAAACCAGACAGGAACCTGGCTCTGGTCTTGAAGGACCTCAGCTCTGATGACTGGTAAGACTCTGAACTAATCCAGTAAATTCAAACCTTTACCACCTGCAGTGAAGGTGACTTTATTTTAGAGGATTGTGTGTTTTCCACTAAGTCATTAGGTTATCAGTTCAAACTACCAACTCTAGTTACACAGTACTTGCAGCGCAAATAAAAACCTCAAACCACGATTTAAAAAAATGTCTTTTTATATTATTTTCTTACAGGGTGAAACGAGTTAATGGCCTCAAAACCCTTCAATCCCTGGCTCAACATGATCCAGAGGTATTGAGGGGTTCTCTCCATGATGTGGTGCTGGCCGTCATGGAAGAGGTATTTGAAGTCTTTTACCTTTCTGAGTATAAATATTCACATTTGGAGCGTCTGTGTTAGAAACCTAGCTGCTCACTGCTGATGCTTCTTCTTACCCATCAGGTAAGGAACCTGCGGTCTTCAGTGGCCTGTGCAGCCATTGACACTCTTGGCTCCCTCTTCATCCACCTGCAGAAGAGCATGGACCATGAAGTGGAGTGGTCCGGCCGTGCTCTTCTGCTGAGGGTTGCACAGGCCTCTGCCAGTGGTTTTATTCAGCAGAGGGTCAACCTGGCCCTGGAGGACATGGTCCACTACTGTAGTCCAGCCCATGTCCTCACTCCTCTGCTGAATACTGGACTGAGGTAAGATCAAGATGAAGAATCAGAATCTATGAATGAATTTAAAAGATGCAGAAATCAGATTCATTTCTTGATCTGTGTCCTTCTTCAGCCACTTATGTTCAGCTGTCAGGAGTATAACAGCTCACCTGCTTCACCTCCTGGCTGACAAGATGGGGGTGGATGCAGTCCTGACAGCTGGACCCAGATTTACACCGCGGTTCCTTGAGGCCATTAACAAAATGGCTCTGGACAGGTCAGCAGAAGTCAGGTTGGTTATCATTATTTTAATTTCTTGTATGACGTTCTCTATGTTTGATTTATCTTTCTGCATACTAACTCTGATATACTCATGTTCATCTCCACAGGCCCCATGGACGAGCCGTCCTACAGCAGCTGAGCCTTCACAAGAGCTTTATGATTCAGTGGAAGACAGCAACAGTCCACCGAGAGCGTCTTCCACTGATGAAAGTCTTGATGAAGGACAACAACTTACACTGAACCAACAAACTGTTCTGTGGTTCTGGGGGTCTGACAAACTTTATTTCTTGATTTCTTTATTTCTTTGTATATCAGTCATGTAAATAAATTTCTTGAACATTATATTCACTGTTTTTTTATTTGCTGTTACTTTATAAATGAGGTTGTGACACTTAAACATGAGTTGAGAATCTAATCAGTGAAATTTAAACCAGCAGTAACTTTTAATCAACATTAAAGACTCTTTATCAGCTGTTAGTCTTCTACAAACAGGAGTTTAACTTCTGCATTCAATCCATCTAAAGGTGTTTAAATCCTACAAGCACTGAGCAGTCAGTATATAACACTCATGGTGATGAGGACAACATGACAAATGTGTCTTAAGATGATTTAAATGAGAGTTTGTGACTGACTGGATGGAAAATGAAAGTGTTTTCTATAAAATGAAGAACCAACATCATCATCATCGACTCAGTCAGTCATCACAATTCAACACAAAGATACACAATAACAAACAGCACACACGCTGTCATGTTTCACATTAACTTGGACTCAAACGCAGGAGACGACTCACCAGACAGAGATATGTTCAAACAAGTTTTTAATATAAATGAAGAGAGGAGCTGACGGAGCAGCAACAGACTTACTTGAATAGGAGGTGCTCAGAGAAACTGGAGGGAGGAGGAGCACATACACACGAAATCATCCGCAGACAAATAACAAAACTACCACACCAGCTTTTATACACACAGAAACAAAAAGAGTAAATGATTAAACTGAAAGACCTGGGCAGGAAAACAAAGCTAGTGAGAGAAACACCAGGATGAACAGGAAGTACAGGACATGTCAAAATAAAACAGAAAGCAGCAGGATGAGAAATGGAACAACACAGATGGACAGACACCGGAACACTGGAGAACAGAGAGGAAACAGTGGAGATACAAAAACACTAAAATATTCCCATAAAACAAAAAACTTAAAGGCAAAATAAAACCACAGATGAATATCTGGAGAAAAACTTATAATCAAACAAAACTAAAACCCAGAGTCCAACACACCCACATATAAGGTTGTTTTAGAATTACCAATGAACCAAACATGCATGTTTCTGAACTGTCAGTGGAAATGCAGATTCATAGTGAATTAAAAGGTTTCCATATTAAAATGTTAATATTTAGCTAAATAATTTAAAGTGAGGTTAAGGACAAAACAGAGAAAGGCCAAAAGATAAATAGATTTCAAAAAAGGGAACAAATCTTCAAGTATTTCTGTCTTCTTCTCTCTGTCTTTTTATTTTTTGGACAACTTTATACACAAACAGGCTTGTTGAGGCACTCAGCATTTTATTTTCTACACAGCATAAACACATCCCTGAATAATTCATGTGCAAGAAATACACAGAATCACGCAGCGAACAATTTATTTGTTTACGACGAGGAAGCTGAAGAGGCTACGCCGCTGCGATGGGAGCAGTGAGCAAGGGAAATATCCGCCAGCAGCTCTGTCCTAACTACATGGTGTGAGTGTGCAGGATAGTGTGGAGGAAAGAAGGAGGACAAGTGAGAGTAAGCAGGAGGGGAAGTATGGGATGTGATGCATGAAGCGTCTCCTTCACCGTGAAGCAGGATGTTTGTCATTAGGGTCCCCCTGTGGGAGTCGATGGTGGGGTCTGCGTCCTGCCGCAGGACTCATACATTCACACACTAATAACGAGACTGGAAATGAGTCACATCAAAAAAACCACCATCTCTTCTTTCATCTTTAACCTCTTTCCTTCCTGTCTTCCTTCCACTCATCAAACCTCTTTTAGTTACATGTAGATTTCATCAGAAAGAAGTTCAGAATGTCAACATGTATTGTTCTTACTGAAAAGTGAGAACAATACATTCCGTGTCAGGCTTCGGGCAGCATCTTGTTCATACTCATTATTCAATTTTGCTGGACTCTGATTGGCTAACAAACTAGCCCATGAGAGCAAGGTACAAAAACTTTCTGTTTGAACTCTATTGGTTTTCTTTTACTTTTTAATTTCTGTCCCTTGAACTAACCTGAAGTGATGATCCAGGTCATAGAAACAGATGGGATGGAAATGTAGTGGCTCTGCTGAAGCTAATTATAAAACCATAACTTTATTTTTCGTTCTCACGTTGATGCTGACATTTTGAGCGTCATCTCAGAGACCATTAGTGTCTAATCTCCAAAAGCTTCTCATTATATTCTGTTTGTTTAAAGTGCCATCCTCCATGGGCCAATCATAATCAATTTTACTGTTGCAAATATAATGAGTTTTTTGCTGCACTGTAAAAGTGACGTGTTCTCCCAGCGTTTCCTGTTACACAAATATTATTAGTGCACTGACCTCCTTCTTTTTGAATGAACTGTCGTTCTTGTCAGCAGCCCTTTATCCAGTAAATGCACTCACACAAACCGCCAGCACCAACAATAGAAGCAAATAGGCTATGTCATCCACTCTGTATTATGTTTCCTTCAGAGTGTGGAAAGTCTTGTTTTTCTTTCTTCAAACAGTTAGGAGTCAACCTTTTACCTAATGAGCGTTACTATGGAAACATAAGCCATAGGCTAATTTGCATCTGTGCAGCCTGGAAGAATCATGGCAACAAGTGGAGAAGAAGAATCTGTGGAATAAAGATTCACACGGACAAGACAAAACTTTTCAAGTATTTCTAGTTGCATTTGCAGTTTTTGTACTAAAGGGATATATTTTGAGGTAATGGATATTTCAGATGTCAGATATTTTTGCAGTAACTAGTTAATTGGTGTTTTGGGTGGTAGGGATGTAAGAGTTTTACAGTGGAATACTCACACAACAGTCTAATGTTCCACCGATGTTGAAAGTAAAGTCACATTGTAACAGATCTTGATCTCAGTCAGCTGGGTGGTCTCTAGTTTCTGTTATTTTAAAAAGCTAGCCCGGACCAGAATCATTATTTACACGTCCAGACTTCCTGGTTCCATAATGAATCACATGTGAGTCTGCAAGGCTGCCAAGTCTTCAACACAAGAAGCTGTAAATCCATAACGAGCAGCAACAAAAAGTAAGAAACCACCACATCCTTCTAACTGATCAGCCGAGCTGCACGTGATGGAGCGTTAAAACGCACTTAGGAAAACTTAATGCTGAACAAATAAACCTTCAGATATTCATAAAAATTGAACAAATACACAAAACAAGAATCAACATCAGAACTGGCAACCCAACAGAAAAATCTGGGAGAGGGTGAGTGGCTGAGAGCAGATGGGTTTTTTTTTCTACATGAACTGCAGGATTCAGATTTGAAAACAAGGTCTAATTCTTACATACTGAACTTTTAATGGTTCAGTTGAATTAATAACTTCTGTTCTACGTCTGTTCTCCCAAATGTGTCACATGAGATTTTACCTAAACAATCAGCTCTCATCCGTGACCCAAAGTTTGGAAATGTACTAATTTTCTTATTGTTTGTTTTTCTCATCAGGTTTCATGGGCTGTACAAGTGTCCATTTACAGAAAAATAAAAAAATAATAGTAGATTAATTTGAACCATTTTTGAATAAATAGACATAGAAAAGGTACAAAGTAATCTTTGGTGTTTTTACCAAAATGCATTTGATTTCAAAATAGAAATGAATCTATGACCGAAATCTATTTTCTTTTATTTTGGGAATAATAATAACCTGGCTCTCCCAGATCATTGTGTGACCCCGTGTCGAGTCACATAATGGAAAACTCAAAATCTCGTGAGAATCCATCATGCAGCGTAAGGTTAGAATAATAAAGGACATCAATAAAACCAATGGAAATAATTTACTAAATAAAGATTTCAATAATTAAACAAAAACCTAATTTCAAGATTGAAGTTTTGCATTTTCAAAAACTGTGACCTTCTCTAAATGTGGTTTTTAATCTCAGTAAAGATAATCTGCCACTGTTTCATTTCGTTTTCATAAATACAAAATTCAGTTTCAGTATAACAATAACTGACCCACCCTTAATGTTTCATAATTAAAGTAAACAAGCTGAGTTTTTATTACACACAAAGTATTTTCCTTCTTATCTAGAACTTTTGAGATTATTTGAAAGAAAACATTCCTTTTAAAACTATGAGAAAGATGGTCCTTGTCTGAAATAACATTTCCCAAACTGTGGGAGCTGGTCCTATTAAAGAAGTCTGACTGATGTGTAATATTATAAGTGTGTGGACATGGTCACACATGAGACATCAAACCAGGAGTAATAAGTCTTGTTCAGGTCTCAAAACACTTGCTGCTTCAAACTGTGTGAAACTTTATTAAGTCAGTAGGAGGTGTTGCGTCTTCCTGCCAGTTTTACCCAGATCAACATTAATGAGAACAGTCATAGGTTAGCTAACGCCAAGATATGGAGATTTATTATCTTCCTCTTTTTCCATTACTGGATCAGTGAACATGATCACACACAGACTCTGTTTTAAAGACAACAACAACAAAAAGCAAACAGGAGGTTCTTTAAACACACCTGTCTAATGAATGAGCCACACTGGTTAATTAAGCATGCAATGAGCTGCTCCCTATACGTGTGTTACCATGACAACCATACATTCGTTAAGAATGGACATAAGCACTCGCACAAAAGCTGCACTCATACTGTTAATTAACGCGACTGGTGCAGTTCAGATCTGTTGTTTGTAGTTTATCTGACATGAAATCAGACACTGTGACTGTGAGCTGCGTCGGGTGTCTGACTCACATTTCTCAGCACTTTATGGTGATGATTCAGGTTTGATCATGCCATGTTTTCAGTTTTCCTGATCGAATTCTGTCATGTTGTTTTACACTACTGCAATCATATTCATGTTCCTCACCTGCTCACAGCTGATTCCTGACACCTGTCTCTGCCCCTTTAAATGCTATGAGCAGTCTGTCTCTCATTGCCAGACTGTTTGTAACCATTCTCTATAACATTCCAGTTCCTGTCAAGTTTATGGTGAAGTTCCTGTCTTATTCTCACAGAATGTTTATGTACCGAACCATTTCAGCTTACCTGACCACACCCCTGCTGGCATGGACGAAATTTTGATTTCAGAGGTGGGGGGGACAGAAGTGTTTTTCATAAAACTAATTTTTCAGCTTACTGTGTCCTCCATTGTTTCTTTTAGTTTTCTATTGCTACTTTTAAGCCTAATTTTCCTTGGTTTGACTGGTTGTAAAGCATGTAGCCAAACATTATCACCCAATTCTGTGTTTTACCTGAGTCAACATCACACCAACTTAGTAACAATTTTGCCAATTTATGAAATATTATAAGTCTCTTATGTCGCCTTTTTTTCTCTTTGACATCATAAACCCAAACGCCGGCCAAACGACAGTTGCACAGCACTCCTGACCGCAGGTTAGCTTGCCACCACACCGGTCTGTCTGTCTGCAGTGTGCAAACAGGCAAAGGGGAGTGACAGCAGAAACAGCCAATCACACAAGAGGAACTGGTAGGCGGGCTAAACTAGGGGAGACGGGCTTCAGCTTGAGCGGCCGTTTTCTGCTTGGTCCTAGTGCTCAACCATCTCTGTTTAATGTAGCGAAACATTGTTTTTGGACAGTTGCAGAGTACAGGGGACCAAAACGGCCTTTTGAAAAAGTGCAGGGGACATGTCCCCTGTGTCCCCCCCTAAAACTACGTCCATGCCTGCTGGATCCTTTTGAATTCTCAAATTTTGGAACCCAGATTGTAACCGACCCATCTCTTCTATTGTGTGACTATGCCTCTAACCTGGTTCCCATTGAATCTATCAATTCTGTCAAGTCTGCGATATATCACGCTCACGGAGGTTGTGACCTACACCTGACTTTCTGATACTGACTTTTGGATTCTGAATATTCTGTGTTGTATCTAAAGAGTACCTGTGGATTACCAAGGATAGTGTTAAATACCATTCTTGTCTCACATTATTGACATCATTGCTAACCTCTGGTTCATCATGCATCATCAACAAGCAACCAAACCATCTCTCTTTTACTTTCATTCTATGATCATACTTACCTGATACTCACTTTCTGTTGCTCCTGAAAACAAGGAGAATTATGCCCATTAGTGTCGTCCTCCAATCACCTGACGCCAGATCACTTCCGTCGTAATCAGCCTGGAGTGATACATTATCATTCTATTTTTAAGTAAAAAGACTTATCTACTCCCGTTCCTGTACCAATCCATCCTTTCCTCTTCCCTCTTACAGTCCTCTGTGTCATAATGAATTAAATTTAATGTATCACCTGAGTCATGTTGTGCTTAAACACAAAACGTTACACTGTGTATGCTAATAGTTGGAATGTGAGGGAGAAAAAAGACACCTGTCTTTAATCTTGTCTTTGAATTGTACACCTTGGACAGGTTGCTGACCCATCACCAGGACACTCAGAAACTCAAACACACCTAGGGCCAATTTAAAGTTATCAATTAACCTTCCATGCATGTTTTCAATCTGTCAAAGGAAACAAGTCCCAAGAGAAAATTCATGCATGCAAACTCCATACAGAAATCAGAATCAGATTTATTTGACAAAGTATGTTACACACATGAGAAATTTGGCTCACTTTGCACTTGTACAGACAGACAGACGTATATAAGATAATAGACAGTGTTGAACATAGACACACAGAACACACATGAGATACATTAGCAGCATTTTACCACTATGAAAGTCTAGTTGGTGGTTTGAGGTCAGGTGGTACAGAGCAGGTATATAACATTATTTTTAATTATGGAACAGGTTATTTCTTTGTTAGGGGAGTTAAACATGTTTGTTTAACATGATGTCTGTTTGCAGTTTGTAAACCAAACCACACTGGGATGGACTGGCAGAGGATGGACTCAATGATGGCTCTGTAGAGGTCCACTATGAGTTCCTGTGGCAGGTTGAATTTCTTTAGTTGCAGCAGGAAGTACAAACTCTGCTGAGCCTTTTTAGATATTGCAGTTTTAAGAGTGTTGATCTTTAGATGGTTCTGACTGCACCAGAGGACCAGCTGTTCCACTTCCTGTCTGTAAGCAGACTCGTCTCCAACGCTGATGAGGACGATGACCGCTGTGTCATCTGCAAACTTCAGGAGTTTAACAGATGGATCGCTGGAGAAGCAGTCATTGGTGTAGAGGGAGAATAGCAGGGGAAACAGAACACATCCCTGGGGGACGCCAGTGCCGATGGGCCAGGTGCTGGATGTTATTTTCTCCAGCCTCAACTGCTGCGTTCTGTCTGTCAGGAGGTTTCTGATCCACTGACTGGTGGAGGCTGGGACAGAGAGCTGGGAAAGACCTCAGTTTCAAACTCAAGACCTTCTTGCTGCAGAGCAAATGTGCTACCAGCTGTGTGCAACTCCCTTTATAGATATTAAGGTATTTAATGCACTGAAAAATATGCTTTAGTTTTTTATCTATAAATGTCTCACTAAACCTTGCATGGTTCAGGACTGGACTCCACACCAGAGTGATCAATATCCTTTAAAGGCGTCTAATCTTTTTAGCCTATCAGGTAGATAGAAGTGCTCGTTCCTTTTGCTTTTGGGTAACTCAATATGATTTTAATCGTACCGGTGCAAACGGAGCCTAAAGACCATGACTTGTTTCCCACCTCCGTGTACTTGACATATTAAAATAACACAGATACAAATGGATTGCTGCATCAACAGTGACCTTTTGTGAAAGGTCATTACTCACAACTGTAGTTTGGATTAATGTCACAAAGGTAGAGGTTCTTCTTGCTGGACTGCCACGTTCCATTCTGACTGAGAATATAATCAGATTTAGGTCTAAAGCTTATATTTGACTGATGTCAAAGTCAAGGCTACAGATTGACACCTCTTATGTAAGAATTTTCATGAACTCTTACATAAGAAATGTCACAAGTGGCAACACAAGAGGATGTAGTGTAAAAGCAGTAAAGCACCCTCTGCCTTTGACAGATATCTCATGAGTCAGAGGGATTTTGCTGTTCTCATGTAAATAATTCAGTTGATCCCACCTTTAATTTCTTTTGTGGCAATAATTTATGATTTGCCATTGAATGTTTTATTTCTTGGTTTTGTTATTTCAAGCTGCAACATCGCTGAGAAATCCTAATCAGTCTAAATTTTGTCTTGCATGTTCTGATAGATATATTGTTATATAAGTTGTGAAAGTGCTTCACAGAAATGTTCTTTGAAAGGACTTCAACCCACAGCTGTTCATACCAGTTGTGAAATCAAATAACTAATTGTTGGACTGGAGTGAACACAGTCAAAATTACGCATGAGCACAAATAAAATTCTCTGAACTATTTAAATGAGTCTAACAAACGTGTAAAGAGGGCACATATACAAACACACAGACACGTTCTTTCAGGCTGCTTAACCTCAGTCATTCATACAAATACAGGACATTTACCATTTACATTTACTCTTCATGATTTTAATGATTATTATTTTAAGTTAAAGAGGCCATTTCACACAAATTTCATGACTTTGTGGTTATTTCTTAAGTATTAACCTGTAATATGAAACATTTTATATCTAAAAAACGTCAGGAAACACTGATTAACAGACCTTTCAATCTAACTGTGTCAAGATTCGTCAGGCTTCGGGCTGAAACTCATTAAAATTCATTATTTGAATTTGCTGGACTCTGATTGGCTAACAAACTAGTCTATGAGAGCAAGGTATACTGCTTCCTACCCCGCTGCGCATGGCAACAGCACACGTATGTCTCTTCCTGTTTGCTACGTCTTATGCTAACAGCTTTTAGCCAGCAGCATGCTGCTATTTCAACTGCGGGAGCTGATGAATACTAACAAACAAAGGAGTTGTGACGAAACAGATACAGGCTGTTCGGACTCGGTAGAACTCGGGTTTTATCTCCACCTGCGTAGTTTGAGAGATTAAAACTTAAAGAGAAGTTGTTGACCTGTTTTCACACCCACTATGAAGGTAAGAACACCTGTGGAGCTAAAATGTTCAACAGAAACCTCAGAAAAACTATTTTTAATGGAAGGGACTCTTTAAGTCTAATGTGACACAAAAAGTACAAGAACTTACTTCTCATTCTTCCAGGGAAGCTGAATGAATCCACACTAGCATAGCAAATAATTCCATTTTCACAATGACATGTTCACTATAAAGTGATATAACGGTTTGTCCGCTGCGTGACATGAACAAGTGAGAGGACACAAAGATGCACAAAAATATGTTCAAAATCCAAAAACATATTGAGCTTGAATTTGTTGAATAATTAATTCTGTTTAACTGTGAATAAATCCAGCACTTTAAAAAGCACTTAAATTAAAAACACATTTTAACAGATTTTTCTACTAAATTTGTTTTGTGCCAGTAGGTGTCGGTTTCAGAACGAATCAACAGGACACAATAACCACGGGGCTGGAAGACATGTCAGATTTAGACCAGCATCACACAAATGCCTGATTTTAGAATTTTGGAAATGTTTTTTAAAAGTAACACTTGTTTACTTTGTTACTGGTTGGCTACATTATGAAATGTGTGAGAATGTCTGATTTTTTTTCATTATTATTTTAGAGTGTTTTTTTGGACATAAAAAACAAAAAGCTGGAGTGTGTTCTAAGATTTTTTTTCTGTCTTTGGTAACATGAAGTTGTTAATTCAGGATAATCAGGGTAGCGACTAACTGAAGACTGTTTTATTAAGTTCCATTTAATTAGCAACATTGGCATGATGTTATAGTCTGTTAACTCTCTCTGAGAGTAAAAACATTCACATCAAAGAGTACGTTCTACAAAATGTTATCTTCCATTAAAGACACATTTCTCTTAAGTGTTTTTAATCAGTGATTTCAAAAGAAATTCTGGGAATGATTCAGTGAGAGAGGAAAGAGCTGTAATGCTGTCTAATTTCCTCATACACAAGCAAACGCAGAGGAATAACTTTGCATAATGAGCAAATGCATGGATGCAATTTCACATCAACTCCCAGAAATGTGCTTTCACATCCACCCATGCGACTCTGACCTATGAGTCATACTGGCTCTGCTTCCAGATGCCCGTCTTTGTCTCTCTGTGCCTTTCTAACCCACTGGATGTCACAGATGGATGGATGCAGCAGACAGCCACAGACCTAATGCTCCTTCCTGTCTCTTACTAGGCACTTAGCAACCACTGGCTAAGGGTGAGTTTAACCAGCAATTAAAGGGCTAATTCTTCATCAACATCATAGCGATAGAGCTCAGTTATATAAACCCAAACAAAATCTGTGGAAAAGATTTAATTTAAACAGTTACAACTTCAAGAATTCACAATATAGAGCTCAACTACTGTTATGGTTTCTACTATTTGAAGACAACAAGCAGCGTGAGACTGTGAATACAAACTGAAAGCTATGATGGTCACAGGTTTATTAATGGAGCACAGATACATCATCAAGTTTTTAAACCCAAAAAATCCTGACAGTAGTCTCAAAATGAATTGTGCTTTTAGTTTCCATCATGGGAGAAGAAGTGGAGATGGTGGAGGAGTATAAATACCTGGTGTTCACCTGGACAACAGACTGAACTGGAGACACAACTGTGTTGCTGTTTTTAGGAGGAACAGAGCAGACTGGACTTCCTCAGTGGACTTCCTTCAATGTTTGCAGCAAGATGTTGAAGATCTTTTATAAGTCTGTTGGGGAGCGTGTGATCACGCCTGCAGTCACCTGTTGGGGGCGGAGCATCAGAGCAAGTGATGTAAAGAGTCTGAACAAACTGATAAAGAAGGCTGGTTCTGTTCTGGTGTCAAACCAGGATGCTTCAAGAAATGAAAGTCATTATGGAAAACCCTCGTCATCCAATAACAGAGTGTCTTCAGTCAGAAGCTTCTTCTGATCCGCTGCAGCACAGACTACACACGATCCTTCCCGTGCACAGCTAGAACCCTCTAGTTAGAAACCAAACTTGTTCACTGACTTTTTTGTATAAAATACAATTTTAACCTTTGTAACTAGAAAGTTCCTGGGGTAATGTTAACAGGTCCGCCACTGTGTGTGTGAGTGAGGAACCCGCAGCCAATCACAAAGCTGTATTCTTCTGATTCAGAGTGCGACAGCTGCTGAAAATGTGATGAAAAGTCTGAAAGAATCATGTTAACATGGGAGTGGATTGTGGTGATTTCAAAGTGTTTAAATTATGTACACGTGAAAATACTGCCTCCTACTCCTGGTAAACCCGATCAATTTGATGGACCACATGGGGTCACTAGAAAATGGCGTTGCCATGGTAATAAAACATGTGTAAAAGTTGCATCCAGTGAACAGAGAATAATGAATGAGAAAAATATCTGTAGGTTAAAGTGTGTTCACATATTAATCTGTCATTCGTCATTATTACTGATGGAAGAGAAGGTTTAAATTACCTCTATCATTTCTTCATTTTGTTCCTGCTCTATACATCCATGTCTTCTTCTTAAATCATCAGGGATTCGGGGTCTCAATTTTGGTATTTTCTTTTCTACTTTTCTAGGACTTAATTGTCATAACTTTATTTTATCTCATGAAGCTTTCTGTTAAATCAGTACAAAATAACTTTTAAAACTTTAAGTTACAGTTTTGAAACTTGTCTAAGTTGATACTCACTGAAAAACAGGTCTCTGATGTCTCTGGTCCTCCTATATTACACGAAATAACTTCAGTAATTCAGGTCTCAGCAGGAAGTGGTGTTCTGATGATTTATGCTGCCCCTAAGAAAAATGCCACCATAGTACGAATTAACAACTTATTTCATAATGACATGTTATTAGAAGTTTATACAGTATTCTTGTTTATGGTGAGTGTTTCCTGTTAATTATTTAAACATATTTTTATGATCCTTCCCTTATATCTTCTATATAAAAGCCCTCTGGGTTCTTATCGGCCATTGTTGGGTCCTTCTCCTCTGGGTGTGTCCAAACATTTGCCTGTTGCTCTGACAATGCAAAGAAAGTAAAAATGACATCATATTTAGTGTTTCTGTCCTGGGAGAATTTATTTGATAGATAAAATGTATTTATGGAAAAATATAGAAACAAAACTAAACGATAAATTTGTTTATTGAAGTTAAGACTGGATGTGCAGAAAGAATCGGTAGCACATCTCAACAGGTAGCATATTTCAACAGAACACTGGTTGGAGAACAGGCTGTCTGAGACACGACTGTGAAAAATTATTTAGTTCTGCTTTAAATGTTTTTATGCTTTGCACCATCTTCTCCTTGTTTTTATTACTGTCCCCAGTTTCACAGCCTGAGAATTCACAGTTAATCATGTTTCATGCTACTCACCCGTTGGTTCTCTCATGAGCTCTCCTTAGCCAGATTGTTTCTGAACTTCGCTTCAACTTTCCAGCATCTCTGTTCATGTTACAGCTCCTGTCTTGATAATCATGCCTGACCCTGACTGGACTCTGGATGTTCGGAACCAACCTGTCTGTTTTATTTAACGGTGACGCCTCCATCCTCCTCCTTTTTAAGTTATTCTAACAACATTCAGAGAACCTATTATTCTAAATCATTGGTAACAATTTGTCTCCAGGTTCAGTTCATTTTTTTCATTAAATTATAACTTTGATTTTCAATCAACGTTTAATTGTTTCATTACATGGATGAGAAGTGATAACCACAGACAGTATGAAATGTTAACTGGTGGATCCAATTTGACAACTGCTTGATAAGAAGTGGGGGGCAAATTGGGAAATTAACTAGCTTCCATTGGTTAATAGTATAACTCAATACTTTAAGATTTAGCAGAAAATGAAGCACGAAAAGGTAGAAATGTTCTTTTTTCTGATCAATTTCTTTAGACAACTTTAAGAAAATTAGAAAAAAATAAAAATGAATGTCTCCCTCTGCGCTTTTCGCTGCCTTAGGCAAAAAAATAAGAAAAAAAACAGCTGAGACTAAAAATAACTTTGGAGCACAGCAGAGAGCAAAGACGTGCTAAATTAGCACAGTAAATCTGTGTTGCTGTGTGATGTGACAAAACTGATTTAAAATGGCCTCCAGCGTGAGAGCATGTTGAAAAGAGGAGAAGAATGTCTTTTAGGCTCCTTGACGTTTAAGTCACAGAAAGACATGTGTTGTAAAATAGAACCAGATGTGTTCTAGATGTTCTGTTAAGTCATTACTAAATAATATTAAAACAACATATTTCAAAATATTAAATCTGACAACTCACAAGTTTTCCTTTCCAGCCAATCACAGCTGCTGTTATGCAAATAAACCCAACAGCTGCAACATCGATTTTTAAATTATTTACCGTAAAAAATAATATTAATATTAATGTTACCCTTATGACATGAGCAGAAGAGGATGGATGGATGGATGGATGGATGGATGGATGGATGGATGGATGGATGGATGGATGGATGGATGGAGGGACGGACGGACGGACGGACGGACGGACGGACGGACGGACGGAGGGATGGATGGACGGATGGACGGATGGACGGATGGACGGATGGATGGATGGACGGATGGATGGATGGATGGATGGATGGATGGATGGATGGACGGCCGGCCGGACGCATGGAAGGATGAATGGATGGACGGATGGATGGATGGATGGATGGATGGAATGATGATGGACGGACGGACGGACGGACGGACGGACGGACGGATGGATGGATGGATGGATGGATGGATGGATGGATGGATGGATGGATGGATGGATGGATGGATGGATGGAGGGCCGGACGGACGGACGGATGGATGGATGGATGGACGGATGGATGGACGGCCGGCCGGACGCATGGAAGGATGAATGGATGGACGGATGGATGGATGGATGGATGGATGGAATGATGATGGACGGACGGACGGACGGACGGACGGACGGACGGACGGATGGATGGATGGACGGACGGACGGACGGACGGACGGATGGACGGATGGATGGATGGATGGATGGATGGATGGATGGATGGATGGATGGATGGATGGATGGATGGATGGACGGCCGGCCGGACGCATGGAAGGATGAATGGATGGACGGATGGATGGATGGATGGATGGATGGAATGATGATGGACGGACGGACGGACGGACGGACGGATGGATGGATGGACGGACGGACGGACGGACGGACGGACGGACGGATGGATGGATGGACGGACGGATGGACGGAAGGACGGACGGACGGAAGGATGGATGGAAGGACGGATGGATGGATGGATGGATGGATGGATGGATGGATGGATGGATGGATGGATGGATGGATGGAGGGACGGACGGACGGACGGACGGACGGACGGACGGACGGACGGAGGGATGGATGGACGGATGGACGGATGGACGGATGGACGGATGGATGGATGGACGGATGGATGGATGGATGGATGGATGGATGGATGGATGGATGGATGGATGGACGGACGGACGGACGGACGGACGGACGGATGGATGGATGGATGGACGGATGGATGGATGGATGGATGGATGGATGGATGGATGGATGGATGGATGGATGGATGGAATGATGATGGACGGACGGACGGACGGACGGACGGATGGATGGATGGATGGATGGATGGATGGACGGACGGACGG
This sequence comes from Pachypanchax playfairii, assembly GCA_006937955.1. Taxonomy (NCBI): domain Eukaryota; kingdom Metazoa; phylum Chordata; class Actinopteri; order Cyprinodontiformes; family Aplocheilidae; genus Pachypanchax; species Pachypanchax playfairii. The sequence goes on from SSNP01000052.1 coordinate 1,243,366, forward strand.
ACGGACGGACGGACGGACGGACGGACGGATGGATGGATGGATGGATGGATGGATGGATGGATGGATGGATGGATGGATGGATGGATGGATGGATGGAGGGACGGACGGATGGATGGATTTGACTTATTAATTTGATGCATATTAAACTGGTTCCATAATTCTGATTATTAATCAGTTAAAGTTATTATTTAATATTGTGAAAGTTTTTACACAGTAATGCTGCAGACTTGAGTTAAAGCTTCACACCCTTCCTGTTGTAACTCTCTACATACGTGACACATATCCAGTCAGATTCATTTAGATTTTTGTTAGCAGTTAAAATGGTTTAATTGTTTCTGTTGTATTCTGTCCATAAAGCAGAAGTGACTCATGCTCCTGTGGAGAGACACATTATTTCTGACCTGCAGTGAGCCTCTGTTCTCCTCCTTGTTCATCCTTTTATCCTGATTCTCTCATAAGCAAACATGTAAACCTCCCAAACAAACGTGGTGGCAGTAAACATGTTGTTTTCAGAGTTGCATGACTTCATTGTTGTTATTTATTCAGAAAAGGGCGACAAAAATTATGGGACACGTGCTACAAATGATTCTGAGACACTTTTACAGGTGCCACGTCACACATTTCACAGAAGAGCAAATATAAAGAAACATTTGTTTTTCCAAGACACAAACACATCTTCGTGTAATCAAATGCAGAGAAAAGACTGATGCCAAACTCATTCACTGCCACTCCCTCTACCTTCCGGTCTCACTCTGTCTCTCTGATCTGCCTGCCAAGAGCCTGAAAGCCTGAGTTACAGCAGAGGGTTATTGGCTGTCAGAGCGGGCTGTAATGAATGGGGTGCAGCAGGTCAGTCACTGAGAGACAAACGTGCAGACAAGAAAGGTAAAAAGAGGAGACGCTCTCCACCAGGAGAAATCAACATCTCTGTGTGAAGAGCAAGTTAAAGATTCTCATCTGCTTTGATGGACCTAAAACTCCACAAACATCATGATTTATTCATCTGAAAATGAAACACCTCCATAATAATCTTTACAACAGACTCTGTGAGACAACTGGATATTCTATGACGAATTTCTTTTGGTGACGTTTAGAACTTGTTTTGCAGAGGAGGTTTGTGTTTGGATTAGGTGGGCTCAGTTACTCCTGAGTCTAAGAATTCAGCATCTTTTCCATCTAAATGAGAGACGGTTGTCTGAAAATAAACAAATCATGAATAAAAGCTTTTGGTAAAGCTTCTGGGTTCAAATCAACTGAAATATTTGTACTTCACTTTGCAGAGGTAAAACTCACGGGAAGGATTTCCAGAGGAAAACAAAAATATAATGACCTAACGTTAAAACATGTTATACTTGTCCAGAGGTTTCAGTTTTTATAAAAACTCAGCTTTACTGTTACAGTAGGATCTAATGAAGTCTAAACGTTTATCTAGCTCTGCTTTAAAAAAATCACCATATAAGCTGTACGGTCCTAATCACTAGACACATCATTTTATTTTTGACATAGGATATTTAAAAATATATATATATAAATTAAGAACACATTTACCGCTTTTTGACAGAAAAAAAGATTTAAAGCAGTACAAAATAACTTTTAAAAGTTTAAGCTGTTGTTTTGAAACTTGTCTAAGTGGACTAAAAACATGTTCAGTGTTTCCTGTTAATTATTTAAACATATTTTTATGATCATTCCCTGAAATTTTCTATTTTAAAGCCCTCTGGGTCCTTGTCGGCCATCGTTGGGTTCTTCTCCTCTGGGTGTGTCCAAACATTTGCCTGTCGCTCTGACAATGTAAAGAAAACAAAAATAACATCATATTTAGTGTTTCTGTCCTGGGAGAATTTATTTGATAGTGAAAATGTATTTATGGACAAATATGGAAACAAAAAATAAACAATAAATCTGTTTATTGAAGTCAAGACTGTAGAACAGCACATGTGTTGTGACTCTGGGGTTTGTTTCGTTCTGGGGGTTATGCTTTTGTGCCTAAGTTACCTCGGTTTCCTGTTATGCTTTTATCTTGTTACCGACTGTGCTTCCTGTGTCTCCTCTGTTATCATTAGGTCTCTTGATTTGTGTAGCGTTTTACTTCCTGGGTTATTTTTCTTCCTGTGTTCAGTGTTTTTCCACCCAGGTGTTTCTAGTTTTCTTATCAGTTCAGTTTTGTATTTAAATTGATTTTTATCAGTTTGTCTTTGTTCGGGGATTATGTTCTACACGCACCGGATTGATTTTGCTTCTCGTTCACCACATCCAACCGTAAGTTCCTTTGTTTGTACTTATTAAAGGGACATAAGGCAAGATTTGTGAAAAACTACACATGCATTTCCAGTTTATTCAATGCTAATGGGTCATGAAGCATTAAAAACCCAAAATAACGAGGCCATCCGCATATATGTCTGTTGCCTTGGAAACGCTGTGTGCTACATAATGCGCTGCAGTTCGACGTCCAAATTTCCCGCGCAGTTGTACGGATGTGACGTAAATTGACGCTGCATGCGCGTTGCCGACAGCTCTTGAACAGGAAGTACATGGCCGCCATGGACTTGGATTCAAACACTGAAGGTATACTTCTGGATGTTTCTGCAGCCAGCAAACGACCTGCATCCACTCTCACCCCCCAAAAAAGTGGCACCACGAAGAAAAAAAAGACTTTATCAGCGGCATCTCGTGAGTCTAAAAAAAAATATGACTAAAGCCGGGCAGGCACCCGCATAAATATTGGATATGCGTTCGGTTCATGGAGGGAACTTCAGCTGCATTTGGGAGTGAAAACGGATGCTGACATGGCTCATTTCCTTGTGACCAGGTGAGAAAACATTATAGGTCGTGTTTAGAGCCTGATACAGTATGAAAATGATGAGATCAAATCAAATAACAGAGTGGAGAGACCTGACGTGAAGTATGTTAGCCTCCCCGGTGCAGTGCTGTGAAGACGAACCGTCTGTAAAGTGTCTGTGCGCGCTCCCGTGCCGGCTTGGCTGGTGGCTGCAGTTAGCCACAGCGCCTGTCGCGGCAGCACTGAGTCAGATTTTGTAAAGCTGCCTTAAGTTCCTTTAAATATAGTTGTTTTGCACCCCATCTTGTGTCCGCTCCCTGCGTTTAGGTCCTACCTACCGACCAACCCCGTATCATGACAACATGTGTGTAGCACATCTCAACAGGTAGCATATTTAAACAGAACACCGGTTCCAGCAGTCTGAGACACGGCTGCAGAAAAGTTATTCAGTACTGCTTTAACTTTTGTAATATATCTGACTTTTGATTAAATTGTCTTTTTCTGTTGCGATTCAGCTCTAATTATTCCTGGTGGACATCCTGAATCCATCATCTGTCCATCACAGACCTACAACTATTCACACTTACTGAGAAGAACCAGTTAACCTGCACATCTGTAGTGAGAAGAAAAACAGAAAGTCATTCATGAAAAGGTTATTATTATATTCACAACCAAGTTCTTCTTCCTCTGTGAGGCAGAAGTTCCAACAACTGCTTAAAAACCTTTTTATTTACCTGCCTACCCCCCCCCCCCCCCCCCCCCCC
>SSNP01000052.1:1246918-1355603 GCA_006937955.1 Pachypanchax playfairii
CCCCCCCCCCCCCCCCCCCCCCCCACCAAAAAAACAAAAAAAATCAAACTAACTTCAACTAAAATTACACATCTCCAGAGAGAAATTTCATTTAACCTGAGAAACATTTGCAATTTAAGTGGAAAAGGCAGTAAAAATCTGGGTTGAACTGAGCTGTAATTGGCTTTTGTTTACCAGTAATGCTGCCAGTAACACGAGTGCAGCCAATTTGGGCGGACAGCTCAGGCTTTATCTGTAAAACACTGTCACAGTCCCAACGTCGGTATATGTCAGTGTCTTAGTCACTGAGTGAGAAATTAGGTTCAAATCAGCTCTTTGATTCCTGGTTTCATTTATTGATCATGAAACAGTATAAATGTTGGAAATATGAACATTTGTTGCTGTTTTTCATCACTGCAGTTTTCTATTATTAGTATAAACCCATAGAAAGCTAAATGTAATTAAAATAATCCTTTAAAGTTCTTTAATGAGTCTACAGTCATTTTTGTGCATGACTCATCAGTTCAACATACTGGCTTTTAGAAGTAAAAGCTTTTTCCCACTTTCTGTTCAACGCAGATTAAAAAGAAATACTGTTCTTTTAATCCAGAATTATTTGCTTTACATTGTATTTCAGTGACCAGATAGCTTGTGAGTCACTAGATGCTGAACGTGACACAGAAAATTGTGATATCAGAGCAGCAGGCTGAAGGTAGTAAGAGGTCTTCTCACAAACAAGAGCAAAAGAGAATTTATGAATGAAATTACACACATACAACTTCATACTTGACAAGAGTTGACAGACAGCCAAAAATAGACACCAGTGCTTACTGCCTGATGGCAAAAGTGTATTCCATCTCTCTTACACACATAAAAAAACACACAGAGACACACTACGCTGCAGTCCTCCTGCCACCCCGCCCATTTTGGCCTTTGGAGTCTGTATGTGAGTCATCGGTGGAATTTAACTGTCTGTTCTTCTGTGCTGCAGCAGACACACAACAAACGCCAAAGACAGCAACACTCCAGTGGCTCGGCTACACAAAGATTTTCTTCCTGTTGACATAACTGTTCAAGCTAGTAACATAGTGAACCAAAACAAATCCAGTTTAAGCTTTTGAAATCTTTTCATTCTGATTGACTCTGTTTTCCAGTCCTGAACAGAACTCCACCAGCCATGTGTTGGAGCAGGTTGCACTCACAACCACTTGTAAAGACCACAGAGCCTCAAATAACATCTCATTCATAAAGACGTGCGGTTCTAAATTTAGTCCTGCTGTTTTTTATTTCATTCTCACCTTTAAATGCGACATTAAAGAAACTAGTCTCCCATTTAAAGTGCGTTCAAGGGCAGAAACAGTGTTGTTTGGCGGACTCGAACGCACTGCGCGTGCACGCGGAGCCTATATTGTGTAAATACGTGTGCGGGCGGGGGTAATGCGTATCTGCTGACGCACGAGTCAGTTGACTCCTCTAATAGCACGCGGAGCTGTCCGCGGTGCTGACACAAGACTCAAACTGCGAGACGGGGAGATGCTCAGCTCACCGAGAGCCCTGAACACGCACTGATCCAAAAAGGTAAGACTCGGACCTGTTTTTCACGGACACGCGGCACCACTATGAATTCAGTCATTTTAAGTTAGTTCGACGCCCTTTTTTCCCCAGTAACCCTTGAGCAACCTGATGAACCTCCACACAGAGAAGAGAAGGTTATGTTTTCTTGCGCACGTAGTCCTTTGTTCTGTTCGAGATGGTAAACAATTACTAGTCTAGTGGATCCAGTGGGTTTAGTGGGTCTTTACCTATTTAGGTAATTTAATTTTCTCATCACAAAGCAAAAATAAAAGAAAAACAAAACAAAACAAAAATTTCATGATACTCACAATAATAATAAAAAAATGTCAGTCGTGTTTTTTGTGACCTAAAAAAAAGTCACGATTTTATTCCATATTTAAAATAATAATAATAAAAAACTGGATCTCGGACATAGAAATAAAAAATGACCCATTTTCTTACATCCTAATATGAAAGTGGTACTCAAGGGGAAAAAAAACATGTAAAAATAATTTTAAAAAATCAGTGTCAAAGATAGAAGTTTAATCTCAGTTGTGAACTGCGGTCCAGTAAACAAACACGGCTGGTCAACGCTCGCTTGCGGACGGATTTTTTTTTTTGCACATAAATACCATGTACTACGGTAGAGGGATTGAACGGATTGAAACTAAAAGGACAAGAAGATGACAAACCTTTTTAAAACCTTTTTGCATATTAAGATTATGCATTACAGTATTTCAATGTGAAAGTTTATTATGAGAAAAAAAACCCAATATAAATCTGATTCTTAGTCTGACTGAACAAAATCCTTTCACCAAATTTGGGTTTAGGACAATAACTTCTGTGTTCAAGATGAAAATCCCAGATTTTCCATTCCGTTTTGTAGAACATATACTACCGGTAATCCTTCCACAACTGAGAACAAAATATATCACTTTCTGTTTTACAAATCAAAAGGTTTATTTAATTTATCTTTGAGTTAAACTTGACTTTGTCTAGAACAGATTATATAATTTCACTGTAAAAAAAAAACAAAAAACAAAGGTAAATTAAAACGTGCCTATTTAACATTATGTCACAAAACCACAGTATTATTGTCATATTTAGATCTTTATTGTTGATAGATCCTAAAAGGTGATGAAAAATTCCAATTAATTGGTTTCAGATGACAATAACAATTTTACTATTTAAGGGTTAAAAAAAGCATTCTGGTCCCAGTACATGTCTCCTTAGTCCTCTTTGTCCCTTCATGTTCATGCAAAACTGTCTCTAAAATACCATATTTTGAATATTCAGGGTCCAAACATGACCTGAGTGAGAGTATTAATAAAACATTGACTGTGTTATTATTCTCTACTATGATATGAGCAATTATTTTCCTGAAAATGGTAAATCAAATTATTATGATTTTAAATTCAAGAGTCTAGCCACCATGAAACATTAATGGAGTGAAAGTTTGTTGTCACCTTTTAAAAATAAAGACTAAAAATGAAATGTTTACAGAGTATTGTGCTCAGTTGGGATTATGTTTTGGCTTGAAAGCCGAGCAGTAAAATCCCACAAATTCTTCTTCTGAATACAGTTTGAGTCCTTTGAAGAGCTTCTAATAATATAAAACAAAACAAATTAGGCCATCATCCTAGTCTACGTCTATTCAACAGAATGTGTTGAAAGTTGTGTCACTTTTTAAGAGGTGAATGAAAACATCTATGTTGTCGTGACGTGTCTGTGCCACTAAAATCTAGCTGCAGGTGAGCGTTGACTGAGCTTCTATGTGTTGGCTCACTAGATCCTAGTTTGAAACTTATTTCCACCAAAAGGTTTTTGTTGTTGCTTTGCTTTGATGATGGAATCAGGTGATTACATTTTCAATCTGTCACTAATTTTCTGCTTTTAAATATTCTAAATGTGGCAAAAAATCAAACTAATTTTAAAGTCGGCTCATCTTTTTATCAGAAAAACGTTTTGTGTATTTCAAGTTAACCCTGTGTATTTTAAAATGTTTCAAAATCCATTTTTTTCTGTTTTTAATTCCTGTTTTGTTGCACAGACCACTCCCAGTTATAATTACATCCACCAGGATGCAATTATTTTACCAGCTTTTGTCTGGTAGAAAATTTAAAAAAGTTCTGGATGGATTTGGATTAAATTTTTTGGAAAGGTTAGAAACAGCTCAAGGAAGAAGTGAGTAGATTTTGGGGGTGATCCGGATCTGGATCCAGGAATGTTTTTAATGATTGTAAGGCTTGTTTTTAAGATCTGCATGTAACTCCACAATAAAAGGGGGTTCCCAACAGGTTCTACATGATACCAAGAATTGATCTGGATCATTACAAAATTCCAGATACTTTGATCCAGAAAAGACAATTAGGGAACCTTCAGATTTTTTATCATTACAAGAATAAATGATGTTATAAACCTGCAACAAACACCAACAGATAGTCGAGACTCTGTAGAATCAGACGTGCATAACAGGTCTGATGTTCCTTCAAAAGAAGAAAACCCCCAAAAACTACTGAACTAATAATGAGATCAATGTTAATCCAATAGTTTAAGGTGTTTTCATGGTTAATAAATTTGATAATATCAATAAAACAAAGATCAGACTCTTATTTTTGGTGTCAATAGAAGAATAGAAGAAGGGTGCTCGGTGGAGGTCTGAGGTCTAAGAATGCTTTTCTAGTTCTTGTTCTGGTCTAAAATGTAATTAGGTTTAGTTACCACAGTGATAAAACTCAAACTTCCATCTCGGGATAAACTCAAAAATAAGAACTAGCTGAAAAACATTCTGATGATTTTTGCAGACATCTTCATTTGAAAGCTTCTGATCTCTTTGGAGAAGAATTTGATCTCAGTGTTGAATGTTTGAACTGGACTGAAATCTTGAGGAACAATTAGAGTTAACTGTTCTGAGGTTTTTCCAGAGAGGTTTCATCAGAAACATCAGTCTTCCCACGTTCCCTTGACAACAGGGACGTGACTCTCCAAGTAAAAGACTAATAAGATTTGCACAGCAGCTGAATACAGTTGCTGTTCCTGCTGCAAGCAAACAGGAGGCATCGTGTAAAGCTGAAGCTGAAACATCAACACCAGGCATGGAGCTTCAGAAAGGAAACCAACAGGAACATACAGTCCTACACGTTATATCCACCAACAGAAAAATGCTTTTATATTTCCTGTAAACATTTTCTGCGTACTGTTAAGATATGTTTGTGTTCTTTAAATTGCAAAACTAAATACAGTCAAATTTGCTTTTGTTTTCAAGAAATTATGTAAAAAAAAAAAAGAGGATAATTTACACAAAAACCTTTTTTATTCACATTTCTGGAACACAAGAAGACTAATTGTTATGATTTTATCTGATGAAACGCTGACGGAGAGAGACAGGCATTTGATCAGAATCAGAGCAGTGAACATTCAGAAGCTGTTAGCTTTGATGTGGAAAGGTCAGTGCTGACATGTCCTTGTTTGTCTTCCTTCTGCAGACGTCACCATGTCGTTAGTTCCTCAGATCTCCATAAAAGGCAAGCCCTTCCTGATCTGTTTAGCCAACCTGCTCTTGATCCCTCTCTTCTTCATTTCCTCTGGCACAAATTGTGCATCGCTGAGAGACCACAGGCTGCGGGGAAGTGAACCTGACCTCCAGAGAGAACATGTCTTTGACGTACCTGATGCAGATATGCTGAAAGCCTTCAAGTACATCGAGAGCCTCCATCAAAGACCCCCGCTCAGTGCAGGGCATGATGCAAGCCACACAGATGATGCTGAGAACCTGCGTGCAATGCTGAGACTGGCTTCTAACCCTGTGCAGAGCAAAGATGAAGCGGAGCAAGAGGAGCAAGAGGAAGGGGAGGATAAGAGTGAAGAGCTACTCCAGGCTGTACTCAGTACCCTTCAGCAGACAGAGAAGGCCTCCAGACCTGCTCTGCTTCACCCAAACTCAAAAACAATGGGCATGAATCCCGACTTGCACCCCAGGGTGCAGCTGAAGCAGCAGGCCATCGTACCTCACAAGAAGCTCCCTTTGATGTTTGAGGATGAGGAGGATGATGGGAGTGAGGAAGAGGATAGAGAAGAGCCCAGGCATAAAAGCATCTTCAAACGCACCAATGAAAATGTGGAGGAGAAGTACACACCTCAGAACCTCGCCACGCTGCAGTCGGTGTTTGATGAACTGAACAAGCTGACAGGTACAAAGATCCTTCTTAAGCACCAAAATGAGGAGGATGACAACGAGGATGGCGACATGGAAGAAGATAAAGATGTATTTAATGTAAGGAATGTAGAATATGATGACATGGAGGGGGGTCTTGCAGACTGGGATTCACTGGAAGAAAACAACAAACACGACGTGGATCGAGGACTTGATTATATAGATGACAATGACGAAGAAACGGATGAGGAAGATGAAGAAGAAGGTGATGAAAACTATCCAGTTAAAAGGTCAAGTGATGCTGATGATGTGGGAAACATGGCGGACTATTATCTCCTGAAGGTTCTGGAGAAAACAGAAGAAGAGGAGCAGAAACGAGAGATCGAAGAGGAAGAGGAGAGAGCTGAGAGGCGGGTGGCACAAACTCAGTACCAACACAATATAGACCCAAGACTCATCTATCAGATTATTGCTATTTCTCAGAAATACCGAATCCCACCTGAAGATCTGCTGGACTTCCTCAAAACTGGATACCGACCGAATCAAGACAAACTGCGAAAAAGCGATGGCATTTCCAGAGCACAGGACAGGTTGTCTCAGATGTCCTTAAGGAAGACACACAAGCTTCCTGAGTCTGGATTCTACAACAGACGCCCACCTTATCAACAAAAGACCCCCGAAGAGCTGAGAACAGAAGAGATTCTTAAAATCTTGGGGCTTGGAGGTGATGAGGATCCCGCTCCCACCAGGAAACAGAGGCAGCACAAAAGCTCGCGACTTCGCGCTCAGCCTGCAGGGCGTTTTGGAGAATCCGCTCCCACACAACGGCGCCTTCCCAACACTTACAGATCAGACTATGATGACACCGCAGATGAGGATGAACTCGCAGCTTATCTAGCAGCTCAGATGCTGACACGCTATCCCAAACCTGCTCTTAGCAACAAGGCAACACAGAAAAGAGATGCTGTTGGACAGAACATCACAGATTCATTTGAAAAGGCACTAGAGGAATATTTTGACTTGATGGACACCGATAAAAACCCGAAAGAAAAGAGACAGTCCGAGGACGATGAGAGGGGCGGAGACACACAAACACAAGACCTTGAGAATGAGGCTGTGAAGAAAGTGCTGAACTACCTAAACCCAGAAACAGAAGAAAGTGACACCAAAACTGCCAAAGGGACCTAAACAGAGTTGTACATACATATAAACATTTATTATTTTAGTGGATGAATGAAAACAAAGTATTTTGAAGAAAATACACACAGTCAACTTTAACTATTCTGTAGGTTTACAAAAAACTCTTATTTATTAGAGAAAAAATAAGTGTTTTGACTTTCATTTGATGTTTTGCTGAAAAAGAATTGGTTGCTCGATAAGAAATATGTGAACATGCGTCTCACCAGCCCGACATTTCTGCACACAAAACAGTCAACCATGTTGGATTCCTTAGATTGATTTGTGTTTTTGTAAATATTTCCTAAATGTGGTCATATGTGACAAACCTGATGTTAATAAAGCATTGACTTTATTTTTCCTTACTGTCTAAGTGTTTGTCCTTTTACTCACCACCTGGTCTGCGCATTAAATCTCTCCTACTGTGGACTGGAGTTAAAAGTTAATATAATATCAGTTATAAATCCCTGAGATGAATAAAAGTGAGTTTTAATGAACACAGTGATGCAACATCTGCTTCAAGCAGTGTTCATTTCGTTGACTAAAATATTTCGTCATAATTTTAGTCACGAATATATTTTTGTGGATGAAAACAAAACGAAAACTAAAATAGACGGCCCTATTTGAGACGATTATTATGACTGAAATTACGTTGATTTTCGTTGACAAATAAAAGACGAGACGAAAATAGACAGCGACGAAATCCAATCAGAGGAAAAGAAAGATGCAGAGAGGAATCTGCTGGGGCTACTGTGAAAAGAACCAATCAGAGCTCGGCTTATTGAGTGGTGAGCAGAGGCTTCCGTAGCTGAAGTGTGCAATGGTAAGAAAATGTCCATACTATATTGCAGTTGTTAAAGGGACTGTATCATGATATTTTACAGTTTTCAACGTCTGGGATCGGCACATATAAGATAAAACTTTACTGTTTGAGTTATATTCACTTCATTTGTCCAGAAATATAACTTAAATTCTCGAGTTATTCTGTGACCAGGAAGTAAAAACGCTCGGTTTACCTAAAACCCCGCCTCCCAAATGTGGGTCTGATTTTTTTTTTCTGTTTAGAAACACTAAATAAACTTCTGTAACTCTCGCAGCTAAATGCACATTTTTGACGAGAATTTTTTAGAATGAAATACAACGAAATGGAGGTGCTAATTTGTCAGAGGACGCTCGGTGGTGAGGAGCGTCTGGAGGGAAGGACGGTCCACTCGCGACTGGATGCGAGATGACACCAAGACTGGGATCTGACGGGTGAGGTGAGACGGGTTGTAGGCGAGGAGCGGGTTTCTGGAGGCAGCGACCGTAGTTGCTGATCGCGAGACCAGCAGCCGAGACCGAGGCGGACAGAGAGAGAGAGAGATCGACCGGGACAGGTCTGAGGTCTGAGGCTGGATTAATGAGGCGGTTAAACTGCAGCACGGAGGCTAACAGGAGCTCGTGGCAAACGGGACGTATGACTGAGCGCTGGCAGGGTGTGTGACTGTGTCTTTTATCCGGTGGTGGAACGGGCTGCGGTGACGTGGAGCTCAGCTGTAAAGCTGGAGTCATACTGATATGTAATTAGCAGGGTCAAGTTGATAAGTCTTTATTAGCAGCTCATGCTAATAAAGAGCAGCAGGTGGTTGAAGTGTGGGAACTCTGGGCTGTATAGACATCTGCCGTGATGAGCTCCTGACAAATTGTTTCGGACTCTCGCAGCTCGCTTCGTACCTACTGCAGGGGCAGCAGGGATTGGTCAGGAACTTCCTGATACGACAGTGTGACGTAGAGGGGTCAATTCAGCCGTTTTACATGAGCGAGTAAAGCAGCTGCTCAGAGCGCAGGATTCAGGAGGATTATTCAGGAATGCACGAATTAAGCCAAAAACCACTTTGGAGGTCTTTTAAATAAAGAAATAGCATCACAACACGGTTAAAAGCTCCAAAAAGTTGATTTTTCATGATACAGGACCTTTAAATTAATACTTCAGAAAATATACTTATTACAATTAAAACTAGTTTAGTGACTAAAATTGAAAAGAATTTTAGTCAACAGACTATGACTAAAACTAAATTAAAATTTCTTGCCAAAATTAACACTGGCTTCAAGATGTAAAAAAGACACCTCCTCATCTTCTCTTGTCTCAGTAGGCAGGTTTGCTCATGTATTCTTCCATTGTCTGTGAAAACAAATGATACGACTGTATTTCATGCATCACAATAAAACCTTCATTAGTGGAGGGTTTGTTAGACGTTACTCCACCTCTTGGAGAGTGTCGGCTTCCTCAATAGAGGCTCCCACGGCAAACTTGGACGTTTCTAGAATTTCTCCACCCATCAAGAACTCATCCAGGATGAAATAGGCCTTCTCAAAGTTAAAAATGATGTCCAGCTCACACACCTGAAACCAAAACACGGTCTTCATTCAGAGCTGTAAAAGGGCCGCACATCAAACAGCTGATCTTTCTTATCGCATCTTGAATTTTAGAAACATGACCTCCCTGCTGTTTTCTAAATGAAGTCAGAACCACTGAATGGACACAGGACAGGGACGTCTACCAGAAGGGAGTCTGATTGTACAGGAGAGATTAAAATCTCACTGCTTCTTTTCCTCTGGACTGCTCCTTCAGGAGTCCCAGCATGTCCTCTGTCTCCATCTGTCCTCTGTATCCTTTTCTCTCACACCAACCAACCTCATGTCCTCCTTCACTACATCCATATGTCTCCTCTTTGGTCTTCATCTAGACCTCCTGCCTGGTAGTTCCCACCTCAGCATTCTTTTCCCCAAAATACCCACTATGCCATCTCTGTACATGTCCAAACCATCTCAGTCTTTCTGACTTTATCTCCAAAACATCTAACGTGTTGTCCCTCCTCCTCCTACCTGAGCCAGGTTGTAACATTTTCTTTCTTGTTGAGACTCTTTTGTCCCACTTCACTCCTGACACTTTACTTCACCCGTTCCAACCTGCTTGCACCCATTTCTTCACCTCGTCTCTGCTCCCTGTAGTCTCACTGTTCCACTTGTGTCCCTCTCATTCACACACATGAACTCTGTCTTGCTGCAGCAAACCTTCTTCCCTCTTCTTTCCAGTGTGCCTCCACCTCTCCAGATGTTCCTCCACCTGCTCTCACTACAGATAACATCTGCAAACATCATGGTCCAACAAGAAAATTTAGAAATGTAGGAATTTATATGTCTCTGGCCGTGACTATAATTATATTAGAATCAGGCTTTGGTCATTGGAATTAAGGTGTTACTTCACCATCTCCTGATCCTAATTTTCCGCTGGCATTAATCTACCTCCATAGTTCTAGAAGTTTCCTGCTCAGTCTGCATTTGTTCAAGTTAGGACCAAAACAGTATAACAAGTCTCACGATTCCACAAAACGTTCTGCAAAACAACTTTTTTTTCTCCTTTTACTATAACGTGCACAACACACTCATGATTTCAAACCCTTTTCCTGGTAAAATAATAACTAATAAATAGTTAGTTCCAATTTGGAGGATGAACTTCTGTAACTGTCACTGTGGCAGATATTTATAGCATAAACTCTGAAGTATTAACATTACACAAATTACCCAGTCAGTCATTTTCTGAACCTGCTTGTTACTGTTAAGGGTCACTGGTGTCTACGCCCAGCTGTCATTGGATGACAAGCAGGGTGACACCTGGACAGGTCGCTAGTCCATCACAGGGTCACATATAGGCAGACAACCACTCACACACTAGCTGTCATGTTCAGGTAATGAGTGGAGCAAAAATGAGGGACAAAGCTGCCAAAAGATAAAGTAAACTGATAGAAATGGAGGAAATTTGAACAAAAAACTGTAAAAATAAAATAAAAACACGATAAAATCTGATTCCATGGAAGCCAAGTGTAAAGGAAAGAGAGACAGTTTAAAAATGTCTTTTTGCGTCTCTCATTGACTATTTTTATTGACTCAAGTGGCACAAATAGTTTCAGTAAGTTAGAAGTCCAAATATAGCTTCAACAACCTCGGTCAGTCTAAGAAACGATCGAATGACTCAAAAACAAACAAACGGATTTAAAAAGCCTCTGTGTATTTTTGTGAGGAGCAAAGCCGTCAGTTTTACTTACATTACCAAAGTATTTATCCAGCAGCTCAACGTATCTGTGCAGCACTTCAAGCACGAGTAGTTCATTATCCTGCTCCTCCAGTCCAGCACAAAAGTACAGGCTGGCATACCTGCAGCCAAAGACAAAAACTTACAGTCGGTTGTGTCACTCAAAGAATGTCTCACAAATATCAAATACAGTTCTTAAATTGGTCAGAAAAATAGATTTTTGTGAATAACTACTGAACTAATAATGATGTAAATCCAGTCGTTAAAGACGTTTTCATAGTCAATGAATCTGATAATGTCGATTCAGAAAAAGGTGAGACTTTTATTTTGGGTGTAAATGATGGAGGTCTGTGATCTGAGCGATTTTCTAGGTATTAAATAATATTGATGTTCCAGTTAATTCTCCATAAACTGGATCAAATCGGTGGATCAGTGCATTGATGGACTCATTTTAATTTGGTTGTTTAAAGTAGTTTTGATTTTGTTCCATAAGTGAAGATGAGTCCGAGTTAACTGCATCTGAATACGATGAGATGCATGACAGAACGCAGCTGTGTCCTTTGCAGCCACCTCTTGTAAACAATCTTGAGGTCTTTCCAATGAAGGAAGTTGCAGGTACGTGGCGGCCGAGGCAAAACCAACATCGTCATCTCCCGGATCACCTTCTTCTTCTCCCGCTCCGATAGCGGCGAAAACCATTTCTGCAATCTCAGCTTCCCCTGTCGACTAAACAGCAACAGGAAACGCAACTGGAGATTGAGGGAAAGAGTGAAAAACAATTACCGCTCCAAATATAATAATAAATATAAAGCTGTGGTTTACAGACAGTATAAAACACACATGGGAATCCTGTCTGCTTTTATGAACAGAGCTTCTACTACTAGGCCAACCACAAAGAGATTGCACAACTGCATTTCCAAGATCACCAGGGTAACATACATGTAAATCCCCTCTGAGTGCAATAAGGCAGTAAATACAAGGCTTGTGTTATGCAAGGGTAATTAATGTGCTCTTTGCTCAGGGTGTAGCTGAAAGCAGAACTGTTTTTATTTGAGTCAACTACGATGAAATCACTCCATTAAAAACTTCATTTAAACACCATCAAGGGATTTGTAGCAGCTAAGTCGTCACTATATTGAGAAGTTATGATCAGATTTGCATTATTTGCCAGTCTGACAAGTTGGTTGCAGATTTTTAGCTCATATTAGATACATAAATTAACTTTATCTTTGAAAAAAGTGTTTCAACTTTTGGCTTTTTTTTATCAACTTCCTATTAAAACATGATTTGATCAGTCTAACGCTACAGTGTCCAGTAGCCCTTTGTTTTCTGGCAGGTTTTACTGGCGGTGGGTAAACAAACACGTGGACATGGCAGGAGGAGAGACAGATACTACTCACCATGCTGTAAGTCCGCAGCAGATCCACCAAGCTGAAAATTCAACCTTGTTCGTTGTTTTCCCACCGTAGCTTGAAGGACATGCTTGTTCTTCCCATAAATCAAACACCTTGTCCAGGCAGAGAAACGCCCCTCTGCGCTCAGGCCGCTGATTGGCTGCTGGGAAACGGCGCACAAACCCAAGGAAAGACGCACAGCGTCAGGTGTCTGGTGAAGATATTTAGTTTGTTCAGTTTACACCGTCTGCTACAGTGAATAATAAAAAGTCTTTACATTTGCAGCTTTAGTTGTAAATGATCTAACTGTGTGTGTATTTGCTGTGGATGTTTTAATAATCGCTAACAGGATATGAGCGGCATCTCTTTGTGTTCTCACGTGACCACAGCTTTTCCTGATTTATAATTCTGTTTGGTTGTATCTTCATTTAGTTTCTGCCGATAGATAATAAATGATGAATAAAGATTCCTACCAATGTGTTGTTTGATTCCGGGGAGAAACAATGAGACCTGTTTGTGTCGACTGAGGACCTCCTGCATGTTTTCGTGCTGCCGCTGGGAGGCCGGTGGGTTTGTGGTCCACATGGTTCTGTGGGGCCACACGTGGTTTTGGTTCAAAGTAAAAGAAGAGGAAAGAACTCATCCCAGCGAGAGGCTTCCAGAGCAGCACCATGTCTCTGTACCGCAACTCCGCCTGGTTCCTGAAAGGACTGACCGAGTTCACCAAGTAAGTCCTGAGTCCTGCTCAGTCTATCCAGACCTGTTTTACAAGCTGAAAAAGTGTTATTCATCCCTGCTGCTTCAATTAGAATTAGTTTTTATGTTTTTCAGATCAGTTATAACTTTTTGTCGAATTATAAAGAAGATAGTTGATGTCAGATAATACATTTCTAAATGTTTCTGACTTCTTAAACAGAAAAGATGCTCATAGTCCGCATGTCTTCACTGTAGCTGCATGTACACAGACTAGAAGATATTAAACAGGGATGGAGCTTTGTTTTACCCCAAAACTTAAACCATTTTTTGTCAAATATTTTTTTTAAGAGTTTCATTAAAAAAAAATTGAACAATCTAAGTTACTTATCTTTGTTTTATATGAGTGGTTAGACAAGTTGGAGTCACAGCCTACTGTGTTTCCTGAAAAAAAGCTCCAGAAATCCAACGACTTAAACAAATTATTACTAGAAGCATATTTTCAACACAGTTATTACAAGACATTAAAACAATATTAATAAATGGATGCTGACGCTGGTTGTTTTGTTATTAAGCTCCGTTTCAGTGTCTCTTAACACCAGGGACTGAGTGACAAAACACTGCTGGAGTTTTCGGTTTTGTGGATCAGAAGTTAAAAAGTTTGGGAACCCCAGTGTTAAATTATTTCAAACTTCACATTTTGTAATATTAAACAAAACAGTTGGGTTGAAATTTTTGATTTACACGATATTTAATAAAGATCATCTGTTAATAACTTTAAAGGTTGTAAATGAGGTTTTTTTTTACTTGTAAGATGTTGGAAAAAACAAGGTTAAAGCTGTAAAAGGATTGAATCTTTCTTATTTATGACAACGGTAAACTGATGTTGGCAGTTCATGGTCATTTGAGAGACGTTTCTATTTGCCAGTGTTTTTCGTATCACAAACCAAACAGGACAACAGCAGCGGATGTACAAAGTAGGAGTCGTGTAACATCATAAATCCATGTTTCCCTCTCAGAAGGGCTCGCAGTGCTTTATTAGTATTACTTGATGTATTTGAAGCTCTAAGACGTCTCTTCTCATCAGCAGCACGCTGAGAGGTCTGAAGTGCTGCTTTTGTGATTGTTTCCCTTCTTTCCTTTGTTCTGTGTTATCTTTTTTCCCAGTGAGCTGCCCGGCAACCCGGTCTGACCCTGTTCTAATAGTTCTCTGCATGACACCACTGAACAGTAGGGGCATTTAACCTTAACACCCCCCCTCCCCTGCATGTCCCCTCTATCCCCTTCAGGCGCCATCCACAATGGCATCAAGGACAATGAGAGAATTGAGGTCCTTGGTGCCACACTTCCCTCCCTCCCTCCCCACCTCACTCACACACACAATCTAATACTGTTTTCAGTGTGTGGAGTCTCACCCCAAACCTCTGTTCATCAGAGGCGATGCCAGGCACGCTCCCCCCTTCATTGTATCTGTACAGTAATGCTGTGAGGGAGCTTACAGTAAGCAGAGTGACCTCAAACACTAACCGCCCCCCCCCAAACATACATACAGAAACCCACAGGGATGTACTGTAAACACGTGGAAACAGTGTTGAAATTGATATATTGCATTAACAAGTCGTATGTTGCAGGAATGGCTTCCTGTCAGCGTCCAAGCACTTCGTGGAGAAGGACCTGGACGTGTCCATGGCTGGACGTTCCTTCATGATAACAGGAGCCAACAGTGGCATTGGGAGAGCCACCGCCATGGCCATTGCTAAGAGAGGTATTACTTTTACTGCAGAGTCTATGCAGATATGAGCACAACAGAACAAGATGTGCTCATCTGTCTCATTTATTCAACTTTCTCAATAAGAGGTTTTATAAACAAACAATATCAAAGAAAGAAGCAGTACAGAGGACATGTGAGGACATTTAGTCACAACTCAGGCCAAAAATATCTATTTATACAGACAAATGGAAGACGAACACATGTATTGTAACAAGTTATACTTGTATATACTACATGTTAGGGTCTCGTATAAACACACAGAAGACTATGCAGTTATCAGATAGAGGCGCCCCAGGAGAACCGACAATATTTAGTTTTGCAGACACTCATGAACATGTGTTCGCATTTATATTAAACTAAAAATAAATGACCATCATTAAGGAAACTGTAACCAGGCAGAGAAATATTAAATACATAATCATAAACATCGTTTAACCTTCTCAAGGTGTTTTAAAGGATATAAAACAATCTGTTAAATTTTAATGGATCAAGGAAGCACAGACCTCTTGATAACAACACCTAACACAACCTTATTCTCAAGTTGTGTTTCTACTTTTATTTGAATTAATCTTGTTCATTGTTTTTTATCTTTGTCTTATTGCCTTCTGTAGTATATTTATAGAAAAAAAACACAGGTACACAACCCATGGGTTCAAAACTATCGAAGCTAAAGCAGTTAGGCCACTTGATAGTCTGCAGAAGGACCCGATCTACCTCAGGAAGAACCCATTTTCCAATTCTGTGTCAAAAATCCCTTTTTTTTTAGTTCATCCTGGTTTTTATACAATCTTTAAGTTGTTGGGTGAGGGGGGGGAGGGTTGTTTTTTGGGTGGATTGCAGTGCTCTTCAGCTTGGAATCTCAACTACTGAGAAATGAAACATCAGTTCACCCTTGAGAAGAACTGCAGTGCAAACAGGAAGTCTTTGTTTTCCTGACTGTGTTCAGATGCATGTTGGTTTAATCAGCTGGTTCTGTAATTTGATTGTTGTTCCAGGAGGAACAATCCACATGGTGTGCAGAAACAAGGACAAGGCTGAGGAGGCCAGGGCAGATATTGTCAAGGAGACGGGAAATAAAGTTGGTTGTGATTCACTTCTGATACAAACAACCTTGTGACTGACTCCAGATGTGACTGTTTTCATTACTGTTAATGACTGACGTGGTTTCAGGAGATCTACGTCCACATCCTGGACTTGACTGAGACTAGGAAGGTCTGGGAGTTTGCTGAGGCCTTCAAGAAGAAGTACAAGACCCTCAATGTGCTGGTAAGAAACATTCATTGACGTTTAGGACTCTATTTGCACCTTTTGGTTCAATAATAACAGTGAGAAAATCTGGTCGTCATACAGTGAACACTGAATGTGTCAATGTGCCAGTTTCTCTGATGTTGATCTAAATCATTTGAATCAATACAGATCAATAATGCCGGAAGCATTATGAGTCAAAGAGAGGTGAATGCTGAAGGACTCGAGAAGAGCTTCGCTGTCAATGTCCTTGGTGAGTCAAAAATCAAGTTGGAGGTGCAGAAAAAATATTAAGAAGGAAGATTTGAACATTTCTGAAGTATTTCTATCTTATTTGTAGGGGTTTATATTCTTACTAAGAGTCTAATTCCCTTACTTGAGAAGAGTCCAGATCCCAGAGTGGTGAGTGTTGCGTCTTTGTTTCACACAGTCAGAATACTCCTGCACTACTCTTCACTTAATGGACTGAAGCTACTTAATATTTTATTCATCGCATCTCTCAGAAAAAAATGTAAATGCTAATAGTGTAAAAGGTTGAGGCAGACGGCATCTAAAGTAGTTGTTGGTTTATTCTATAAAGGTTATTTACACAGAGTGTTTAAGAAGTCACTGAATCATGTGTTAGCCTGTAAGTTTTTAAAGAGGCCATTTCATACACATTTCAGGACTTTGTGGTTATTTCTTAAGTATTAACCAGTGACATGAAACATTTTATATCTAAAAGAACATCAGGAAACACTGATTAACAGACCTTTCAATCTGTCTGAATTAAAATTCGGGTGGTTCCGGCTCCTTCTGTCAGGTCTCGAGCAGCAGCTCGTTCATATTCATTATTCGATTTTGCTGGACTCTGATTGGCTAACAAACTAGTCTATGAGAGCAAGGTATACCGTTTCCTGCCCCGCTGTGCATGGTAACATCAGACGTCGTCTCTTCCTGTTTGCTACGTCTTATGCTAACAGCTTTTAGCCAGCAGCATGCTAGGCGTGGTTTCAACTGCAGAAGCTGATGAATACTAACGAACAAAGGAGTTGTGATGAAACAGATACAGGCCGTTCGGACTCGGGAGAACTCGGGTTTTATCACCACCTGCGTAGTTTGAGAGATTAAAACTGAAAGAGAAGTTGTTGACCTGTTTTCACCCACTATG
The DNA here is from genome assembly GCA_006937955.1 of Pachypanchax playfairii. Classification (NCBI taxonomy): domain Eukaryota; kingdom Metazoa; phylum Chordata; class Actinopteri; order Cyprinodontiformes; family Aplocheilidae; genus Pachypanchax; species Pachypanchax playfairii. The sequence goes on from SSNP01000052.1 coordinate 1,264,106, forward strand.
AAGGTAAGAACACCTGTGGAGCTAAAATATTCATCAGAAACCTCGTTTTTAATTGAAGGGCCTCTTTAAGATACAGAACCTGAAACAGTCTTTGAGTTTTGGGCTGTTACTTGATAAAGGATGATTATCACAAATTACTCAGAGATATAATAATTAGAAGAGAATTTAGGAATTTGTTTGCTGCCCAGTAAACACATTATCTAGAATGTGATATTACCAAACTCTCCTTTAATTCTGCTGTGTTCAGATCTCTGTATCATCGGGGGGAATGTTGGTGCAGAAGCTCCGGATAGGGAACCTGCAGTCGGAGAGAGGACGCTACGATGGCACCATGGTCTACGCCCAACATAAAGTAAGAGCTGAGCATGAAACGTGCTGCTCTCTGTGCCACTGGACCGGATTAAGATGTCCCAAATTAAGAGAGTGTACTGTGACTTACACTTCACCAGAAAAGGATCAAACATTGAAGCAAATTCAAGTTATTATAGTTGAAATTCTGTCAATAACAAGAGTTCCAGAGTCAGTGCATCTACTCATCTCTTTAAGGGGTGTTTTTATGTTTGTGTGTGTTTTAGAGGCAGCAGGTGGTGATGACAGAGCAGTTGGCAAAAACTCACACTAACATCCACTTCTCCGTCATGCATCCTGGCTGGGTAGACACTCCAGGTTACTGACCAATCACAGCAAATCAAATACCTTCTATAGAAACTGAACGTCATACATACTGATTCACGCTGTGTGCTGTTTGTCTCAGCTGTTGCCAACGCTATGCCTGATTTCCATCGCTCCATGAAGGAGAGCCTGCGGACCCCGGAGCAGGGAGCTGACACTGTTGTGTGGCTTGCTATCTCTGAGGCTGCTACCAAAAACCTGAGTGGATGTTTCTATCAGGGTAAGCTGGAAAACATGTTGTCATGTAACATATAAATCATGTTTATACAGTTTTATTTCCCCAAAAGATTTAAAAAACAGCCACAAAGAAAATGAAGGAAGTAATGAATCATGTGTTTATCAGCTGTGGATTGAGTTGGATGGTGTGTGTGTGTGTGTGTGTGGGTTTGTATTTCTGACCTCCTGAGGACCAGTTTCCTGACTTTTACTATCTTTCTGGGGTCCGAGGGTTCTTGTGGGGACCGAAGCCTGGTCCCCATGAGGGGGATTCCCCTTTTTAGGGTTAGGGGTTAGGTTTATAGGTATGGTGTGAATAGAGTTTTAGTTAGTCTTAGGGTTAGTTATAGATCAGTAATGGTTAAGGTTAGGAAAAGGGTTTGGGTTAGGTATAAATCTAGTTACTAAAATCAATGGAAGTCAATGGACGGTCCCCATAAGGATACCAAAACAAACGTGTCTGTGTGTGTGTGAGAGGATTTGGCCTGTATCCATTGCAGCTGGAGTGGGCTGGTTCTGGTGCCAGATACTACCAGAGAGTACAGTGTCTCTGTGAGAACACACAAGTACACTTCTTGTATACACACACTGACACTGGCTCCAAAGAGGGAAGTTGTAACCTGATAGAAAGTGTACAAATATACGGCGCCTCGACTTTCGTGTAACATGTAGTAATTATGTTCAAAGTTTCTTATTTATCCGACATCAAACGACGACAGCGAGGCTTCGCATCAAAATATTTGTTTGCTGCATAATGAGTCTTCAGATCACACGTGTGTGAAACACCAGTGAAGATGGTTGATAACTTCCTACTGCTAACACGTTTTCAAACATGTGTACATGCCTAAAGCAGCAGTCAGGGGAAAAATGTCCAGTCCAACACTTAACGTTCACTAGTATTTGCATTCATGTGCAATATTCCACTCCCACTTTATTACTAAAGGGCTTTTTAAAACATGGCATTACAACCAACCAAAGCGCTGAATATAAAAAATATCAATAAAAGACGACAATTAAAACACATTAAAATCAAGAAGCTAAAACAGATAAAACAAACAAAGGAAAAACAATTGATACAAACATAACGTTAAAGGAACTTAAGGCAGCTTTACAAAATCTGACTCAGTGCTGCCGCGACAGGCGCTGTGGCTAACTGCAGCCACCAGCCAAGCCGGCACGGGAGCGCGCACAGACACTTTACAGACGGTTCGTCTTCACAGCACTGCACCGGGGAGGCTAACATACTTCACGTCAGGTCTCTCCACTCTGTTATTTGATTTGATCTCATCATTTTCATACTGTATCAGGCTCTAAACACGACCTATAATGTTTTCTCACCTGGTCACAAGGAAATGAGCCATGTCAGCATCCGTTTTCACTCCCAAATGCAGCTGAAGTTCCCTCCATGAACCGAACGCATATCCAATATTTATGCGGGTGCCTGCCCGGCTTCGGTCATATTTTTTTTTAGACTCACGAGATGCCGCTGATAAAGTCTTTTTTTTCTTCGTGGTGCCACTTTTTTGGGGGGTGAGAGTGGATGCAGATCGTTTGCTGGCTGCAGAAACATCCATAAGTATACCTTCAGTGTTCGAATCCAAGTCCACGGCGGCCATGTTCTTCCTGTTCAAGAGCTGTCGGCAACGCGCATGCAGCGTCAATTTACGTCACATCCCTACAACTGCGCGGGAAATTTGGACGTCGAACTGCAGCGCATTATGTGGCACACAGCGTTTCCAAGGCAACAGACATATATGCGGATGGCCTCGTTATTTTGGGTTTTTAATGCTTCATGACCCATTAGCATTGAATAAACTGGAAATGCATGTGTAGTTTTTCACAAATCTTGCCTTAAGTCCCTTTAAAAAGATGAGCATCACAAAAAGGATGTAAGCAAAATAAAACCAAATGAAGGGATCACGATTACGAGTGGAAAGCCGGAGAAAAATAATGGGTTTTTAGGTGTGATTTAAACTCAATCAGAGAAGACGTCTGTCTAACTGGGAGGGGGAGTGAGTTCCACAGCTTAGGAGCACAGATAGAAAACCCCTCTGGACTTACAGCGAGCCTTAGGGACAGTGAGAAGAAGCTGATCTGCTGACCTAAGAGCACGAGGAGAATGGTAAAGATGGAGGAGCCAGACTGTTCAATGATTTGAAGGTAAAAAGTAATATTTTGAAATTTATCCTAAACTGTATGGGCAACCAGTGGAGTGATTTAAGGATGGGTGTGATGTGGTGTCTTCTGTCTGATCCAATGAGAAACCTTGCTGCTGCATTTTGGACAAGCTGAAGTTTAGACCATAAAGGCAAGAGTTGGAATAGTCCAGCCGGTGGAAACTGTGGGTTTGACATATGCTGCTAGGGGCTGGAGATCTACAGGGGGGCCCTTGCATACCCCACTGGGTCCAAAAACAAGTACATCAGTGTTTTTTTCATTAAGAGATAAGAACTTAACTTTGAATAATCTGCAGAAATTCTACTTAAAACCATAGAATACAAAGCTGACAACACAAGTTACTTTTATATTCTACTTTGTGTGTGTTCAGACCGAAAGAAGGTGCCCACCCACCTGCCGCTGGCCTGGACCCACAGCTCCCCTCTGGAGGAGCAGAAGTTACTGTCACTGCTGGAGGACTTGGCCAAGACGTTTCAGCCACACTGAGCAACACCACACGGGAACATCAACACTAACATCATCAGTTTCTAATGACGGAGGCTGAACTCTGAAGTTCACCAACAAGATGAAAATCTGCCCAAACTGAAGACAGGAAGTAGATCTTTTTCATCTCCAGATGTGGTCACAGTCTTCAAGTGGGACAGATATGAAGAAGCGCCTCAGTGTATTTTGGAACCCCAGCCTTACAACAGCAAACTAAATGCACCTACAGCTGAAGAACTTATAGGTCGGTAATGCTTGTTAGCTGTTTGTGAGCTTAACTTCATAAGAACTAGATATTTTATTATACAAGTGTTTGATAGTGATGCTGCTGATGTAGAGAACTGTGACTTTAACCGTGTCAATCAGATGGGAATCTGATGTCATCAAAGTCACAGTCATCATTTGTTCACACTCCAGTCCTGGGCTCAGTGTCACCTTTGTGTTTTAATAACTTACATGTTTCAAGTGATGTGCGTTTAGAAGCCCTGTGTGTGTGTGTGTGTGTAACCCGTGTATTTGCCATGTTTTGTTATGTAGCTACTGTTCAGTGCAGGTTAAACTCAGAATGGAGGTGGATCATTATCTGTGATCTCTGTGCCTCGAGCACGCAGCAGCATCATTTGACATGTGCAACAAATCCACATGCGCAGAGCCTTTGAAAAAGCTTTTTACTTACTATAACTTGGTGTGAGTTTATCTTGCAAATGTGAATAAAAAAAAAACCAAAGTGTTCATTTTGTGTGTTGCTGTATAACAAACACAAACCGCAGTCAAAATGTACATATCAAATTATTTATTAGGCATCGTTTGTCTTCTCTGTGCTCTGGATTCAGAACAGAGTTGTTGTCAGTGTCAGTCATTTATTATCAACAAAGGTATTTAAAAATACATTTATTTGCAGACACAATAAAAACAATCTTGTTGGAATGCAAAGTCAATTTTATAAGCAGTTTAAGGAGAAATTATATTACAGAGTTTGAGATTAAGGGGTTGTGGTGTTGGAGAAATTAGGGTTTTTTATTTGACATAAACACAATCCATTCACTTGTGCTAAAGATGGCAAACCTCTAATGAGCAAGGTGACTGTTCCATCATGTTAGAAAAGGAAACAAACCACTGATAGTACAAAATCCACCGCTTCCTTCCTGGGACTGGCAGATAATCTGAAGATCTATAACTCGGGCTATTTCTGCAAACAGAAAACTCTTTCATCAATCTCGGCTTTAACGTCTGCTGAGCCAGTTGCACCGACACGATAAGAAGCAACGAGTGGAAGCAGCTTTGATGTCCAGGAAAATGAAACGAGGACTCCTGATTGTACAGTATCATCGCTAAAGACCCTGAAGATCCGAGAGCACTTGGTGAGAAAACTTTCCACTGAATCCTGATCAACCCGCTAAAAAAAAAACAACTACTTGAATTAATATTGTTATTAATAAGGATTAAAATATAGCGTGCCGGTCCGTAGAGTTCACTATTCTGCAGAGATTTATGGTTCTCAACCAATTACTTCATTTTACAGCCAGTGACTTGACCATTTTGGATCAGACTGAGTGGTACAACAAAGATTTACTTCATCCAACTTCCAGACTAAAATAAAAATCTAACAGGTAAATATCTTCAGATTTTCAGCAGCTACACTTTCTCTTGGATTTTGTTGTTTTATGCTAATTTAATAGCCTCAAATGATTACACACAACAGCTGTCGTGTCAATAAAAAGACTAAACTCATGCAGTTTTATTGCTTTGAGGAAAATCTGGACCAAATATTTCAGCAGTTTTTAAAGACGAATCAACAAAGAGCTCAGATTCACTATAACTGTCTATCTTCTGCCTGTCTGATGGTGCACAGCAGGTTCACTAACTTATTGTGTTTTAATGGTCAGTGTGGGGGTTCCGGTGTCAACTCTGGAAAAACAGCCTCCGTTATCTCACAGCTAGTGAGATAATAATGAGAAATACCATCATTTCCTGGCACCTGACAAACACAATCAGCATCAGTTCCCAGTCTAACCCCAAACATAATACTGTCAGACATCTAAAATATACTGGATCCATCCATGTTTACGTGTGGCTTCGGTTGAAAACTTCTTTCTAATGTTTCATTACACAGAAATCAAGACGAGACGGGCTCAAAAAAATCATTTAGAAGCAAGATAACTATATTTCTACAAGTACACATACACACGTGATCAAAAACATGGAATGTGGCTTCAAGTCCAAAATCAAGAGTTTCAACCAGAGGATTATTTCTGCTGCTATTTACAGGAATACGACAAGGAACAAAGCAATCACCTCTTCAATGTTTCAACTCACAAAAATATTATTTATCTGTGACAAGTGTCTAATGAGACAATCTCGATGAATCGCTGTGTGGAGAAAGAAGCAACTAAATCAAACAAAATATGGAGATAACAGATTTTGCGATAAGACAAATGACTGAATGAGCCTGGATGAAGAGTCGGAAACGCTGGCAAACGACTAAAAAAAGGCTTTGTGAGTGTTTTTAAAGGCCTTTGAGCAAAAACAGCCCTAATACACAAGCAGTGAGAGCGACATTTGGTTTGAGTACCTCCTTCATACCTTACTGCCTCTCAGGCAGCAGGAACACCAATTTAACACCACAAAAATACATATTTAGCATTTCTCTGAAGAGTCAGCCATAAGTACGAGGGCGTGTGCTTCCCCTCCACCTGTGTTAGGTAACAGTAAAAACCATCATATTAGAATGGAATTGTTTTAGCAACACTTCAGAACAGCTGCAACAGGATGCTGCAGCCATCTGTGCTTGTTACTATGGCAACGCATCGCAATTTCCCCATCTCTCACTACAGATGATGGGGTGGAGGCGAGGTCAGTGCTGGCGTATCAAACCAACATGGCAGCGACGCAGAGTTTGTCGAGGGGTTTCCTTCATCCAGGAGGCTTCAGTGATTCCACATTAACAACAGTTTGGACTGACATCATCTGAGAACAACCTACCAATGAAAAACCTCCTGAGATAGTGAGTTAAGGCCAACTAGTGAAGAAAATGATGTAAAGAATCTACTTTACACATGAAGCAGGTGACTATTTTTAACTAATTTAGCAATATGCAGTTAGTAGGACACACTGTAAAGCCAAACTGTTACTTATTTACGGACATAGTTACAATGAAGTCTAGTTTTACAGTGCAGAGTACTTAAAAAAAACCGCCTTCCTCCGCTGGATATATTCAGTGTAAACACTAATATCAATACCATTTCTCCTACAGGAGAAACCAAGACAATGTACATGCACACACGTACACTCACACTCTCACACACCCCTCATTGTGCTTCGGGTTCAGTCTGAGATCAAAACAAAAACGTTTAAATCGGTCGGACAGTTGATGACGTTTGAGGGATGTGAAGACACATTCACTCAGAGGACGCCTGGCTGTGGACCCAGAGATGTGAGAGGTGTCCTGTACAGAGGGGTTACCATGACAGCGAAAGAGTGGGTGGGGGATGGGGTGTGATGGGGTTGCCATGTAGTGGGCTGGGCCAATCAGCGAGGGGAGAAGCCTGTTGCTAAGCTACTGCCAACCACCTGTGTCATATCCCAGATCTGTGGAGACAAACATCATCGCAGTTAGAAGTCATGAAGTGGATTTAGTAGAAGGTTTTCAGGATATTTAAGATTTTCAACAAGAAACTGGAATAAAGACAAAAAAAACAGGATTCTTATTCAACTTGACAGAAATACTGACAGTGTTCAGTCCAACAGAGACCAGCATTTATTTTATTATTATTATTATTATATTGATATATATAAAACCCATTTTGAGGAGAAAAGATCTTCACTCAGTCATCCATGTGTTTGTGACATCACCCCTTGATTCTTCATCCGCAATAGTTCGTCTCCAGTTAGTACAAAATGCTGCTGCACGATTTTTAACTGGGACTACTTTGAAGCAACATATCACTCCTGTACTGGCTAATCTGCACTGGCTGCCAATCCACTATCGGATTAAATTTAAGATCCTTTTATTTGCTTTTAAATCTCTCCATGCGCTCGGGCCACCCTACTTGGCGCAGCTTCTCTGTCCCTATGTCCCACGGCGTTCCCTGAGGTCCTCTGAGCAGCACTTGCTGCAGGTTCATCCAGCCCGCTATAAGGCCCGCGGTGAGCGGGCGTTCTCAGTTTGCGCCGCTAGTTTATGGAACCAGCGCCCCCTGACGGTCAGACTCGCCCCATCTCTTAGTATTTTTAAGATCCGTTTAAAGACTTACTTTTAATCTCAGGCTTTTAACTCTGTTGGGGCAGTTTAACCCCTTGCTGACCTTATTTTATTGTTTTTATGTTTGTTTTCCTTATTTTATTGTTTTTATGTTTGTTTTTGTAGTATGTTTATTTTTATCTCTGTATTTGTTGTTTTTATTTGTGTACAGCACTTTGGTCTGCGTCACTGCAGTTTTTAAATGTGCTTTATAAATAAATTGATGATGATGATATTGATCTCAATCATACTGCTGCCCTCTGTACAGTATAGACAGTGAATTATATTCACAAACCTGTTATAAATATTGTTTACATTCTTATGAAATATAAACTGGGATTTGACATGTGACACACGGTGGTGCTGATACTTCTGGTCAGTGTCGGCTCAAAGGCTTTTGTGTTTGCAAAAGCCCCAAAAACAAGCAGGAATTATCTGCTATCAAAGGAGTGTTGTTGACCTTAACAATGCGATCGTTTCCACAAGTGACCATCAGGCCTCTGGATGGGTCCATGTCCATGTGCGCGATGTTGTGTTTCCCCTCGTGGAACGTGGCCAGCGCCATTCGACTGCATCACAAAACACACAACACAATGACGGCGTTTCATCGAGGGTACCGTTGGCGGAGACGGAGATCTAATACTTACTCTTCTTCTTTGATGGTGTCAAAGCAGGCATCACACACACGCACGGGGAACTCGAAGCCCATGATGGGGAAGGTGGAGCGTTTAGAGCTGCATTTTCCACACACAGCTTTTCCACATTTCCTGCAGTGGTGCTGGAACCGAAACACACACACATATATATCAGCAAGATTATCAATGGAGAGTAAAACACCTACGAAGGACAGTAGTCTTCTTCCACCACCTGTCTGAGTCCCAAAGTCTTAGTGTCCCACATCTGCTTGATGTTCCAGAAGAAAGGCTGCTCACACTTCTGACACGAGTCACTATCTAACCACTGCGGCGCCTGTAGACACAATTAACATCTAAAATCAATTATGCAGACACACTAACTAAAACTTGGAGCAAAGCATGGTGTGTAGAACCATCTGATCTGTGTTACTGCAGTAACAAGAACGCAAACCTCTTCTCTCTGCGTGTCCATGTTCCACACCGCGATGCCGCCGTCGGCTGAACACGACACCAGCTGTCTCGTGAATTGGAGATAACGCAGAGCCTGAACACGCTCGCTGAGGGGGTCAAACAAGTGACATTTTTTTATTTTCACAGACTGTAATTTCACTGTTTTATGCAGACAGGCGGATGAGAAGGTGTTCTTAAAAAATAAAGAGTCAACTAACAATTTAAAGCTATAGTGCGTAACTTCTGTTGCCCCCTAGCGGAATTTTGTGTTATTACAACAATGAAGCTGCTGCTTCTATATGACGTACGCCCACCTGCCCCCCCCCACCCCCCTTCCCCCAACCGCTATCCCTCTGCCGCTGTGATTCGCGATTCCACAATATTTTTATTCTGTTTGAATAAGGACAGCTGTTGAAAAAAGATGGACTCTTCGGAAGAGGTAATTATTGCATTTTTTATTTATTTTCCGCAGAAATGCAAATAGCTTATTACAAACGGGAGACAAGGTGCCTGCTAATTTGTAACTGACAGGTTAGTGAATGATCTCCTGCTACGAGACTCTCCGCTCGTCCTCCCACTCCCTTCTTGTTGTGACGTAAAAGATGTAATTTCCTGCGCGCCAGCGCGGGAATGTCGCCGGTCGACACGCAAAGTAAAAATTATATATATTGAAAAATACCGTGAGATGTTTGAGGAGCCGATCGGCTTAATCTGCATTGTGTCATCTCCTCTAATAGTGGCTTGGCTGAAACGGACATTCACGGACATGTAAAAGTTACGCACTATAGCTTTAAAGCAGTAACTTTTCAGTCTATTGTTTAGCAATAACACCATATAAACATCTTATTTGGTGATAAACACACTGTAATATTGTGCATCTTCCACCTTCAGGAAGAGTTTATTTCTAATTTTACATGGACAAATCTAATTTCTCTATCAGCTGTGGGGTGATGGCGTACATATCTGTTAGCGTGATGAATGGATTATTGCTCATTTCAGCACAGCAGAGAATCTCTAACAAGCAACACAACAACTAAATATTCAAATAAAAAACCAAAAAGATTCTAAAAAAATATTTTAACCCAATGCAGGAACTTTTGAAAAAAAATAAAAAATACTGCTGCTGCTAATAAATAAACAGCTCTCATTTGTCACTGTTAAATGGAGACTGTAACACATCTGCACAATGAACAGAAATGTTTATCATGATGGAAAAACATAATAAAATAAACCCCAAAAAGCTTAGACGGAGATGAAAGCTGACAGGAGATGTCTGAGGTGCAGGAAAGAAAAGAAATGTCTCATATTTCTGCATATCCTAGAAAAGCTGCGTGTAAATCCTGGTAGGGTCCGACAGGAAATACAAGGGACTTGTTCTGACATGCGTCAGTGCTCACAGGCTTTGAGAACGTCTGTAACAATGAGCTGGACTAGGAGGTACTAAAATATGTATGAAGGCGGAGGACTAGAGAGACAAAAGGAAGTTACCGACACCATCGAGACCTTTGAAGGAGAGTTTAAAGAACTCTGATCAAAACGGTGATGAAAATGGAAGCAGGGGTTATTGACAGATCTCCACGACATTTCTCTGATCACTCTTTGGAGACTCTTGATCCCTGATGAAAGCTTTTTCTACACACAAACAAATGTGCATGAGACAACTTACTGATGTCCCTGCAGCAGCAGTGTTCGTCCCTTGCGGCCCCCAATGTCCCACATGATGATGCTGTGATCCGAGGCCCCTGAAAAGAGCAGTCTCTGGACTGGATCCCACCACAGGGCTCCTATACTGCCTGAGGAACAGAACAAACAGCACATGTTGATTTACTCTCTAAAGCCTGTTGAGGGTTTTATGATCCAACCAGCTGGCGCCACCTGGTGGTCATTGAGAGAACTGCAGCCACACAAACAACCTCAACTAAAAAAAAAAACAACATTTTCTTACAGTTTTTATTTAAAATAATTTCATGTTCAACATGATCAGATTACAGTTCCAGCACAGTCACTCAGAAACACTAAAAGCTCATGAGTAGTCGCCTGTAGCAGCAGATTTTCAACCTGAAATTCTAAAATCAGTACTGAATAACTTTTCTGCAACCGTGTCTCAGACAGCCGTTGCTGGAACCGGTGTTCTGTTGAAATATGCTACCTGTTAAGATGTGCTACCGATTCCTTCTGCACATGTACCGTTCTACAGTCTTGACTTCAATAAACAGATTTATTGTTTATTTTTGTTTCTATATTTTTCCATAAATACATTTTACCTATCAAATAAATTCTCCCAGGACAGAAACACTAAATATGATGTTATTTTTACTTTCTTTGTATTGTCAGAGCGACAGGCAAATGTTTGGACACACCCAGAGGAGAAGGACCCAACAATGGCCGATAAGGACCCAGAGGGCTTTTATATAGAAAATATCAGGGAATGATCATAAAAATATGTTTAAATAATTAACAGGACACACTCACCATAAACAAGAATACTGTATAAACTTCTAATAACATCTTGTTATGAAATAAGTTGTTAATTCGTTCTATGGAGGCATTTTTCATCAGGGCAGCATAAATCATCAGAACACCACTTCCTGCTGCGACCTGAGTTACTGAAGTTCTATTAAGTGTAATATAGGAGGACCAGAGACGTCCAGAGTGTCTCATATGAAGATGAACATGTTTTTTGGTGAGTATCAACTTAGACAAGTTTTAAAAACTTTAAAAAAAAACTTTTAAAAGTTATTTAGTACTGCTTTAAGAGCAGAAAAAAAGTATGTCAAGGTTTATGTTTTGCCTAATTTCAACAAATCAACTAATGGATGCCCAAATCATCACCTTTCAAAGACGTTAGCTGGTGATCAAAAACCCCAAACTTAAAAACAGACACCCCTCAGTGATGTCACACTACCATAATTTATACACAGCATATGCTTTTTTATTAGTAAAACTGAAACTACATTAGAAACACCAGCTGTTGTCAGAAATGTCTCAACAGCTGAAATTTTACTGCATCAATTAAAAGCCTTCAAAATAAGAGACTCTCTTAGAAGGCAGATTATTTCGACTCATCAAACTGGTGTTAATCGTGACCTTCAGTCCATTTATCCACCGCTGTTTGATCATATTTTCCATTAAATATTTGGAGCTGCACACAGCGTGATATAAATTATCATCTGTCTAATTAACACGCATTATCATAAGCATCAAAGCTAACTCCAGATCAAAAGGAGAGGGATGAAGCTTCGATGGTTTCACGGTTTTGATCAAACTACAGCAAAGTCAGAGCTGCCGTAAAATCAGCTTTTTAACAAGCGGAGAACAAACGAGTGTTCAACAAGCTCATTTATAAAAACAGAACTGAAGAAAGACTCTGGGAAGTGTTGGTTTAAAGCAACTCATTGTTTGCTGTGTTTCTTTTTTTAGATCTCAGCTGAGAGTCAAACATTCATGATGATCTGTTACTGGAGGTTTTAAAAAAGCATGACAGACAGTATTTTTACTCATCCTCATCAAAAATGGAACTAGAGTTGAAGTAAATTAAATGTCAGCTGTGGCAACTTAAAGTGTCTCTGACATGTGGTTTTATGTTATTTTCCTACTTCATATCAATCAGTATTACATTTGCGCTCTGTGGATACTTTTCCACATAAACCAGGATGCTCAGATTTCCAGTAATACAGTCTTAAATATGCTAATTTATGGAATATCATTGCACAATTCTGAGAAATATGCATTACAGGAAATGATGAAAACTCAGTGACGTGTTTTATTATGTCAAACTATGTCAGAAAATGGAGAATCAGATCAGGAATGTGTTGTTTATGAGTGTTTGTCTCTTTCTGGATGAGAAATCGATAAATCAGAAAAAGAGATGATATTAAGAGAACAAGTTTTGATGCTCAAAGCTGAATATGTTTGAGCTGAAATCGGTTCCACAGGTTTACAGTGCTGCAGTTCAAACACAGTCAGTCTCAGTGTCATTGTAGATGTAAACGTATGTTACAGATAAACAGTCAAATCAGAGCAGAAGAAGGAGAGAATGAGAAAGAAAAGAGACTAAAATCCATCCAGGAATCTCTCGTGGAGTTACCGATGTCAGATCCTGATGTGAGCGAGATTCCAGTGGAACTGTGAATATTTCTCTCTCTTGTTATCTGCTTTTTACAGGCTGTAATTATTATGAATTGTAGGCGAGCGTGTGTTTGTGTGGTTACAGCTGTGAATAAAGTAGCGTTCATGACACGTCCTCGCGACAGCAGCTGGTTTCACAGAATGATCCTGTTGACCTGCAACTGCAGCTCATTTCAAACTCACACTGTTCTTTCTACATGTTGCTGCTTTTTTCTGTTCAGTATTTGATTACAGGTTATGTTGTTCATAGAAATTATATTTAATGTTTAACGCTAGAGTCCACTGCATGAAAACAGGTTTAACTCGGGCGTGGCTGCAGCGATCATCAGAATCCAAATCACTGAGTCAGAACATCTACGTTTGGTCCTTTTACTTCTGTGTGAGTGATGTCATCATTCTGTGGGTCGGATTTAGGAAAATACATTAAAGAGGCCCTTCCATCCGTCACAACTACTTTGTTCGTTAGTATTCATCAGCTCCCACAGTTGAAACCACGCCTAGCATGCTGCTGGCTAACAGCTGGAGCATAAGACATAGCAAACAGGAAGAGAGTACGTCTGATGTTACCATGTGCAGTGGGGCAGGAAACAGTATACCTTGCTCTGATTGGCAAATTCGAACAATGAATATGAACGAGCTGCTGCTCGAGGCCTGACGGAAGGAGCCGGAACCACCTGAATTTTAACGCAGACAGATTGAAAGGTCTGTTAATCAGTGTTTCCTGATGTTTTTTTTTTTAAATATAAAATGTTTCATATTACTGGTTAATACTTATGAAATAAACACAAAGTCCTGAAATTTGTATGAAATGGCCTCTTTAATGAAGCAGTGTTGCTACAACCAGCTGATATACAGCGTTTCACCATTTTATCAATGAAAACACAAACTCACTATCAATGTCCAAGATGTAAACAAAGAGCTGCGTTTCATGACTTCCTGTTTCAAATCAAGACTGAAGCTCATAAAAACATTAATACTTATCTTATAAATGCCAAACAAAACAAATTAGCACCATTTGACATTCTACATTAGTAAAATACAACAAGGCAGATGAGAACTTAAACGCAGCACCAGATGCTAATCGTTAATAAACAGGAAGTAAAATCTGCTGACTTGAACAACAAACTTGATTTGATATCCAAGTTAAAAAAGTAAAAATCTGAACATATTTTCTTGTGGAAAGCGATTCTTTCTTTAAAGAAGCCATTTCACATAAATTTCAGGACTTTGTTGTTATTTCTTAAGTATTAACCTGTAACATGAAACATTTTATATCTAAAAAATGTTAGGAAACACTGATTAACAGACCTTTCAACCTATCTGCGTCAAGAATCGGCTGGCTTCTGCAGCAACTCATTAACATTAATTATGCAAATTTGCTGGACTCAGATTGGCTAACAAAATAGCCTATCGGAGCACGGCTTCCTGTTTCCTGCCCCGCTGCGCAAGGCAACATGTCTCTTCCTGTTTGATACGTCTTTATGCTAACAGCTTTTAGCCAGCAGCATGCTAGGTGTGGTCTCAACTGCGGGCCGTTCAGACTCGGGAGAACTCGGGTTTTAGCACCACCTGCGTAGTATGAGGGGTTAAAACTGAAAGAGAAGTTGTTGACCTGTTTTCACACCCACTATGAAGGTAAGAACACCTGTGGAGCTAAAATATTCAACAGAAACCTCAGAAAAAACGTTTTTAATGGAAGGGCGTCTTTAAAAATATTACCAGCTGTATCCACATGTTCCGATACAGTTTTCAGTCCACTTATTTAATGTTTATTTACGTAAACATTTTTTCACACATCTCAGTTATTTTAGATGTATAAAAAAACATGACATGTTTTCAGAAATCAGACTTTACATGTGCTGTTTGGTTTTAAATAGTGTGTAATCTGTAATCTGACTCTCTTCATCATGACTGTTGGTCAGTCTGAAGAAACTCTTTGAAAACATGATGTAAAAGAAGAAGAATCATTTCATGCTGTTGCTTTTACAGCATTGATATTATTAGGGACACACTCATTCATGAAGAGGCACTTTATAAAGACTCTTTAGATTCATGCAGTCACGTGTGCCGGTGCATGTGTTGTACTGAGTGAAATGTGCACGCTGTTAGCATGGCTTTACCTTCGTGGCCCTTCAATGTCGTGATGATGGTGTACGTCTGCTTCTCCAGTTTCAGCAAAGTGATCTGTCCAGAGAAATCGCCAACGAAGGCGTGCTGCGTCTCGTGGTCATATCTGAGAGACGCGTCACGGCTTAAACATGTTCTACTTCCTGTTTACTGTTCAAATCAAGTCAGTGAAGGATACTGCAAGCAGGAGGCCCAGGAGGTGAAGTAGTGTCTCCCCAGCATGCTGCCGCTCTGGGTGCACATCCAGCTCACGCTCTTGTCGTGGCCTGTGCTCACCACCCACTCGCTCTCCAAGGAGAACACCATGTCCGACACGCGGTTCTGGTGGGCTGCGTTCAACAGGTAAACAGGAACATGACATCAGATAAAACATCATCTTCTCATGCTGATGAGTAGTGTCTACTGTCTACTATGACAGAAGAATCTCCTCGTTTCATTGGTGTTACCATGGAAATGAACGCACCACTTTATATTGTATCTGAGATGCAACTCTAATCTTTCCTTATGTTATAAACAGGTGTGCACATAATATTTTTGTCCTGGTTCTCAGAAGAGAACCTAGGGTTGTTGCTTGGTCCTCACATTTTTAAATGTGTCTCGCTGTGTCTCTTCCGAGCTCCTCTGCTTTGTTTTTGGTTTCATCAAGCTTCAAATTCAGTCTGTTTACTTTACCTGGCTCTTTATTTGTTTCAATAAAAATCCTTTAATTGTTGAAAAAATCAAGAGAAACTAGTAAAATATAAAAATACTGGTAAAAAAAACCTTCAGAGTTCAGGTTGGATTGTTTACAGGTTTGATTGTTCACTTTAATCTACATTTAACAGTTTGGTGTTGAAATTTATTAGTCAGCTGTTGGAGCTTCTGTCATTTACTGTAACTGTTTTTTGTTTTGAAATGATGAGGATGTTTGTAATGTGATGCAGTCAGATAAAAAGATACACTGGACAGTTATGGGGCATTGACTGCATATCCCATAGTGCTTTGCGCGCATTCAAAATGGCGCGGATCACAGACAAATACGCTGATACTGTTGATTAAAACAGGTGGTTTTCTGTATTTTATAGCACAAAAAGGTAGTTCTACACGTCTGTGCCACGATGGTCTATTTGTCTTATTCAGTGAATGTTTTCAGTTTTGACGCGATGCAGAATCCTGCAGTCAGCTGCACTGATCTGACTGACTGAAAATCCGTCACACTGGCAAACTGATACACAGAGACAGAGAGAGACGCAGCATCAGCTGATCAGCTGGAACTTCGACGCTCTGGCTGAGAAACATATCAGTCAAACAAAAGAAGTCAACGGGATTCTTCATTTATTTGACAATGAACCGCCTCTGATTAACCTAAAAATTCACGCAGCTCAGCTAAACCAATGTTAAGTACGCAAACGCGTGTTGCAACTTTTCATCTGGTGCATTTTATATTTTGACAGTGTGTGCGGACCTGCAGACCACTTATGTGCACCCCTGTTTATAAAGATTCCGTCTCACCTGGATATGTCTTGATATGGTTCATCTTGTTGAAATCTTCAGAGATAAGAAACTCCTGCAACATACAGAAAACAACCATAAATCAGACACTGATCCTCCTATAAGGACGACGGGACATTAAAACAGAGACACCCCCCCCATCCCAGTTTGCCCTCACTCACCACAACAGCTCCGTTGTCTTGGCCAATGAAGATCCGTCTGCTGTCATGGTGATAAGACATGCAGGAGCACGGCGCTGAAGAAGACAAAACATTTGCAGTTTTTCCTCCAACAGGTGAATTCATACTGATAAGAGACGTCCAGAGGACGCAGGTCAGTCCTACTTACAGGAGACGGTGTGGTAGATGCTCGGCCAGTACTGACCACTGTCTCTTTTCAGCCAGACTCGGATGGTCCTGAAGGAAGAGACAAACTACTCAGTCAAAACAAGCTCAACGGTCTGTGTTTTAGAGTCTGCAGACGATTCACGTAAAACTGGGTGACAGCTGGACTGAAGCACAAGAGAAGACGGACTAATGGACAGCAGACAGTGTTAAAAACTCTGAGTCTGAGCTCGTGGTTCTGAGGACAGAATCCTGCCTTCAGGTTGGCACTGAGTCTCTGTATCAACTGGAGGGGTTTAAGTATCTGAGCGTCTTGTTCATGAGTGATGCAGGATGGAGGAGACGAACCGACGGATTGGAGCTTCATCATCAGTGATGAAGATGCTGCTTCAGTCTGTTGTAGTAAAGAAGGAGCTGAAAGGCAAAGCTCCCAATCTACTGATCTGTCTACGTTCTGACCCTCATCCAGTCATGAGATCTGGATCCTGATTGAAAGAACAAGATCCTGGATACAAGCAGCTGATCTTCATCTGTAGGGCTCAGACTTAGAGATCAAGTGAGGAGTTCCGTCATCAGGAGGAGCTTGAAGTAGCGCTGCTGCTCCGCATCACTGAGGTGGTTCAGACATCTGTCAGGATACATCCTGGACGCCTCCCTATGGAGGTTTTCCAGGCTTGTCCCACTGGGAGGAGAACCCGGGAAGAACCAGAACTTATATATATCCTTTCTGACCAGGCAACATCTGGGGATCCACCAGGAGGAGCTGGATAGTGCTGCTGGGGGGAGGAATGGGTGAGGGTTTCTCTCCTGAACCTGTTGCCCCAGACATGACATGGATAAGTGGAAGAAGATGAATATTAAGAATATCACATGTTCATATGAAATATAGCGTTGTGTTAATGTAAACAAGGAAAAATCACAACCCAAATGTGGCGATTCTAATAAAAGAACTTCTCAGACGAACATAAAAACATCTGGAAACCTGGTATAAAGCAGCAGGTTTCATGCAGCTGCACCGTCACTCACAACTTCTGCTTTCTGGAGGCGTTTCTTCAAACCTCATAAACTCTGACGAGACGTTTCGCTTTTCTCTATTTGTAATCCAGCATAACAAAACCACAGACACATAATCTAGTGAACGTGACAGACACATTAGATCACAGGTGTCGAACTCCAGTCCTGCTAACATGCAGTTTTCAGATGTTCCTCTGCTTCAACACATCTGGTCTGGATGAGCAGGTCGTTAACAGGCCTCTGCAGAACTTGTTGACTTGATGAGGAAGTAATATAATCTGGGTGGCTTTAAGGACTGGAGTTTAACAGCCCTGGATTAGATGAAGACTTCATTATTTACTCTCTGCCAATGAGAGACCAGATCGTGTGGTTCAGGTGTTGTGTACACCCCCGGACACAATCTGGGGGGGGTGATGTCCACAAGACAAAGATCACAACCATTTAAACCAGTTATCATTAAAAAGGACAATCCGTGTTTCAGTTCTCGACTTGGAAACAAACATTCCCCACCAGGAACTAAAGCTAACAACACGGTCACGTGACTCCCAAATTCGAGCTGAATGTTTTGTGAGTGAAACGTTTGTTGCTTCATCAATTTCAGCTTCTTCTTTATGAAACACGGCACGTTTAAATATGCGTGTAGTCACCAGCAAATAGACGGAGCCCGCTAGCTTGCGCTAGCTTGTTTCCCGAACTCACCTGTCCTCGCTGATCGTGATCACTCCATCTTCCTTTGGGATTAAAACGGCCGCGTTTATGGCGTCCGAGTGTCCCTCGATCTTGTTCAGAAGAACTGGTCTTGCAGTCTGGGGCCTTGAATGAATCTCTGCCGCCATGGTGTCACAGAGCCAGGAATGTTTTCCTGCAGAAGATTTTCCTCCTCGCTCGGCAGTAAAAGGAGGATCAGCTGACACCGCTGTCAGGATTACCGTAATGACTGTGGAGGAGCCTCAAAAAGATTCCTTTAATGACTCATTTTTAACTGTTTTCATTTTTACATTGTTGATTTAGCTGAAATTCTTTAAGAAGCTTAACAAAACGAAGTAAAACAGCAGACTGATGGGTGATTAATAGCTCATTTCTTTATTAAATGACAGGTTGATTAAATTCGCATCTAATTTCTTTCATAAGCGTATGAGACAAACGTTGCAAGTTCAATTTCTGCCTAAGAAGTAACAACATTGAACGAAAAAGTACTGGTGCCACTCAAGAAGGGGGGAAATATGATATGTTAGTTAATTATTTTGTTGTTTTGTTTGCATCCCAGTTTAAAGGCGAAAAAGTTTACATTTCCAGAATAAAGTTGAAACCTCAAAGAAAAAAAAACAAGGCAACAAATCCCGTTCTGCTTTGTATTATTATTGTAAAAAGGAGTTTCAGGTGTGATTTTATTAGTATGTGTTTTTATTACTCCTTTGATTGTGGATAAATCATGGGGCGCTCTTTTCCCACGCAGCAGCGGAACTCACGGAACGTCAGTCCTTCACAATAAGAGTCTCAAACATTAAAACGTGCCTGAAAAAGGCTTAAATTTTCAAATCTACATCTAAAACATTTTCTAGATTAAGTGTCTAGAACATGCAGTTCTGGGGCCACATGTGGCCTTTCAGCCCCTCTGTAGTGGCTCTGACCCGAATACTTACCAACATGTTACATCAGACTTCAGACAAATTACATACAAAAGTAAATTAATTATACATGATCATTATGATTATTCAACATGTTCAGTTATCAGAATAAAACCTTGTTGTATAAAACATATTCTTCATACAACAGAGACAAACTCATAAACAACCTGAGACAAAGTCAAACTTGTTTAATTTTGTGAACATTTAAGTAATAAATGATAAAACTATATCCATTTAACCAGTTTAATAACAGCTTGTTTCTGCAGGATCCTGGTGGAGGCTGGTGTTTTTCTCCAGCAGCAGGAACAAAAAGCTGATGTTTGTTTTAGAAACAAAAGGTGGAACTTCATACTTGAACTATTAGTGGGGGATTTAATGTATAATCTAATCTTAATTTGGAGGGTCAAAATGTCTTCTGGATTGTTATAAATTACATTTATTATGAGAAATGGGAAATGTTTCTTTCAGTAATAAAGGTTGCAGAAACGGGTTTAAAATAAGTTCATTATTAATTCTCTGGTAAATCAAACTGCAATCTAAACTTCTGGATCTTTGATATGTTTGATGATTGTGTTAAACTCCTAAAATAATTTAAGAATTATTAAATCATTTTTGAAGATATCACAGCATTTTACATCAGTCCTGGTTAAGTTGTTGATTCCACATCTAATTTTCAAATTATTTTATTCCAATTATTTTGGCTTTCTTCTTGAAAAAGTCAGACTTAACATCTCGACTGTGGTGAAGATTTCAACATTTTGACTTTATTCTCAAGACTGGGTAACAAAACAAGACGTTTTCTTTTTTCTTCTGAGTGGATCTAAGACTTTGTTGATGTAAGTTCTATAAATTAACACTAATTTTTTTCTTTACTTTTCTTTCTCTGTATTGTTTGTTAACCTGTCTCTTTTTGCCCTTTGAAAATTGTTTCTGCCATTTTTTTATATTCACTTCCTATTTTTATACATTTCAATTGCTTTTGGTTTTCCCCATCTCCAAATTACCTTTATCATTTCCAAATATAATATTTCATGAGCCAGTTAAAGAATGCCCGACACTGGGACTTGAATATTTAACCTCTAAGCCAAGAATGCAGCTTTCTAAAGAACGTTATTAAAACACTTTTCATGCAAACTTTGTTTTCTTTTAAGACATCACTCATTTGGTATGTGTATTGCATGTTCGTGTGCACGTGTAAATGTTTGCATGGGTATTCACGCACGGACACAGTTTTTTTTAATTCAATTTATGCTTATCTTATTATACATTGTTTTTTATTAACGTTGTTGCTGTAGCATAAAATGTACTTTATTTATAAAGTTTGATTTGATCTTTAAGGCATGTTCTGTAAATCACCCTCAAAATGAAAAACATCAAAATATATTTTCACACGAGAAACAAATCAGTGATGTTATAAATGTTCATTTATTTTGTTTCGAACTGTCAAGCAACAGAAGATTTCCTCAGCAAAGGCAAAAACTAATCAAAAATCAGCTGAGGGGGAAGTCTTTAAAAATCAGAAGACAGTTTATAACTTAAAACTGACTGGAGTTACATGACTTCAAATGGAAAACGTTTAAACTTAAACACTGACAAGATAAATAGATTTCATCATCTTACTCCAGAGTTAGAAAAAAAAAAAAACATCTGACATTTGAAGTCCTTTAAAATGTAAAAGTGAAAAAAAAAGTGTACAAAAAATTTAAAACAGCAGGTAAACCTAGTCTGCAAAACATTTTGTAAAGCATGTTATATGCTGCAGAAAATGATTAACATAAAATGGAATATTTAAAACAAACATTCATCCACATTGTATGCAAGTCTACAACCAAAAAGATACGTGTGTGTGTGTGTTGGTGTTCCCAGGTGCTGCTAAAGGAGCACGTGTCAGGCTGGACTCAAGGCTGGTTGATCTGGCCCATAAACAGGACGGTACCTGGGAGAGAGATGGAGAGGAGCGTCAAACAGCTGATAAAATGTTCAACATAAAAATGACTCTGCTGTAATTTGTGTACCTGTTGGATGATGCCTGATGAGGAAGAGGAAAGGTCTGTCCACTGTAACCCATGGAGGAGAAGACCGCGCCATCAAGACTGCAGCTGAAAAACAAAACATCATGAACTACGAGCAGATGTTAGTGTTGTAAACATTCTCGATGCGCTGCTGTGACGTGACATCTGTTGCTGTAAAACGTTCAGTCTAACTGGAAAGGTCGAAAACACGAAGGAAACACTCACTGGTTGCAGCTGCAGCTTTTGTTCCATCTTCATTCACGATAATTTTGGATTTCTGGAGTGTCTTGGATACATAAACTGGATCAGAACCTGAGAACACACCAGATGGTAGTTATAGTTTGAATACCTTTAAATAAAAAAGTTTGCTTTCAGTTCCCACCACACGGTGGCGCTAGAGCTCTTAACTCTCAGCTCCTTTAGGCCCATCAGTGATTCAGTTTTCACACTAAACACAGAGACCATTCATCGCTGCTCTTCTGCTGCTTTGGATCATTCTCAGGTTTGCAGCGATGGTGCTTTTACTCACTGAGGTGTCTGAAGTCAGCTGCGTCCTGACTGAACATGTCAGTTATTCCCAGAGCGGACAGGCTGTCCTTCAGATCCACTTCTGCATCTGCAGTAAACCTGCAACACAAACCTGCTGTTATCGTTTCTCACACTCAAAGCTGCAGATGTGCACGCGTGTTCCTGTGCTTCCTACTTGGGGATGAGCAGGCGGATTTTTCTGGCGTGCATCAGACTGGTCCAGCTCTGCACGGTGGCTGTGCTGATGTGTGGGATGACCTGAGACAGAGGCGTGCTTTCTTCGTACGGCACAACGATTAACATGCTGATGGTGTTGCCGTGATAGGGGAGCTCAATCACTCTGTATTTGAGTCCCTGAGGTGTGGTGGCCATGCCTAACCGAATAAGACAAAACAGGAAATGTCATCAAATCAAGCTCCTAATAAAGTTGGTGATTTGTCTACTGCATGCTAACAAGTTAATATGAGAGAATTAAATGAGGTATTCAGTATTCAGCAAAACCTTCTACATTAATGATTAATTTGTGCTACTTCCTGCTCTTGCATTCAGAGGGTCTTAACTGCTGTAAATCTCTAAATGATGCACATTTTGTAATTTGACATTTAAAATGTAGAATTCTATAATTATTTCCAGTTTCTCTCTGTGGAAGAGATTTTTTTTTTGGTTTAACCTTTTTAGTGGACTTTATTAAAGAAACACACACTGATTTGGATGGCGAGCTGTCCTTTGATCTTCATGTTGATTGAACGCTTTGTCGTTTTAAGGTCGACCGTACTTTTATACTTGTGTTTTATCACTTAACTTTCTCCTTTATTTGTAGTTACAGTTCTGTTTCGCTTAAAAATACAAACAGATTCTAAGATCGTGCAGCAAAATAGCTGAATAATTTCAAAGCCCTGTTTCAAACCAGAGTCCAAAACCCATTAGATCCTGACGGATCTGAGCCCCTTTGGCTCATGAGCTCCTGCTGCTCCCGTCAGGGTCCAGATACATCCTGCCGAAATGCAGGACAAACAGATACATGTTCTCTTTTGTCCCTGCTGCTAAATAAACAGCGCTAGTTTCAGATTTTTGTTTGTCAAAGTCTCTTTGTTGTTGTGTACTTCTGCTTGCTGCCTGGTAAATTACCCTACAGGGATAATAAAGAGCCCTTGAACCACACCCGGAAAAAAAAAAAACAACGGAAGAGCAAATTAAGACACTGTATAAATAAAACATTATAGCAGATGTTAAAGGCGAACAGCAGAGCAGCTCACAGAGCAGCAACTATCGTTTCTGTTCATTTCTAGCATCAACATCTTTACATGCAACAACTCTGAACGTTTTCTGATTCTTACAACATCTGGACATCAAACATCTGCAACCTACAAAGATGTAGAGTCAAACAATCAGTTACATTTAATAAAACTTACAGAGTTAGTACTGACAACAGTCTGCCTGCCAATCAAAAACAAGTTGTAACTTAACCCTGTGAAGCAGCTCAGTAACAGTGTGGTCGTACATAGAAATGGGTTGAATTTTGATCCTGATTTAGAAAATATCATTTTCTGTGCGTTTGTGGTCATTAAAGGTCTCTGAAGTAAAGGTATAATAATCACAAATACTGAAGATAAAGAAATAAAGTCTAATTTTTCATATATAATACATTTCAGGCAAATTTTACAACTCTAAACAAACTGTTTATTTTGTAGTTTCCACCAGCTAAAATGTTGCTGCAAATTAACCCTCGAACTGCCAAAGTACCTTAAATGCATCAGCTCCATCCTCAGAATTAAAAGGTCCTGTATCATGCAAAATCCACTTTTTGGAGCTTTTTTTGTTGGATACCATTTCCTTATTAAACCCCCCAGAGAGGTTTTTGGTTTAATCCACACATTTCTCAGTAATCCTCCTGAATCCTGCACTCTGAGAAGCTGCTCCACTCCCTCCTGGAAAACGACTGACTGTAACATAGTGATGTAACAATGTTACACCAGGAAGTGCCAGGCGTGTTCACACTGCCCCTGCAGACTGAACACACACACACCCCGAGCTGGGAGAGTATGAAGCAAAACGCTAAACACTTTCTAAAAATGTCTCAGTGAAAATTGGAATTTATTCACCATTTTATTCAGGCAGCTCAAGGGGCAGCACTCACGAGAAGGGGGGGCTCAGGGCAGAGATGGGATTTTAGGTAAACTGTGAGTTTTACTTCCAGGTCGAAAATTAATTTGAGAATATATTTTTGGACAAATGAAGACGATATAACACCAAAGGTAAAATTTTATCAAATATGTGCTTATCCCAGATGTTAAAAGCCGTAAAGAAATAAAAATAAAAAGCAGGATGCAGGACCTTTAAACTATAATCAACAGGCCTTTAGATGCATCATTGGTATTTTTCCTTGTAACCACCAGGTGGCAGTAATGTATGTTTGATTTTAACAATATTTACGTGCAGTTACACAAAAAATTACAGTGAGGAAATAAAATAAGCTGTTGTTTCCACAAATACATTTATTTTTTATACATTACCCTCAAAATAACAGGACATATAAATTCTCACTGATTAAACATTTTATTTAAACTGGGTATATTTTCTTTCCATATTTTAAGTTTTAACTTCAAAACATGTTGAAAATTTTAAAAACTGAGGACTTTCTGTTCATAAGATGTCCAGCTGCTTTGTAAGAAAACAAGAATGACAAACATGTTCGGTGAAGGTTTATTTTGGCCAAACAAAAAAATATAAATAAAGGTCACTAGAGCAGCAGCTTCCTCCCACAAGTATTCATCAGTCCCTGAAACATTTGTTCTTTTAAAGATCATCAAACTAACTTAGACAAAATATGTTCAGAGTTCATAAAGTCAAATATGTTCAAATACTTCAGGAATCTAATCTACCTTGTGCAAGTGCACGAGCTGATAGCAAACAGCTTTAAATAGGAAATGCTTTATTAGCACCTTTGGGGGGAAAATCTAGAGACGACAAACCAGGAAACACGTAATGGAGAATCCAGGCTAAATCCAACACACCACAGAAATAACACCAATCTGTCTGAGCTAAACGTGCTGTTTAGAACAGTCACCGTATGAGAATTATCCCCCGTGCGTTCTATCCAAACAGCTCTGACGGCTCATCTAAATATAGACGACTGACTGGTGCATCGTTTCATTTCACATGAGAACAAATAATATCCCGAGGATGTGACACGTCTAAGCCTGCATTTCTTTGCTACACACCAGAAGCTGGTCTATGAATCACAAACAAGTAGAGACTGAGTAAGTAAAATTTAAACCAAGTTCAGTACGAGGGAGGTTTGACCACAGCAGTAACGACTCCACACCTGAACCCTGAACTTATTTACTAGAAACTTTGGAACAAATCTGATCCTGCTGATCCAGGAAGTCCTTTTATTCAGCTTCTCCTTGATGGAAACAAATATCAAAACTAACTTTTCTGGATGTGAACTGTGTCTGTGAGGAAAACTCAGACTGCAGACTTGTGATAATACTAAAAGCAACTCTTACCAATGTTAAAGATGGATAGCTGGGACATCATTGGAACCTTAAAAACATTTCCGTCCCCCCTGGTGAAGGGCCTCATCTTCGTGTTGTTAGGCTGGAAACAAGACTTCCACAATCCTTTGAAGTAGATGGAGTTAACGGCGACCAGCCGGGTCAGAGCTGAATCCAGCATGTCTGCTTTGATCAGGTTTGGGATGTGACCTGAAAAAAAAAAACAGTCAAAACAAAGTTTATTTTCATGAGAAATTCTGAAGTAACGGTGCAGCATCATCAGCATGCAGATACTAACACCATGAAATGGAGTTTGTTAGTCGACAGGTATGTGAAGAGTCTCTGCAAATCACACTCACAATCCCAAGTTCACCAGGAAGAGCAAGAAAACTGCATTGGCAGAACAAAACATGATATCCATCTTTTCCCGCCCACCCGACTCAGCCTAGCCTGTCTCGTGTATGCATTGTGTTCACAGAAGTGAGGGCAAAGGTGTGGGTGAGGGCGGGGTTTCAATTTGCAAGCAGCGCAAAAAATACAGAAAGTAGTCCGACATAGTAACCCCAGAGACACGGCAGGAAGCTTCCCATGATCGGTTTCAGAAAAAACACCCGGTATTTTTTCTAAGTATTTCCAGTAGGAGGTTAGGCAACCATCCAATCAGAGAGCAGCAGTGATGGGGTGGGGGTACTAGCGTCATCAACTATCCTAGCTAATCACTGCACAACGGATGCCGTGAACTGACTCAGACCAACTTGTACTACTTCCAAAGGTGGTACAAAAAACGTGACTCAGCCCCAAAACAAAAACGGATAGTGGAAGTGCTCTAAAAAAGAAGTCGTGCGGTGCGGAGCTGAGTAGATGCCAGTGGAAAAGGGAGTGTCTGTGCTTCTCTTCCAAGTCAAATTCATTGTATTGTGCAAATTATGGCAATAAATAAAGCTTGATTCTGATACTTCACTACTACATAAAAAAACAACATAAAACTCTTACAAAAGGCTCATCTATAGCACCAAATAACAATCTGTACCTTTGGTTTTGTTCTTGACCCATTGGTTGATCTCATCAGCAGCTGCACTGGGGTTGCTGAAGTCCAGACTCCTGCTCTCACACTGAAAGTTTGCTTTATTGGTGGCCACAAACGTCTCTTCCATGGGGAAGGCCTTCGGGCTGAACATGGCATTGGCAATCATCACAATGTCCTGGTTTGACTTGGACGTCAAGGTCTTGTGCAGTTTCCTCAACATCTTATAAGGCCCTGTGCACGACAAGGACACATCACTTCTTGATTGTCAAGAAAAAAACTTGGACTAAAGTGAGAAGCTCATCTTATACATTATTATCAAGTCTCCACTCTTACCCTTCTTTTTGTAATGCAGAGCATTAATAAGCTGCTTCCTTGTTTCCCCATGGGCTCCAGGTAACAGCATGCCAAGGATGGAAGCCACTCCATGTGGTGAAAGAACCACGTTATCCAAGGGTTTCGAATGGGCCACCTGCTGAAATACCTGCATGCCTAGGTCTGAGCCCCGTTCACCATACGTCGGAGCTGAAGACAACACACCTTTATGCACTCCACACACAATCACCAGTGCATGAAGGCAAAACAAGGAGACACTCTTCATTTTGATTCCTGCAGCACCTGGAGAAGAAAAACAACCCGAATATGAGACGAGTCTGTGGTTTCTTCTCCTGAATAAACTCCCAGAAGGAACTGGGTTATCTTGTTCATGTTGAATTCACAATCACACATCAATTTGGGGTTTTCAGGATTGAAAGATCAGACTGCTTAAAGATCAGAGAATAAAAGACAACAGCTGCTCTCTGCTTGTGTTTGATGAGAATCTCTAGGACCATCTCATGAAACAACCACCCCCCCAACTCACTAAACAGGGTGAATGTGACTCATAGTAGGGTCTGCGTAGTGCGCGAGCTGTTACATTTCCAGTTATTTATTTGAGGGAAACGCAATGAAACAGCTTTCAGTAGATGTTTTCTTTTCATATTCACACTCATTCAAATTTGCCTTACAAAAAAGGGCTGTGAAAGCCAAAAACGCGGAGTTAAAACGCCTCACAGATGTTAAAAAGCAATTCCTGGGCGCCTCATTGTTTCTTGTAAATGAAAACAAGCAGCAGGGTGCAGAAAGCCCCCCTGGAGGGAAGCTGTGTTCAGAAAACAGGTTTCTGTAGCAGTTTGGAGTTAAACAGATACTCGTAAAATATTTCATTTGAAGCATTACTTTAATATTAGTTGCAAAACTCCTGAGACGTGTTCACGAGCTACGCGTAATTCATTTTAAAGGGAAAAAAATGAAAGTTCTTACCCATCACGAGGAGACTTTTTCCGACTTTATTCGTCCCTTAAACGAGAATAAAAAGTTGTTGTGAAATGTTTGTCAAGAATGAAACAAGCGAGAACTCTTTTCTGGCCGTTACGACCAACCCGTCTGCGTCTTAAGAAATTATTAGACCCAACTCCGCCTCCAAAAAAAAAGGAACACGCACTCTGACGTTTCTTTTAGTGACACAGCACAGGCACTTCCTTTAGACTTTCAAAATAAAAGGCCGCTTTCTGGCTGCACCAAAACATTGTAAACTTGCTGTATTGTTGAAGTTCAAGCAGAAAAATATCCCAAAGAAATGTTCTCTTTTCATTTTTTTAACAACACAAAGTGGTAGGTATTTAAAAGAAATGTTATACTCCCCTCTATTTTCTCAAAAAAAAGTCTGTTTATTTGCCTTGTTTAAAACTAAAAGCAATCTGGAAGGATAATGTGAGATAATCTAACATTTTTTATACAACCTGATAGTATCACCTGAGATTATTCAGTTTAGTTTATTGTTTTTGGTTAAACTTTTGGAATGTTCCGCTGGACATTATCTGAGTAAATGCCCTCAGGTGGTATGACAGACACACCTGAAAAGTAGCTGGTCTCGATTACATCCAGCTGCTGCCAAAGAAAAGATTAGAAGTAAGTGCATGAGCTTTGAATTAGATAGATTACAATGTTTTTGACAACAAAGACTGGATTGTAACCTCATGTTATTTTCTATATTTACGACACGTCTGTCTGTCTGTCTGTCTGTCTGTCTGTCTGTCTGTCTGTCTGACTTTACCAAAGGTCTGGGAAATTGAGGGTTCTGCTCAGTATCTTTGCTGTTTCCAGATCTGTAAACTTGCTGTATTAACGCTCAAGCAAAAAAACTAGCCAAAGAGATTTTCTCTTCTGTTTTTTTAACAACACAAAGTGATTTCTGAGGACGCATTTTTCTGGACTGAGATGTTTTTTCTTGGATCTGCTGTAGCCACTCCTCCAGTTTGGTGATTACTGCTCCGAGTGATGACCATGGGCACCGCTGATGGCTTTACTTTCCAGACCTTCTCCAGTTCTTCTCTGAACCCCTGCCTGGTATTTTGTCATGTTCCTTTTTTCTGATGTCATATTTGCTTGTTATCACCACCAAGGCTTTTCTCTACTGTTTGTCCTCTATCACAATGTCCGGTTGGTTCGCCACTATCATTCCGTTGGTCTGTATCTGGAAGTCCCACAGGATCTTCGCTCAGTCCCTTACGTTGACCTTGGGGTTTGTTTCTTTCCTTTCTTCCATCTATCCATCCATGCATGCATAGAAACACAGATAAATGGACAATATTTTATATATCTCATATATCTTATTTGTCAAATTTAACAAACTGGTGGGCATCAAGAGAGCTTTTCTGAGGAGGCATTAAGAATCCAAATGCATGGGGTACAAATAGAATGGGATGTTTTGGGGAAGACTTTTCATCCACAAATTCTGTAGGTGTGTGTTTGGGGAATGTGCTCGTATAAAAACTCAAACTAGTATTTTATGCAGCATGAATATTGACTGTTTTATATCTCATTAGCATTTCTCTCTCTCACTCACATACCAACACAAACAGATACACAGGAACAGATTTGGCCTGGAAAGAACTTTTTTTAAACTAATCTGCCCTTCACCTTCATGTGTTCTAAACAACTTATTTTCATTATAAACAAAGGTTTTTGATAAGTGCAACACTTTTTAAGTTTTACTCCTGGGTAGAGGTGGGAAAAATGATCGATTCTAAGATGCATCGCGATTCGGCCGTGCACGATTCTGCATCAATGCAGCATGTGACATAATCGTGATTCCCACTCAGTCCAGGTTCTCAAGTGTCCTTGTCTTTAAGCTGCTAAAAATGTTTTATCCAGCACACTTTGAATGAAAAACAAGGAATTGTTTTATTTGAATATTTGCACTTTTAAATAGACAGGCTAAGCCTATGCTATTTGTTTTGGTATACTACATGTGAAATGTAGAATCCTGTCTTATAGCTGCTGTACTGAAAATTAAATTTTTTATACATACATTTTTTTTATTTAAGTAATAGGCAGCACACTTTAAAAATGGTCGTTCACTTCAGTGGAAAGATTTATGTTTTGTCAGGTATAACGTAATAAAAAAGAATTCAAAACAATATCCGACTGCTTGTAGTAAGTTATTGAAAAATTGAGAGCGAAGAATCGTGATGTATTGCAGAATTAAATCGAATCTTTAGGCAGATAATTGGAATCGGATCGAATCGTGAGGCAGGTAGAGATGCACACCTCTACCTTCTGGGTGTTGGAAGGGAAGGTTCTAACCAAATAGAATCACGGATTCAAGAGGAGCAGTGTAGTTTCACCCTGGTCGTGGAACAGTGGACCAGATCTTTACCCTAGCGGAAGGGCTGAGGGAGTCAGGGGAGTTTGCCCCTTCAGTCTGTGTTTTTTGGACTTGGGTAAGGCTTATGACCTGGTCCCCCGGGGCATTTTTGAGGTGTGCTGTGGGAGTACGGGGACCCAGGTCCACTTCTACAGGTACAACTGAAGCAAGAGCTGTGTCTGCATTCTCTGCAGCAAGTAGGGCACATTCCTTGTGCAGGTTGGACTTCGCCAGGAACAGCACCCATCAGCAATCCTGTTTGTGGTGTTCATGGACAGGACAATAAGAAAATGTTCAAAATGATTGAAGTCTTACAGAAAATACAATTATATCACAAATCAATGGACAAATATAATTTTTTTAGTGTAATAAAGTTTTTTCATGATGACCTCACCAGCTTTCTTGATAAATACAAGAAATAGAATAAGTTCTTTAATGGGAAAATGTTTTCAAGTATATTATTAATGTTGCCATAACCTCAGTTTCAAGAACCATTGAAATTTTTCTCACATGAAAAAAAGTGTCTCAATTTGTATTTTATTTGGTAATAGTACGACGTGCAGATAGCATTGATCAACAGCACGTAGTAAGAACAACCCTGCATATACCTTAACCAACAGCTAATGTTTTGCTGGGAAAATTTAGATTTTTGCAGATGCTCATAGAGATACGTTTTCATTAAATGTCTTTTAGTTTCTCAGGTACCTTATGTAGTAATACAGGAAGTATTACATTAAGACTGGGATTCAATACAGGGCTTAACATGAGAATGCAAATATACCTTGAAATGTTGTTATAAGTTAGCAA
Source organism: Pachypanchax playfairii (assembly GCA_006937955.1). Taxonomy (NCBI): domain Eukaryota; kingdom Metazoa; phylum Chordata; class Actinopteri; order Cyprinodontiformes; family Aplocheilidae; genus Pachypanchax; species Pachypanchax playfairii. Next base: position 1,295,247 of record SSNP01000052.1, read on the forward strand.
CAACAAACGTAAAACCAAATTCCATTTTAAAAAGCCCATGTAATGTTTATATACAGGCAAATAATTTAAGTCTGGAAACCATTGGGTTGGTTTCATGTGATGTTCAAAAAGAAATAATTCTTCCTAATATTGTGAACTGGTTATAAAATAATTTTAATATTGTATTTAAGACCCTATTTCTGTATCAGTTAAGTTGCTTGTCAAAATCACATTTAAAAAACAGTCAATCCCTCTAAATCACTATCAGCTCACAAAATATGGGATTTGTGCTGTTAACATTGGTGCAACAAATTTTCTTGCAAACACTAAGTAAAATCAGCTCTCTGTTGGAAAATGTCTCTGTTCTAGAGCTTCCTATTAAAACATATTTTGTAACAATGAAAGGACTCATGATTTTGAGGAACTCTGATAACCTCTATTATGAAAGCAATTTCAACTCACTCTGCTCTGAAAGACAAAAGTATCAGTGGAATTTGGCTAGAGGTTGCACGTTGAAATAAATATTGGGAACAGATCTAAAAACTGTGTTTATGCAGTGTAACTATCCAAACTTCAGAAGTGGGACTAAATATGTAAGTTGTGTCCAAATAAACGGAAGTTTAAATATTAATACAAAAATAGACATTAAAACATGCAAGCAGATAATAAGAATATTATTGATTATCTTAAGTTTATTGTTTTTTATGTTGCCAACAGATTTGCATTGACTCCATCCAGTAAGTTGGGGTGGGAATACTAATTTCTCACTGAACAAATGTTGAGTTTTCCCCCACTGGATCAGAGATAGGACTGAGATAGGACCTGACAGCAGTTCAGAGAATCCAGCCCTCTTAAAATCATTCAGTGGAGCGCTGCAACATAGTCCATCTTAAATACCCATTTAGTGGAGGGTCATGTGACTTGGAGGAGTTTGATTGGGAGGAATAACCTGCCTGATCTGAACTCAAGGGATGTTTTGTTGTTGGACTTTTATGGTAGTTATGGTGTTTCCATAATGGATACCATGTTCAATAACAAGAGTGTCTATAAGTGCATAAGGGCACCAGGAGGCCCTGGGGGTCACAGGCCAATGATCCATTTTATAATTGTGTCATTGAATCGGTGTTCATATAACTTGGATAATCAGGTGATGAGAGGAGCTGATCTGTCAACTGATCACAACCTGGTGGTGAGTTGGATCAGGTGGTGATAAAATGCCGAACTAATGTGACACACCCAGTTGTATTGTTAGGGTGTTCTATGAATGTCTAGCAGAGGCCCCAGTCTAGGAGATCTTCAAGTCCTACCTCGAGCTGGAAGTAGAATCTTGGGAGAACAGTCTTATCTTTGAAGCTGAGGTTGCTAACAACTCCTTGGATGCAAAGCTTCAGAGCTGAATGAGATTCACCCCAAGATCCTAAACACCCTGGATGTCGCTGGACTGTCATGGTTGACATGCCTATGTAACATTGCAATGAGATCAAGAACAGTTACCCTGGATTAACAGAACACAGTTGTGTTCCCTCTCTTTAAAAACGAGGACCAGCGTGTGGGTTCCAACTACAGGAGATCGCCTTACTTGAGAGTGAGGTTTTTACACTAGTTGTGGAACAATGGACTGCCTCTTTACTCTCACAGGGATTTTCAAGCATGTATGAGAGTTGGCCTATCCAGTTTTCATGTGTTTTGTTGACTTTAAGACTTATGATCATGTCCTTTCTGGTGTCCTGTGAGGGATAGTTTGGAAATTGATGATTTGGCGACTTTACAAATGGTTATTCAAATCTTGTACAACCTGAGTGCCAGTTTGCTGGTAATAAGACATAATTATTTTGGTGAGTGTAGGACTCCTCCAGGGCTGCATTCTATCACAGATTCTGTTAATAAATTCTATGTGTATAACTTACTGGCACAGCCAAGGGGCAGAGATCTCTGGTTTGGAAGGCTTCGGACTGCAGTTCTGCTTTTTTGCAAATGATTTGCCAAGGCCTCCAGCAAAAACTGGAATAGTTTTCAGTCAAGTGTAAAGCAGCTAGATCTCCTTCAAGCCTGAAGCCATGGTCCTCAACCAGAAAAGGGTAGATTGCCCACTCCATGTTGGGCTTGAGTCACTACCCCAGGTGCAGATGTTCAAGTCTCTTGGGTCTTGTTCACAGGTGAATAGAAGGAAGTGAGAGATTGAAAGGCAGATTGGGGCAGATTCTGCAGTGATGTGGACATGGTATCAGTCTGCTGCTGTGAAATTAGAGTTAAGACAAAAGATGCAAGTTGTTGACTTAAATTGACTCAAATTTAAATAAATTCAAATTTCAACCCGTGTCTATGCTCATGAGCTGTGGGTATTGACCAAAAGAATAAGTTCGCAAATACAACTGCCTGAAATGTGCTTCCGCTGCAGAATGACTGGACTCATTCTAAAGCTGGATTCATACTAACGCAGCGCCGACGTGTCGAAGACATGCACCGCCATGATACGACGTCATATGGGCTCTCCAACTGCCTCGGATGGTCGGTTGGAGTCACGCTCTACTTTCTAAATTTCTGACGGCCGCGTCGGATGACGCACGACTGTGATTGGTCAGCCAAACAACCCAACACCATTTCCGGCATGACGTAGCTTCCCTTTAGTAAACAGCGCGAGTGTTGACAGTCTTGAAGACAAATTTGTCCGCATTAAGAGGTCTGAAAGGCAGCAATGTCAGTGGCCGTAAAGTCCCTGCTTTTTATTTGTTCCTCTCATGGTTGGAACCACACATAAAGCACCGGTAGACCTCTAAGTAAGGAACGCGCCTCCTGCTGTCCTGGCGGAGAATTTCTTTTCAACAGGGTCGGAGCAGTATGAACAGAAACTGGCTCCGTCAGCACGCCGCCGTGTGGGAGCACATTTGCCTTTGCATGAATCCAGCTTAAGGGATAGAACATGGAACTCAGCTATCTGGCAGGAGTTCCGAGTAAAGTTCCTGCTTCTCCACATTAGAAAGGACTAGTTGAGGGGGTTTGGCCATCTGGTGAAGACATCCTCTTTGTGGCATCTAAGGGAAGATTTCCAGGCATGTTCCACAGGAGACCTCAGGCAAAGTCAGGACTTGCTGTAAAGGTTGTACATCTCGGCTGGCAAAGGAATCCCTCCAAATTCCTACACTTAAATGCGAGGAACAAGGTGAGGACAGGGAAATAAGATGTTTCATCCAATGGATTGATGATTGATGGATGTTATAAGGTCAGAAGCTCGGTAAGATCTCACTCACATCTGTTAATTACAAATAATTAATCTGGTATAGTAATAGTATTATTATATCTTTTAATTAATTATATATTATGACCTTCCCAGTACAGAAGACATGTAAATGTGTTCCAATTGAAGAGGGAAATGAGGAATCCATCTGTGGATCTATTATGGTGTTATTGCTATCTTTGATAACTGCAGACCAACAACTACACAGATACGACATTTAGCTAAACGGGGATTCTATAAGATGTGAAACTGGGGCTTTGCAGATCATTTACATGTACATAAAATCCTACAACTGAAATCAGCATAATATGATGGCCTCAATTTATACACACTTAGGTAATCAGTATATGATGTGGCTTTAAGTATCCATGTTTGTTATGTGACCTTGGGAAATAAATGAATATGCAGAAAAATCATTGAAATTTTTATTTAAAATCTCATAAAATTCACAACTTTTCAGAAACATAAAAACCTTATTTCCCTATTGAGAATAGTGCAAAGTAACATTTCAAGCAGTGGTGAATTTGGCAGTAATTTAAGCAGTTTTTGGACAGTTTGTTGATTAGGAGTGATAATTTTGCTCTAAAACACCAGCAGCTGGCGTATTTAATTTTTAATTATTGTTTCAACCACTGCTGAAGAAGTACGAAGATGTGATCGCGAGCTAGAGACAGCTGTGGAAGGTCCTGACTCCTTGCTGGATACATATTGGCACAATGAGCAGTTCCTGGATGACAGAAAAATATTAAAATTAATAACAGGCAAGAAAGAATAAAAAATGATTTTGAAATTTTTGAAGAAACACCATTTAAAAATGGTCAAAGTGTAAAAAAAAGCTCCTAAAAACATATGTTCCTTAGCAAGATTAAAAAAAGACGAGAAAAATGTATAATCGCGAATAGTTTTGTTTGTGTTTTAAATTACATTTTTAACTATAAATTTAAAACTGGACTACTGCATAGCCAGGTGACCAAAGTGTTGTCTCTAGTATAGGCATAAGCAACATTCCATATATCTAGCTGGTGAAAATTTACCTAAAATTCTTTCCCATGAAAGCCTGTCAAATAATAAGAACATTACTCCCACTTGTTAGCCTGCAGAGAAAATCCTAAAAGTTTAACCTTCTATTAAAGTCATTTCAAAATGTTTATTAAGTGATTACTCAATAATGTATGTATCCAAAATTATCTAAAAGAATAATGTCCACATAGCTAGAAAGTCTGCTAACTAGGCAAGTGATTAGGCTAGCAGGAAAAACTGTTTATGTCAATGGAATTTGTCAAATGTATCACCTTTGATAAAAACAGCAGGAAGCTCAGCTGTTATGTCTTGGGTGATCCCCAACGCGTGCCAGGGGTCAATGGACCCGTTGGGAAAAACGATTCTGCTGGAGCGTATGTCATAGCCACCGTAATACTCATTGGTTTGGGCAATGGCCTCTGCCACCTGCTCAGCACTGACATTATAGAAGGCTGCACACTGTTTCACCTGATAACTGGATTTGGAGAAAGAGAGAAAAAAGAAGAGAATAACAAACAATGCAACATCTGTTGAAAGTGGAAGAAAGCAAACAGTGCATGATGTGGAACTAATAGAAAGTGGATGGGGGAGGCAGGTGCAGGGGTGCTGAAAATATAATTATGAACTTATTAGGCACAGAGACAATTTCTACTGCACTCACCCAAGAGGGAAGCCAGTGAACGGCTGGTTAGGTGAATCAGTACTCTGGTAGAATCCAAATTCACTGCACGTCTGATAGACCCACTGTCTCCCTGACAACACACACATAAAACATTTACCCGCTTCCTGCATGTTTATTAGTTCCAAGAAATTGAGGCCATAATAACAGAGCAGGCAGTGCAAAGATGAACGTAAATGGATTTTTTAAAAAGTTTGTTCTTTTAGTCATTCAGCTCTAATTAGGAGAGAGAGGGAGGAGCAACAAGGTGGTGAAATGGAAGCATATACAGGAACAACCATGGATTCCTGCTCCTTTTAGAGTCATCCAGCCTCCGATCGCCAACAAGACATAAAAGTAACATCCAACAGAATCTAAAATCTATTTCTGGTTAAGGTTGTTCACCCACAACAATTTAGTTAATAACTTTGTAAATGTTGATAGAATTTTGTAAAGTAGGTTCCTAAATAAGAGAGTCATCAGCGACACACAATGGTTTGTTTTCCAAGTACCTGAGACTACACTAAATCCTGCTCACTGTGGTTGCCACATTTGATTGCTCCTGTAAATTATCTGTCACTAGAAAGTTTCAACATGACATTAAGATTTCAATCTCACACAGGAACACTCCCAAGAAACCAAAACACATCCCCTGAAATATCCAGAAAAAAAATGTTTTTATGTTTCTGGTAAAAGCTTTTATTTTCTAGATCTCCCTTCATAAATAACAAGTTTTATGGAGTTATGTAGCTTTCCCTGTTGGACTTGTTGAAACTCACCTCCTCCCGCAGCTGGTCCATCCCAGGATGTATTAGTCATGTCTCTGACGTAGTTACTGAAGTTGGTGTCAAGACATTTCAGAGAGAAGGTGTCCATCATGAGGCGGGCCACAGCAGCATAGCGAGCATAAGGATCTCCCAGTGAGCTGTCACTCATCACACCACATAGTACTTCGATGGTTATGTTACCACCCACCACGCCCTTTATTGAAAAAGAAGTGACAAAGAAAAAAAAAGAAGGTACAGAATGTAAATTGTTTCAGGTTTATTTTTGCATCAAATCTATGTGAAAAATTAAGAATGTGCTGCATCTTAGCCCCAACTGAAGGTGTTATATTCCACTGGAAACAACACGATCTTCAAATTTATCTTCCACTTATCCTAGACCAGGCATCTCCAACCCTGATCCTCGAGAGCTGCTGTCCAGAAGGTTTTAGATGTGTCCCTGCTCCAACACAGCTGAATCAATTAACTGAATTACCTCTTCGGCAAGCCATCAAGTTTAGTAAGGGCCTGCTAATGAGTCATTCATTTGATTCAGCTGTGTTGGAGCAGGGATGCATCTAAAACATTCTGGACAGTAGCTCTCGAGGACCAGGGTTGGAGATGCCTGTCCTAGACACACTGTAAGGGCAATAGGTTCAGTGGAGAAACCCTGACATCCCTCAACCTCAGCAACATCCTCCAGCTCCTCCTGGTGGATCCCCAGACATTCTCAGGCCAGAGAGGTTATAAAATCCCTCCAGTGAGTTCTAGGTCTGCCTGGGGGGGTCTCCTCCCAGTAGGATGTGCCTGGAAAACCCACCATAGGGAGGCGACCAGAATGCATCCTAACCAGATGCCTGAACTACCTCCACTGACTCTTTTCGATGAGAAGGAACGGCAGCTCCACTTCAAGCTCCTCACCTGATGTCTAAGGTTGAGTCCGGCCACCCAACAGAGGAAGTCAATGGTAAGTCAACAATAAGCCATTTCAGTTGCTTGTATCCAGGATCTCGTTCTATTGGTCAGAATCTCATGACCAGAGTTGAAAGTCAGAACATAGACAGACCAGTAAATCCAAAGCTTTGCCTTTCAGCTCAGCTCCTTCTTCACTACAGGCCGAAAAAGCATCTTCATCACTGAGTATGAAGCACCAATCCATCAGTCCAACTCCCGCTCCATCTTGCTAGCATTGAACAAGATGCCCAGATATTTAAACTCCTCCACTTGATGGAAAGACTCACTGCCAACCTGAAGGAACATTACAGTTTTTTAAAAGCTGATAAAATTAGAAACTAATCTTCATCTTCATATTTTGTGGAAATATTGTTGAAATATTTGTTCATATAAAACAGGAAGTGATGAGGAGACCAAGATGACAATGACCCTGCAGATTGTTGCTGCTCTTGATCGTTCCATTTTAAATCAACAGCAACATCATAAAACCATTTTCCTTGAGTCCTTTATAGGATTTCATGGACATGTAGTTGTGTACTTAGATGTAGCACAACTATATACATTTGAAAAAAATGTTATTGAAAACAAATATATTTTAAATCACATCAATCATAATCTTTTAACTGCTTTAGGAATCTTAAACCCTTTACTTTAATTTTAGACAGATTTACATAACCTTGCACTGCAAGATGGATTCTCGTGAGATTTGGAGTTTTCCAAACCCACGAAAATCCGCTCCAGCTAAACTGTCTGACTCAAATCCACTGGTGGACCAATCATTTCTTAGCATTGTGCGTTGGGGCGGGTGTTCAGGTATGATTGGCAGCAAGTGCCCAGGCAAAGCAAAACAAACATGGCTGCGCCGGTGGAAATACATGCAGAAGTGGCAACTGAATCTGTTTTAGGAGAACTAGAGACGATTTCTTGGTTGAAAAATGAGCAAAGGTAAGAACTTTCTTGGTGGTAACGATGTGTATGCTTTACTCCCGACTGGATTTGCAAGAGCTTGATTTACTGTGATTGGCTATAGACAAATCATGATAGGCAGAATCTTGCTGGCATGTCCTCTAATTAGCTCAAAATATTATACCAGATGTCTCTCCCTTTTTCGGACGCTTTAAGTCGGAGCAGTTCCAGATCTATGTGTAGCACCAACTTGACACACGTGTCTACACAATAATCTGAAAAAGCTAGGTTTATATTTACCATGAAATGCTGGTCAGAAAGAAAAATGACTGCCAGATTTCAGTACAACATATTTAATCAGAGTCATAAATGTAGGTTTTCCTAATTATTAATATCCTTTTTCGTGGTTTATACTGACTAAATGTAGCAGACTGATTGCTGATGTAAATCTAAACAAAAAAAAGCACACTAAGAATGTGCGGTTATCACAGTTTCTGAGTAACAGAGGAAATCAGGTGTCTGTATGTAAACAGCGTTGCTTCATGTAGTTTGTGAGTCTGGCAGATGGTTGTTCCAGCTAGACACTGGCCTGAAGCAAAATATGTCATTTATTCAAAAGGGCTTGGACACTTGGTAATCATTATACTACAACTGCATCCATGCAATATACCCAATTACCACACCTTCCTACCACACCTATCTTCATCATCAGAGTAATAAGAAGTCATTCTACAAGCTGCATTGCATAATACCCTACTGTATTTTGGAAAAAAACACTAATGATACCCCTAAACTATGAACCCAAATCTGACTTTCCTAAACAAGTTCCACCTCATTCCTGGTTCTTTCCAAATTCCACAGCGGTTCCTAAAACTTGATAGCTCGTTCTGTACGCAGCTCTTTGTGTCAGAGAGTCAGCAGTAGGCTGAGATTGTCAGCCAGTGCTGTGAACTCAGTTGGCCACTGCTGCTTTCAGTTCTTTTACAAGCGTCTCTTTGGCTTGGGGCGACAGGAAACCAGAGAGACCAAAGAGTCTTTTGTTACTTCTTCACATCAGCTTATTGGTAACCAGACTCACGTCTTGTCAAGGCAGCAGGGGGACAGAGAGGCGATGGAATGAGGAATAGAAGGTGGGGGTGGGGGGTAGAACTGTAGAAAACTAGTTTAAAAACTGCAGTAAGACAGAAAAGAAAGAAAAATAATCCTAAATTTAATGTATTAAGCAAGAATGACATGGAAATTTTGGATTCTGGGATACAAACATTTGGGCATAGACACTTTGAATATTTCAGCAAGCAAAGCCAATGTCAAACATTGGTTCCAACATCTCAGGCCTTAGTTACCTTGTTATGGCTTTGGCTTCTTCGTAGATGCAAATGCCAGGTGATTCTTTATAAACTCACATTTTCAAACATTGCCCAAACAAGCAGCAGCCATGCAGCCTCTAAGTAGTTGCCTAGCATCTTAAAAATGAAAATGACTGATGAATGCAAAATAAGGAATTGTGATGAAAGACTGCAACATTTTTCAGGGGGTAGTTTCTTCAGCTCTAAGAGTTTTTTTAAAAAGGCAACTTGACTTCTTTTTCAGTTTCTTGAATACATGTCACTTTCAGGTACTTCTTTAGTTCTAATCATGAGTTAGGAGTTCTGGGTTTAAGGCGTACGCAGTCCCATACAACAAGTAGTGTTCAGACCTCTACAGAGGAGAACCTAAACAACCTGGCACCAGACGCATGGCACAACACAGAAAGTGTTGATAGACGAACCAATGGCCCGGGGCGGGGGGTTGGCTGACTAACTTGCTCACTCAAGCATGCGTACACACACACACACACAGACACACACACACACACACACACACACACACACACACACACACACACACACACACACACACACACACACACACACACACACACACACACACACACACACACACACAGTATCTGAATCTTAAATCTGTTGCTTTTTTTCTTACATTTTTTTCAAATGTTAAAATTGTCTATAAATGACTATTTTCATCCATAAAATAAACTATCAAAGGTACTTTTTATTGGTTTATTTTTTACTTTCATAGTAGTAAAACATAGTTCAGATGTTGAATGAATCATTGAAACATGAAATATTTACATCAAAGTCACTGATCTGCTAGGAAAACCTCTTTACACAAAAAGCTCTTTATCTCAGTTTTTAGTCCTGAAACAGGTGAATTTGACGAAAGTTGCTTTTTTGTAGTGCAGATTACTAAATAACAGAAAAAGGTACAAACATTTTTTTTTGCAGCTGAAGAAGAAAGACTAATCTTTCTGATGGTGGTTTCAGAATTCACATAGTCATAGGAGAAAATATTCTGTAGGCCTTCAAAATCAGTAAAAATGCTAAATATCTCTGGCACTGAGGGGTATATGAAATCTGAATGAGTTCAGAGAATGGGGGCTCAGATTTCATCTATTTATAGAACCCTGGGTCATCTTGTCAGGCAGTTTCACAACCATCTCAACTGGGAATCACATGACTTCAACATCTCAAACAAACAAAAGACACAGGTAATGACTCAACGACTCTCAGGTGGAACAGGGTGTCAGTGACCTTTGTGACTTTAACAAGCCTATTTCTACTTTGGTCACAACAATTTATAAGCAATGAACTCCCAAACCATGATCAGAAGTGGAGAAACCTTTCACATCTTCAAAAAGCAGAAGTCCACTCTGACTGGAGAATTATAGGTAATTGACCTAATTTCAATCCTGGCAGAAGCTTAGTAACTTTTTGTTTGATGTGATGAATTCTGAAGGTAAGTCTGATTGAAGAATACAGATACTAATGTTGTCTTTTATTTGGACAGAATGTATAAAATGTGATGAAAATGCACATCATTAGCTGCTAAGCACAGGGGCAAACTGATTATGATATGGGCCCAATAGTACTGACATCACCTTAATAGCTGTGAAACAAGCTTCCAGTTTCTATCTGTGAGGGCCACACCTTGTCCACTTCTAAGAACAAGATTTTTTTGCAGCCTTCCAAGAACCAGTTTATGCTGCAGAGGGTCCGCACACGTAGGCACCTTCCTTTGACTGCCACTGTCTTTGCACCTGCATTTGATTTTACTCCATGCAGGTGGTGAATCTACATGGAGGTGACTTCCTGTAGCCTTTTCAGGCTGAGCCTGACCGAGTTCCAGGAGCCAAGACAGGGATACCAGGTGCTCACCTGCAAGCCCCCATATGCCTAGCTCCAGGGGGGTGCTCCAATCTCTCTATTCCGGGCAAGGCTGAAACACTGCAGTTGCAAATCTAATGTCTTGTAAGCAAGCGGTTTATTATAGTAGTACTTTTAATAGGGAAGTCTGTCACACAATAAATAATCTACTTAAATATGAAAAAAAGAACAAGTGGTCAAAAACATGCTGAAGTTAAGGACTTGATCAGGACTGATAAACTGAAAAAAATGTTCGTACCCAAATTTGTATTCCACTCCTTGTTTATGCTTGGGACTAATGCTTCACAGCTTTGGGATTAAACTAAAAGGTACGCAGAATACAAAAATTTCAAGAAGGTAAATCTAACATATCAGGGCCAGAAGATTTAATACAGATCAGATGATATTTGCAGTATTCTTTAAAAATAAGATGCTAAAACCTTGTTCCATGTGAGATACTGGATTGAAGTGTTCCAAATCATCTCTAGTTAAAAGCAGTTTACAAAAGATCTGCTCTTCTTTTAATGGAATAGTGAAGTGAGACTGCAACTGGCTCCAGGAGCAACTCTGGGGCTCCTTTTACAGGCAGTATACTTCGGGATAAGGATTCTTCATCGTTGTGAGACATAGCTGTTTTTAACATATCTGCATGTAACTTCACAATAAATGGTAAAAAATACAGTGTGAGTTCCCAACAGGGTCTACATCATACCAATGACTGATCTGGATCATTACAAAATTCCAGATACTATGATCTAAAAAAAGGCAAAAAATAGGGAACCTTTGGATTTTTATCACTACAAGAACAAATGATGTTATAAACCTGCAACAAACACCAACAGATAGTCGAGACTCTGTAGAATCAGACGTGTGTAACGGGTCTGATGTTCCTTCAAAAGAAGAAAACCACCATTACTGAAAAAGGGATGTTCATCAATAATTAATGAACTAATAACGAGATCAGTGTCAGTTCAACTGCTAAAAGTGTTTTCAAGATTAATAAATCTAATAAAGTCGATACATTAAAGGTGAGACTCTTATTTTTGGTGTAACTCACAATACATACCTGTACCTGCTTTTTCCTATTCAGGGTCACAGGGAGCTGGTGTCTGTCTCCAGCGGTCATTGGGCGAGAGGAGGGGTTACACCAGTTATGCCAGCCCATCAAAAGCCTCATATAGACACGCACGCACACACAAAATTTAGAGCTGTCAATTAACCTCGAGCATGTTTTGGTCTATAGGAGGAAGAAAACCCAAAAATGCACATGCACATGCAAACTCCAAGCCTGGTTTTGAACCCAGGACCTTCTTGCTGCAAGGTGCTATCCACTGCAGCACCGTGCAGCCCGGGTAAATCACAATGGGGGGGAACTGAGGTGCTCTGCGGTGCTTACTGCCAGTATTTCACCCTATAAATCTGTATTTTATAATTTTTTACTGTTTCTCTCACCTCGAACTCTCGGTTGTCTTCATTATACTGGACCACATCCATGAAGCTTCCAGCAAGTGTTTCCAGGAAGTAGGCAGAGTCCATTTCTGTCTGGATCTGCAGTTTGGAGCACAAACTAGAATTGGGAGAGCAGCGAACAGAAACAGAGGATAAATACAGAGGAAAAAGAGTAAAGTAAGGAATAGAAAGCAAAAAAGGACGAGAAGTTGAAAGAAGAAGTTTGAGAAAAATGGAGGACAATCGGCATCTTGCAACATTTTCATCTTTCTCTGGATCACAGGACAAATCTAAACCCTACTTAACCACCCAAAGAGTTTTTGGATACAACTACATTTGTGTTAACGATCATAAAACAATTTCTAGCTATCATATTTTAGCTTTAAGTGAAATGGATTAACTATCTGAACAAATCTCTTCATATTCATCTGTCAAGCTGACAGTATGAAAAATGTGCTTTAATCCCATTTCTGAGGTGAAGTCTAAGATTGTCTGTGATGACACATGACGGCACAAAAATTACAGTTTTCTTGAGTCCTTTTAAACAATTCAGTCAAATTACATTCTAATAATACACCCCCTCTTCCCCAGAATAATTTCCTTTGCATGTGTGCACGTGCTAAAAGACCAACTCTTGATGCAAGAAAGCACAGTGGCTTGAACTCTGGGTGAACACACCACCTTTAAAACTTTGGCATGTTTTTTCTTGCATGAGGACATGTCTGTGTCTGGAAAAATCACCAAAAAAAAGAGATATTCATGGTGGTCAGGGCTGTTTTCATCTGTTTCTTCTGGTTTTATAAGGCTAACTGCACCATTACAGAAGCCATTTAGCTTATTCATCTCCATGTCTGACCTCACAGTGACTAAAACAAGCTGAAATGGCTTTAGAGACAGCTGTAATTACTCCAGACATGTCACGAGCACACCAACAATGACTTCATGCTTGTAAATAAAAAGAATAGAAGTACATGAAAAAAACTGTAAGTGATCCCATAATAATAGATGCCAAAGTCAGTTTTTACTTTATATTTAACCAAAGATGTTGCATTAAATTATGTGTCATTTAAATGTTGCATTAAAATCTTTGTAACTACACTGGCAACATTGATCCTACTCATCCAACAAACTGGACTTGTATAGATTTAACAATGTATGCGATTATATTAGAGAATCTGAACCTCTCTGAAACAAACTGGAGGGACCAGGTTCACTCTGTTTGTAAAGTAAACCTGTTCTAACACAGTTAGGCAACATATCTGAACACGACAGGTATAAAAAAAAAGAAAGCCAAAAGCTGGACTCATACATCTTAATAAATGGAATTCTTGTCCTGAATAAAAGGTTGAGTATTACAACATGTTAGGGTGGTTTAATCTCATTAAATCAGTACTAACTTTTCCCCGGCTGTGTCTCAGACGGCCATTGCTGAAACCGGTGTTCTGTTGAAATATGCTACCTGTTGAGATGTGCTACCGATTCCTTCTGCACATGTGTCATTCTACAGTCTTGACTTAAATAAACAGATTTATTGTTTATTTTTTGTTTCTATATTTCTCCATAAATACATTTTACCTATCAAATAAATTCTCCCAGGACAGAAAAACTAAATATGATGTTATTTTTACTTTCTTTACACTGTCAGAGTAACAGGCAAATGTTTGGACACACCCAGAGGAGAAGGACCCAACAATGGCCGATAAGGACCCAGAGGGCTTTTATATAGAAAATATCAGGGAAGGATCATAAAAATATGTTTAAATAATTAACAGGACACACTCACCATAAACAAGAATACTGTATAAACTTCTAATAACATCTCATTATGAAATAAGTTGTTAATTTGTACTATGGCGACATTTTTCTTCAGGGCAGCATAAATCATCAGAACACCACTTCCTGCTACAACCTGAATTACTGAAGTTATTTAGTCTATTGTAAAACCATCAGAGGGTCCAGAGTGTCTAATATGAAGATGAACATGTTTTCTGGTGAGTATCCACTTAGACAAGTTTCATAACAGTAGAATAAACTTTTAAAAGTTATTTTGTATTACTTTAAGTATGACTGTCTTTTCCTAAATTGATACGAATTTTACAACTTTTAATTTTTATGAAATTTCTGTTAAACGCTGACCTAAAGAACCTTTGATTTAACTGCTCTCTATCAAGGTACTGGTGATACTTAATTAGGGTTTCAGAATCCTGATTTTAAAACCAATTATGAAAAATCACAGTAAAAAAAATGACTAAGTAAAGAAAAGAACAAATGTAACAAACAAACTACTACATGTTTTATCTGTAGACGATGTCTTATTCTTCAAGATGAAAATTTTGGACTCATTTTTGAGAGTTTGTTTTTGGTTTTTGCTTTTGGTAATAATACTAAAAAAAGAATCATCTTAAATGTTCTGTACTTAAAGTCTTTGGTGATGTTGTCAAAGGTTCGGGGGTCTTTCAGGCGCTCAGCGAGTGTATCTGAAGCCTTTTTCACCAGGACAGGGCACTCTACATTCTCTGATGCCAGTGAACGCCACACAACCTCCAAGTACTCTGTGAAAATACACAGGCAGGAAGAAAGGAGGACACTTAAAGCAAAACCACAATAAAACAACCACAATAAGACAGTTCTGGCCTCAGCTGAAAACAAAGAGCTATTTTAGAAGCAGTGTAAAAAGAACAAAGTCATCCTAAAATCAACATGTGGACCAATTTTAGGTTTTATTTGAGAGAGAACTGATTAAAAAAGGTCAAATGTAGGTGAAAGTGAAATGACTAAATGTTCAGAGGAGAAACTCCACATTTCAAAATCTTGGATTACACCCTCCTCATCCTCCAGTGAAAGCCAGCAGCTAGCTGGTCATGGTGTTGACTAACTCTGGTGCTGTTTCGGGAATAAAAATAACCCACAGAACAGCAAGTTCATTATTCTGCGTGTGTGTCATGTCTCAAGTCAGAGGGAATGTGAGTCAATAGCATCTTTAAGATAGCATGAGCATGTGGGTGGAACAGCCTGGGCCCATAACCCAAACCACTCTGGCCTTGATTCCAACCTTTACAGAAGAAAACACAATGAATGAAACCTTCTCTTCTGTTTTGTCTAACACTAGTGATTATGAAACTTACACGGATGTCCGAGAATAACAAATCCTCCACGGGATGTTTTTCCACACATATCCTGTTCATCTGAAAGCAGCACCAGTCTGAAAGTGTTATTAAAACATACAATACCTTCTCATACCTGGAAAGTTTACTGTGGCGTGCACAGGTGCGCTGGTGGCTACAGAGGCATGAACCAGGTGGGGGTATTTCAGCCGGAACCAAGCAGCCAGAGAGCCCGGGTAAGACCCACCAAACGCCACCCACTTACTGTTGGTCAGTCCTCGGGTTTCACCCATCACAGTGCGAAAGTGAGCCAGATCAGCCAGGGCCTGTCGGCTGCTGAGGAAACGCAGACTGTCTGTGCTCAGGTCCCTAAATCCAAAAATAAAGAAAGAAATCTGAAAATAATTATGCCTCAAATTGTTTTTGGACACTATGTAAAAATAATAAGAACAACATAAAACATGGATGTTGATATTAGAACAAATAAATGTTTTTTTTTATTTTTGTTCAGACAAAAGAAACCAAAACTGGAAGGAGTTGTTTAGAAGGAGCAATAAATGATGACAAGAAAAAGGTTAATTAAACAGAAATGTGATTAAAAAAACATCCAAGAGAAGCAGAATGCCTGTTTGAACTGATTCCAGAACCAGAACGGAACAAACAGACTTGATTTTGACTGAAATGTCTGTAAAATGCAGCTGAACTTTGATCTGTTTCTGAATCTTTCTGACCTGCAGTCTGACTCTCCTGATCCACAACAAACCAACATGTTACATCAGACAAACTACATTAAAAACAGCTTTTGTAAATCCAATGTTAAAGTTTTCAACATGTTCAGTTGTTGCTCCAATGAGCAGGAACAACCAAACCATCTCCTCCTAGAATACATATACTACTTCCATCTGAAAATAGGATCAATTGTTTAAAATCATTGCATTTTATTTTTAATTGGTGTTTTTCAAACTCATTCTGTTTCAAACACTCTGCTGAGTTGCGTGAATCGTGAGCCTAGCTGTCGGTGTCTAAACGCTGGAGTACCATCTAGTGGTGCAGCTCATACAGCAGCAACAGGAGCTGCACACGCTGGTTTAGAGCTGAACACAGCTCAATAATGTGACAAGTTAACGGCTTTTGAAGACTGAGTCGTGGGTCAGAATGTAAAGATTCTCAGTATCCTCTCAGAAGTTCCAGTATTTGTTCATTTGATCCAAACAGGCGCTTATACATGGTCACCAAACGAGGATCTTTGAGGGCCACTATCCAGCAGGTTTTAGATGTGTTCCTGCTCCAACTGTTGTCACAATATGGACATTTTAAAACTCTATACAAACATTAAAAAAAATACTCATTTAAACACTGTGAATAAAGGAAAAAAAAAAAGATTTAATACACATAAAAACTGTTATTAACTGTAGCAGGCTAACTGTTTACCCTCTTGCAGCTCTCCTACTCCTAAATAAAATCGCCTGAAAAATAAATATCAGCACAAATTAAATTACCCATATTCTTTTATTGTAAATGACTATATTACAAAATGAAGCTATTACCTAGAATTACTGATGAATTGGTTTTTAACAGAAGTCAAGTTAACAAAACCCAATTCCTTCAAAATAAAAGCAGCAGTTTGTTTTTTCTGTTGGCTTTTATTTTATTACCACATTTCTTACTAAAGAAAGTTATATAAAATAAATCTGGATTTGTTCAGCTTCTTGTCAACCTAAGTTAACTTATCATCAATGAGCTGCAAACTGTTTTTTTATCAGTCACATGTTAATTGAATCTTACTCTGACCCGTAAACTCAGTGAACAACCGGGTTTTTTGCTGGTATTGAATTAAACATTTCAACCCTAGCTCTAGGATACGTGATTCAAACCGTTCACTGACCCCTTCAGCAAATCAGCAAATTCTATGGAAGCCTGTTAATGAGCAATAACTTAAATCAAGTGAGTTAGAGAACAGAAACATTGACAACTTGCAGGGTGGTCGCTTTTGAGCTGCATTGACTGGATATTACAAATTAAATCCCTGTAAAACCAAGAACCAAATTGCTGAAAGTATGGGGTAAGATTACTGTCAAAAACGTGTATAATTCATGACAATTCATGTATGTAAACTCTTGTTTCTGCCAAATCAGACACAAACATGTTGTGTATTATGTTCTCTATGAGAATATGATTTAAAATGTTACAACTTCAAGAAATCCAAATTTACAGTTTTGGTTTATTCTTTAATAAACAACAAGCAGTATGAGGCTGTGAATATGAATCTATCCTTATAGTTTGTATATTACGCTAAGGAAAACAGTTTGTTCATATTACTGTAAATATTTGTGATCCATTAATAATAAAGTAAATAAAAATCATTTCAGTTAGTCATTTTCTAAACCTGCTTACTTCCTGTTCAGGGTCACAAGGAGCTGGTGCCAATTTCCAGCAGTCAGTAATTAAAGATAAATAAGAAATCGTATTCTCATAGAGAACGGATAAACTACATGTTTTGTATAGGGTTTGGCAGAAACAAGAGTTTACTAATCCTTTTTGGCAGTGATCTTACCCCATAGATATGCAACTTATGTGTTGTAGGTCCTGAGCAGAAATCCCCCTCCACTTCCTGATGACGTCTACAAGTGTTCTTTAACCTGAAATCACTGTCTATTTGTTTTTTTCTTGTTTATCAGGATGGATTTTCTCTCTGTTCCAGTTGAATACTTAGTCAGCTGGTTGGAAGATCAAACATCAGTTCATTGGATGACTGAACAGGAATCTGAGCTGTTGCAATTCTGCATTTGACTTCATTATGAGTGTAATGTAATGTAAAAACAAACATACGCTGTTGGGTGGCTTTTTCCATAAAAACGATGTTCCAGCATCAAGCAAAGGGCCCCCAGCTTCTCAGCGTAGTTAAGCCAAGTACCATTCTGCATCCAGGATGGATTTGCTGGACCCTCTCCACCTATCATCAAGAACACTGGACCACCACGCTTGTAGAAGGATTCATTTACAAAATACCTCTGAGGAGGAAAAAAGAGGGAGACAAAAAGGCCTTTACACATGCAATCTGCAAAATAAAACAGCTTTCTGACTAATTCACAATCACAGTAACATCAAAAACTGTCAGCTGCATCTATAAATAGCATATAAAGAAAATAGATACTTACTTGCTTCCATACTCTGCTGTCTGCACCATTGAAGTGATCCAGTTTCTGTTTGAACCACTGCTCCTTATATTCAACTTTATTCTTGGAGTCCTGCACTTGATTAAACTTTAGGAAGCCATTGCGCCGCCCCTCTCCCATAGAAAATATCAAAAACAGCACAAATAAAGTCGGTTTCCACAGGAGAAACCCATTTTCAAACGCCATGGTACAAACCAGAAGTTCTGCAAAGCTCCAGTGAGAAGCTTGTGATCCGGGGAATCAAGTCATATGACATGTTCTTACGCTACTTTAAATGGTTAGTAAAACATGGGAAATATGACCTCCCTGCTTCACACACGCATAATCACAACTTTCTTACACAATAAACACCTTCAAATACAACGTAACTGTAGAGGTGTGTAAAATTTGCAGGTATGTTGGGCACAAAAGAAGATTGACTCAAAAAGTCGAACCGTAATAAATGTGGATACATGGGGTGTCTCGCTTTTATTACACTGTTTTCGGGATTTGAAGTAGCACGAACAACCGTAACACTTTACTGCCAGCAGGGGCGCAACAGAAAAGTCAGACCGGCTCATTTCATTTTATTTCATTCGAAGAAGTCCCCGAGTTCCGTTTGTGAATCAATACTTGCCACTATGGAAGAGGCTAAAAAGAAGGAAAATAAGCAGGCTGAAAAGAGCGATGAAAAGGATAAAGAGAAAGGACAGCAGTCCTCTGGGAAAGACAAGGAGAAGAAAGGGGAGCAAGAATTGGTAAGTTTGTTGGTTACTAACTTGACGCTAAAGGCTGGAGCTGTTTTTACCTTAGTCACTGTGGCAACACGCTTCTGCAGGCCAAAGTAAATTCGTGTAAATAAAAATCACGTATGCACTTTTATTTTACCAACTGTGACCATTAACGTCATAACCCTCGTCACTCTCTCACACACAACCCCAGATGTTTTGTTTTACGGCAAAATACATTCCCGAAAATTAGCTCAGTTAGCCTAGCCCGCTCTAGCCGATGTGCTAATGTTAGCTTTCAGTTCTGTCTGCACAGTTAAACCATCAGCTGTGTGAAGCGAACTGAATGACACAGCAGCTGAGATGAATCCAGTGTAATTGCTCATGGATGTGACCTTCTGCGGATCATTTTCCAAATGATTATGAAGGATAAACTTAGGATAGAGGTGACCCTAATGATATCAGTCATGAAAATATGGAAACATCAACACCAATGAATAAGTTATTGTTTTATTTGGGTTAGATTTTCGTATATATCATAACCACCTTTTGAACAGTATCAGTTATTCTGCTCATCTCTATTGTTTACCAATTTAATTAAATCTTAAATGCTTTTCTCAGTCAGAGGAAGACAAACAGCTACAAGAGGACCTGGAGATGATGGTGGAGCGGCTGAGTGTGAGTGTTACATTTCTCTTTTCTATTGTGTGTCAAGATGTGACAGCCTTTATGTAGTTAAAGGGTTGAAAATGTGTTTTTATTTTTACGTCTTTGCAGGAGAAGAACACATCACTGTATCGTCAGTCGTTAGAAGAGCTGCGCAGGCAAATCCGGTCCTCAACCACCTCCATGACTTCCGTACCCAAGCCACTGAAATTCTTGCGCCCACACTATGGCAAACTGAAAGAAATCTATGAGGGAATGACACCTGGTGAAAATAAGGTAAGCATATGCATATCATGATGTTGGAGAAAGGAATTCAATAGCTTAAATTCTGCACAAGAGTGCACATTATTTCACCAAGTCGTGTAAATTTGTAACTTAAATACCTGCTCACATGTCCATTTGCAAGATAGAATTCAGCTCTGGTAATGCAGACATCCAGAATGCTGTACTGTAATAAAAGGTCAGGGTTCGATTTCTGTGTTTCATTCAAGCAGCTTTTGTCTCACTAACAGGCGCATTCGATTGTGTTTAGTGAGATTCCTCAAAGGACTGTTCATAAAGCTTCAGCAGCTTTAAATCTAAAGAAAACATGGCACAAGTGAAGTAGGGTGAGATCGATGACAAGCTGTCCCCTGTTTCTGCCTCAGCAAACAGAATATGAGAGTCCTGCTGCTTCAGAGGTTCTCTCACATATTTAGAGCGAGCAGCTAAAATAAAAACAAATACAACAACTTTCTTTACATGTCAATCAGTATTTTAAACCTGTAACAGTATTTCATTGAAATTGCCAAATTTTGTAGATACTTAGCTTTTATCTCTTGCTCTAAATACTTTTATTATTTTTTGTTACTTTTGTGCTTCTTTTACTGCTGCAGCTGAAAACCCAAGTTTTATGTTTTGACAAAAACATAATGTGGCACAGATTATACTTTTCTTCATGATTGGGGTCAGTTATGACTCACTCTGAAAATAACCTGGTTCTGCTAAAGATTTTCATTCAGTCCTGTTTACATAACATTTTCTTGTTCAGATTAAGGTCTTCATGTAATATGCAGCAGCACATTGTTGCACGTGTAAACAGAGCCGAGCTTTTTGACAGGAGGAGAGTGACAGCGTATAAGACCTACCGGTATATTTAGTTCAGAGGTGTTTCAGGGCGCATTCACACCAGCCCTGTTTAGTTTGGTTGAATTGAACTCTAGTTTGTTTGCCCAGAAAGTCCCGTTTGTTTGGGGAGGTGTGAACGAGCAATTGAATTCTGATTCAGATCAAAAAACTGAACTCGAGTCCACCTAAAAACGTAGGTCTGGGTTCGATTGAAACGAACTCTGGAGCGGTTCGATTGCATGTGTGAATGCAACTGGACTGGGACCGCACCAAAAGATCAATCCCAAAACCACCAGAATCTGCTGGCACTCCATGTTTGTTTACATTTCACCATCTCTCCCCTAGGTCGGAAGTGTAGTAACAACAACAAAAAAGAAGTGCAGTAACTCCACAGCGCCACCACAGGCGGGGGTGTAAACATTCTCCTAAGCTTATTTGGTTTATTTAATATGCATTGTGAATCTAAACCGCATCAACTAAAATCAGCAACAATGTTACAATTTTGGTTCCCAATCGAACCGAGTCTACCGAACTATCAGGTGTGAATACAGCCTCAGATTAAATATTAACCATCAAATGTAGAAATATTACAGCATAACGCTAAACACTAGTCATTAAGATCACAATTAGCATCAACCCTGTGTTTATACATCCAGCTCATGTAAAGATCTCTGCAGGTTTTAATATGAAGCAAGTTAATGTTTTTATAGTACGTGAGGTTTATTACAGACCTGATGCATTTTGAAACCTGTATTTTCGGATATTTATGTGTTTTGTTTTTTACACAATTGCTGTATGTTGTTAAAGATTTACTGATGAACTCAATGTGTTGCCATTAAGAACACTGAAATTAATGACTGTAATTCTGTATTTTGTCACAGCGTTTCTGTGCTGATGTGGTGTCAGTGTTGGCCATGACCATGAGCGGAGAGCGGGAGTGTTTGAAGTACCGTCTGCTTGGCTCCCAGGAGGAGTTGGCCTCCTGGGGGCATGAATATGTCAGGTAAATGACTGCACCTCTGTCACGATACGGCTCACTAGGCCATGACAAAAGGAGACATGAGTATTACCTTAATGTTGTCTGTCAGAAAATGCAGGGGTTATTAGTGAAGTGAAACATTTTCTTTTAATTGGGTTACAGATTGTATGTGGAGTATTCAGTAAACTCATTGCAAAAATCTATTCAGTTTTGTCACTTCAAAGATCTTGAGTTTTTGTTTACATAGTTCTTAGTCATCAATTCTTTGTTTGTCTTTCAGGCACCTTGCTGGTGAGGTGGCCAAAGAGTGGCAGGAGGTGGAGGAGAATGATAAGAGCCAGCAAGAGACGCTACTGAAACTCGTAAAGGAGATCGTGCCCTACAACATGGCTCACAATGCTGAGCACGAGGCTTGTGACCTGCTGATGGAGATTGAGAGGTTAGACATGCTGGAGGACTATATTGATGAAAATGCCTATGGTAAAGTCTGCCTCTATCTTACAAGGTTTGTACAGATTTTTACTCCTCGTTGTTGTTGTTGCCTCTTACTGAAATATGAGCAGGCATTTTTTTAACTTGGCGTTTATTTTGTTTTCCCAGCTGTGTGAGTTATGTTCCTGAGCCAGAAAACTCAGCACTGCTGAGGTGTGCCTTGAACATCTTCAGGAAGTTTAACCGTTATCCCGAGGCACTGCGTCTGGCTCTGATGCTCAATGACATGGAGTTGGTAGAAAACATTTTCACATCCTGCAAAGACATGTAAGGACAACAGATCGAAACTCTCTGATGGCCTGTTAGTGTTTAAAGGGAAGGTCACATGACATAACAATTAATAGAAATTAAAGCAAAATTAAATAATCATCTATACATGAATCTATGGAAGCAGTGATAGCAAAATGTTTTTAAACGCAGATCAAATAAACACAGGGGTTGACACACTGGTTACATTTGATTTGATTTTTTTCCATGTTTAAAATTTAATGTTTCTTTTTTGTGTCTCCCTCCTTTTAATGTTTAAACAGATCTTTGAAATACTGACTTTCAAAAGTCAGTATTGAAATTCTCAGCTGGTTTGTACTAAACAAACTCCTCGTCTTTGCAGAGTCATCCAGAAGCAGATGGCCTTCATGCTGGGTCGTCATGGCATGTTCCTCGAGCTGAACGAAGACGTCGAGGACTATGAGGACTTGACAGAGATCATGTCAAATGTGCAGCTCAATAGCAACTTCTTGGCTTTGGCCAGAGAGGTGGGACACAACATACTGCAGCACAATATATTGACCAGTTAGAAATAAAACTTAATAAAAACACATACCTTAATTCTATGAATATTTATTTGTACATAGTTGTAAAGCTAGATGATTGGAGTGTAGCATTAGTCAGTAAAAACTGGATGTGACACAGTTTTCAATCCAAATGTCTTAAAATTAGTTGGATTTTAAAAGAGTAAAATGGAAAAAAGTATTTAAGCATCATCAGGGGGAATTCTGTGGGTTATTCATGCAACCAGGAGAAATAATAATAAAGTACTTACACTTTAGTTTCCCTGTCATACTCAGGAAACTCCATTTGTACCAATTTATCACACAACATCTCATCAAGCGTTGCAAATTATTCTACGAGATCTTTTTGGTGAAATAAACAGTGGATTTGGTCAGAACCAGCGTTCATCAGCAACACTTAGAATGATGCTGCATGACTCACAAATGTTGCTCAAGTTCACACTCATAATGTCTGTTTTGGCTTTTTCAGCTGGACATCATGGAGCCCAAAGTCCCAGACGATATCTACAAAACCCACTTGGAAAACAACAGTGAGTTTATGTGTGATGTTTTTCCGTTTCTTCAAGTTACACCGCAGTTTAATGTCAAACAAACTCATAAATATGTTTGAATATAAGTTTCATTGAAAGCACAGGTTTAATTTCATGACTTTGGTTCTACTTGACATTGTGTTGCATCATGTCTGTTCTGTATGGAACACAGGGTTTGGAGGCAGTGGCTCCCAGGTGGACTCAGCCCGGATGAACCTGGCTTCTTCATTCGTGAACGGCTTTGTTAATGCAGCCTTTGGACAGGATAAGCTTCTAACAGATGATGGCAACAAGTGGCTGTACAAAAACAAAGACCATGGTAGAGAAACCCATCATCCATATATCTTGAATCATTTCCACCTGTTTTTGTGATCTTTGATTTTTCACCTGCTTTTCTTTTATTATGCATTTTGTTATCCATTGTTGTTTGTCGTCAGGCATGTTGAGCGCTGCTGCCTCTCTGGGTATGATCTTGCTGTGGGATGTGGATGGTGGTCTCACTCAAATTGACAAGTACCTCTACTCATCTGAAGACTACATAAAGGTGGAATTAGTTTAAGGAAATGTCTTACTGTCGTTGTAAAGGTTTATTGAGAAGACAGAAAAGATGAAAACGCAAGTCTTGAACAGTTTCCTTAATCCCTGCAGTCTGGTGCCCTCCTGGCCTGTGGCATCGTAAACTCAGGCGTGAGGAACGAATGTGATCCAGCTCTCGCCCTTCTCTCTGATTATGTTCTCCACAACAGCAACATCATGAGAATTGGTGCCATCTTTGGGTGAGGATGTGTACATGTAGGAAGAAGTATGAGAACGTGATATATCAGGGATTTGAAGGTTCATCTCCTGATTTTTTTTGTTCTTACTTTCAGACTGGGTCTTGCTTATGCTGGTTCCAACAGAGAAGATGTTCTGTCTTTGCTTCTTCCTGTAATGGGAGACTCAAAATCCAGCATGGAGGTTCGTCTGGGCATTTCTTTCTGAGGGTATCTTTAACTACCAAAGTTCAGCTTGGTATCATTTAAGTGTGCATGTAAAATCTCCAGGTGGTTGGAGTGACGGCATTGGCATGTGGCATGATCGCCGTGGGATCATGTAATGGTGACGTGACATCCACTATTGTCCAGACCATCATGGAGAAGAATGAACAGGAGCTGAAGGACACGTATGCTCGCTGGCTGCCTCTGGGTTTGGGACTCAACCACCTGGGTAAGAATGGACACAAGGAGAATAAAGTAAACACTTTCTCCAAGTCGAGATCTGACTGATATGATTTCACTAACTGAAGGTAAAGGAGAAGCGATTGAGACGACGCTGGCGGCTCTCCAGGTTGTTCCTGAACCCTTCCGTAGCTTTGCCAACACGCTTGTAGACATCTGTGCGTATGCAGGTGAGTCTGAGAGCAGCTAAACTGGAGCACTCCAAGTGAAATTTTCTGTCTTTGTAAATATACAAAACATGGTTTTAAAATCAAGTGAGGCTCTGACGAAAGGAAACCGAGAACCACAGCAAACATCTAAAGATATTTTGGAAACTCCGTCTTGAGTCCTGTTTGCAAACAGACTTAACCCAGTTAGATGCTAATTTCTGATAATTTCATACTAAACTGCACATAGTGCTGCTGATAAAGTCACTAAATATGTAACATGTCTCTTTGAATCAGGTTCTGGTAACGTGTTGAAGGTGCAACAGCTTCTCCATATCTGCAGTGAGCACTATGAAGCCAAGGAGAAAGAAAAAGAAGAAGAAAAGGATAAAAAAGATAAAAAGGACAAAGACAAGAAGGAGAGTGCTGCTGACATGGGCTCCCATCAGGTAATTCCACATTATTACACTCTCTTGACAGATTGATCCCATTGAAATGTCTGTCATGTTTAGATTAAGAAAAATTAAACATTTTTTAAACTTTTAACTCTGGCTACCACATAATTTATACTCCAAACCATGTAACATGTAACCTGGCTCTGCCAGATCTATGTGTAGCCCCGCCCTGGACACACATACATCTGGAACCGCTCCGTTTGAAACCGTCTATAAAAGGGAGGGACATCTGATATAATATTTTAATCTGATTGGACGAGCCAGCAAGTATCTGCCTTTGATTTGTCTTTAGCCAATCACAGTAAAACAAGCTCTTGTGACTCCATTTGGTAGTAAAACACACACATCGTTACCACTAAGAAAAGCACAACGCATCGTTACCATCAAGAAATTCACAAAGTTTTTACCTTTGCTCATTTTTCAATGAAGAAATCGTCTCTAGTCCTAAAAAGGATTCAATAGCTTTTATGCGTATATCCACCGGCGCAGCCATGTTTGTTTTGCTTTGTCTGCTAGGGCACTTGCTGTCGATCATATCTGAACACCCGCCCCAAAGCACAATGACTGGGCCGAACGTTTATTCTACCGAAATAGACGGTTGTCTATGGAGCAGTACAAGACGGATTTTCGTGGGTTTGGAAAACTCCAAATCTCACAAGAATCCATCTTGCAGCGCAAGGCTATGTAACATGTATTTCAGGAAAGGTAAACTACCTAACCTAAGACCTCACACTAGTATTCTGCAGTCCGATGGAAACATTTCCAAAACCTCAGGAGAAAACGAGTTTTTGGAAGAATAAAAACAATCTGCAGTTTCATACGGGGTAAACAGACACCTTCACCCACGCTGAATAAACTCTGCATCCCAAAGAAGAACTGAAGTTTAGTAAATTACAAAAAACAGTTTACATCAATCCAAAAATCAAACCATGAGTATTTTCAGTCACATAAAGGCTTGATGATTTGTTTGCATCAGACCACCTACTATTTTTTCTAATTAAGGTCAAATTCTTGTACTATGTGCCATCATTACTGCATTCAAGGACATTTTGCAACCAAAAGTTGGAACTTCTCACAAAAAGAAACCAGATAATGACTCCAGCAGGAAGTCAGAAACCTTGGAGAGGTTTAGAAACTTGATGTCAGTCTTACTGATGAGAAAAAGGCTTTTTACAGCATAACAACGTACACAAAGCAGCGTGGTGTGTGAGGTGTTGGGTGAAAATAAAGACAAAAAGGGCTCCGTCATTTCTTTCGATACACTTTTTATCCAAAGCGACTTACATTGCGACTTACATTTTCTGACTCAATGTAAAATGTCTATGGTTAGAAAAGTGTTCAAAGTAATTTTAGACACTCAAATCCATTATTTAAGGCAGCAGTCTCCAAACTGTTTTATACCCCAGACCGGTTTAATATCAGACAATATTTTCACAGATCGGCAACAAAATAAAACGCTACAACCAAAATAAAAACTGGGATATTATTAAAATGTATTAATAAACACGAATCCAACATGTACTTGCAGCTTGATTAGCAGCGTCCTTCTAACATCATGACAACAAGATCACATGAGTAACATCCTCTTTGCACCTTTGTACACTCTGGTTGCCATGGTAATGTTTGTACATGCCTTCAAAATAAGATGCACAAAAAAAAAACAAATGTAAAGTGCATGAAAACTATAACTCACTGAGTCAGTTGGAACCCTGAGCCTGTTTCTTTATAAGGGGACAGTCCCATCTTGAGCTGATGGGGATGATGATACCCAAAGTGTGCTGCTTCAGTCTGGTCTACTCCTTTCTGTCGCTGCAGAAAAGCTGCTTCACACCGACAGGATGTCTGAAATGGCAACAGGGTTTTTATGACTTTAATCCAGAACATCAGCAGAGTTGTTTTAAACATACTTTTAAGGCTGCTGCCATTTGAGATCTCCAGCAGGTTTTACGAGTCTTGATGGCTGAAAATCACCTGACTAACGTATCACATGACTGAGACAAGCGTCTTGACATGCTTCAAAACTGAGTTGTAGATTGATGTAATGAAGAGAATCTGGTTCATTTTCAAAATAAATCAGGTACTGTTCTGCTGCCCGGGGGGACCACTGCTTTAAAACACAGATTAGCATTATTCCTTCATTGTGTCTTCCCTTATTTGTTTTTAGTGACAAACCATCTTGAGCAGCTGTTCAGGTGCATCAGCTTCACCTGTAATTGATGCTTTCACTGATTATTAATGAGATTTGTCTTCTCTCAGGGTGTGGCTGTTCTTGGTATCGCTCTCATCGCCATGGGAGAGGAGATTGGTTCTGAGATGGCACTGCGGACATTTGGACATCTAGTCAGTAACAGTTTTGTTGTTGTTCCTTTTTAATATTGTCTCACTGATTTATCAGCTCTTATCAAACATTCTTTGGATTCAAATTAAATTTCTTTATTTTTTTGTTTCTTTTGCTCTTTGTTTTCTTTTGTGGTTTTCTAGTTGTCACAAATTTCAGTTTGGATCTTGGGTTTTTACTCTGCGTGCCTGATTTTTACTGTTTTCATTTCATCAGCTCCGTTATGGTGAGCCCACCCTGAGGCGAGCCGTGCCACTCGCCCTCGCTCTCATTTCTGTGTCCAATCCTCGCCTCAACATCTTGGACACCCTCAGCAAGTTTTCTCACGATGCTGACCCGGAGGTCTCCCACAACTCTATCTTTGCCATGGGCATGGTAGGCAGCGGTGAGTTCTGAGATTCAGATCACTGGATTCACTCTGTTAGGGGCCCCTCAGAGACCTTAATACCCAGAAACACATTCTCTATTGTAACTCAACAGGTATTGTCATCTATTCTTGTCAGTATCGGTTGTATATTTCACAACTGCAACATTTTAGTTTTTATTGTTTAAAAAAACTAATACTGTACTGTAAAGACAAATAAACAGATTGAAAATAATATATCAAAACCATTATAAACCTTTTTTTTTTTCTTTTTAGAAGTTCAACTTGTGCCAAGTTCTTTTACCGTTTAATAAATTTGATATGAATTCCTCTTCCTTAGGCACAAACAATGCTCGACTGGCTGCCATGCTGCGACAGCTGGCACAGTATCATGCAAAAGATCCCAACAATCTCTTCATGGTGCGACTGGCTCAGGTGGGGGACAGAACCAAATAGGCTCCATTAGACTTCAGTTAAATTTTTAAATGAAATATGAGAATTTGATCGTTTTTGTCTCTTTTTTTGCCTCCACAGGGTCTGACACATCTGGGCAAAGGTACACTCACACTCTGTCCCTACCATAGCGACAGGCAGCTGATGAGTCAGGTGGCAGTAGCTGGACTGCTCACTGTGCTTGTTTCTTTTCTTGATGTCAAGAACAGTGAGTATATTTGTCTCCTCCTCTTTCTGTTACTTTTCTGCCATTGAAAAATTAAATCAGTGTACCAGTAAGTGTTTTGTCTTGTAACCTGCAACTGGTCTTCAATACATCTTTGCAGTAATCCTGGGGAAATCTCACTACATTCTCTACGGCCTGGTAGCAGCCATGCAGCCTCGTATGTTGGTTACATTCGACGAGGAGCTCCGGCCTCTGCCCGTCTCCGTTAGAGTTGGACAGGTAGGCCTCTGATCAGTTTGACAAATCTCAAGATTGTGATTTCTGTCCTTGTCTATTATGTAAATGGAAAGTTTGATTTAGCGCAGACTCGCAACTCTGACTTAAGGCTCAGAAAAACCCAGCTAAGACTTCAGTTCAGATATGAAGAGGAAGTGGTTAATGTTTGTTCTATTCGCAGGCCGTGGATGTTGTTGGCCAGGCAGGTAAGCCAAAGGCCATCACAGGTTTCCAGACTCACACCACACCAGTGTTGCTGGCTCATGGAGAGCGGGCGGAGCTGGCCACAGAGGAGTACCTCCCTGTCACGCCCATCCTCGAGGGCTTTGTTATTCTCCGCAAGAACCCCAACTATGAAACTTAGACTGTTCACAGGCTTTTCTTTGTTTCTAAGAGAATCTCTCCAGATTATTTTGTTCAGTTATTCATTGTGTGACTGGAAAAAGAAGAAAAAAGTCTGTCCTACTTCATCTGTTCTTTGTGGCCCAAGTCCATCGGTAATAAACATGGATGGGTTGGGTGTGGTTGGACTGCTGTAAACCAGACCTCGATCCTACATAGATAGTCTATGTCTTGCTCTTGATCCACCTGTCCCATCAATATTGACCCAGCTGTTTGACTGACCTGGAATCAGTTAAATTGGACCTTCTATAAAGGTTTCAGTCATTGAGCCCAGCTCAGTAATTCGCACATCTTTCCACAAACTTACAACCACAGTCATTTTTTTGTAACTTGTATGTTTAAACATATTTTTTCAAGTTTTTTTTTTCTTTTTTGTTACAGTGCTGTTGAAGGTTGAATCCAAAATAAAAACTGATCAGTTTGTTGGAAATTCAATGTCTTTGCATTTGTATTAATTTATTTATGTGTGTCTATATAATGTTTTTTTATTTAAGCAGATATAACCCAAGTCGAGCACTTAACCACCACTAGTAGCTAGATGGAAACATTTTTAATACAAGCAAAACATCATTACATCCAGAGAATCCATCCTTAATAAGCTTGTGTTTTGCTTTGAGTGAGCAGGACTTTGCTGTAATAGTTTACAGTGAATGAACAGTTTAAACTTTCTGGTGGTTACTAGACGTTTTCGTTGGATTTTTTTTACGTTTTTATCTGTCCTTGAATCTCACCAGTAGTATATCCAGAATATTGTGCATTATGTTTGTGCTTAAAAAAATGAGTGAGTCTAAAAAACATCTGCAGTAAAGGAAGTTTCCATCTTAGTTATTTGGGAATCCAATGTTTCTTTGCATTGTTCTCAAACATAACCAAGGTTATGGAGGCCCTTTAAACAGCACGAACAGCTCAGAAGGTGGTTGCTGGAACATTTTTCACGTGATGGGATTTTGCCGGAATTACGAGCTACCGGCTTCCGAGAAGCTTTCCGTCCGTCCGTCCGTCCGGCTTTGCGGACTGAAGGAGTGAAAGGTAACGCCACGCTCTTAAGCTAAAAATTTCCTTTAAATGTTCGGTTTATATAAGAACTGCCACGTCATGTTAACCCGTAAGCTCGGGGAGGAAGTGGGATGTTGGTGACACGCTTTAGTTTTTGGGTGAAACCTTTTTGTTGTGACTTCTTGAGTGAATTTGTGCTGACTGCTGCTCCCGCTGTGTTTTCAGGGATTAGCTACTGCTAGTTAGCATGTCATGCTAAGACGACGTGGGTGTTTTCTTTAGTCCGACTAGCAAACTAACACCAGAGAAAACAGCCAGTATGAACTTTTACTCCAGTAGAGAGAGGTATGATCCACCGTCTATAACATTATTATGCACGATAAGTGAAATAATGACTAATATTTGTAACGTTGATTATATTGCTAGCTGTCCAGCCGTTTCTGGCTAACTACGAGGAGGCTATTTGCGTGAAGTAGCAGTGAAGGCGCCGGTTGTAGAATGTTTTTCTGATTAGAAGAGATGGAGTTTGGTTATTTGTGTTTGACAGCGATTATGTAAGAATTCGGTTTTGGATCGGGACATGCTAACTGATAATTTGATATCGGAAGCCATGTGATTCATGCTGCAATCTGAGATCATTTCTGCGGTAAAGTGTATAAAGATCTAATTGTATAATTGTCTTTGCCAAAATACTTGGTTTTGTTGGTTAATCCACAACATTTGATCGTACGTGACTTGTTTAAACACTACGAATGACGTAAGAAACCGTATTGTGAGATTGTTTTGACAGGAGAACAGTTTCGCATGAGTTTCATAGGTTAGCAGCTGTCAGATAGATGAAACAGCCTGTGATAATTCCTCCAGAAAACATCTGCAGCGCTGCATCAGTGGATACGGAGATTGTAGTAAATATTGCTGTTATCATCATCATCGGGCTCCTGCCTGAAAATGAAATCGAGGTGTTAGACTCGTTCGGAGCAGTTTAAGTAGTTAGATTTGTCACTATACTTTGTGCAGTATTGAAAGCATTTATTTGGTAAGTAGCTGATTTAGCTACTGAATCCTACCGGGTTCTGCTATTACTCTGGTTAGTATTTTACCTGATGACTGTCACATTTACAGCCGACTGTTTAAAGTGTTCTGATTTGTAAGTGGCTGTCACGGCAGAAATCGAACTAGGTGTGGCTGACATGAAGCCGGCTGCTGGAATCGCGCCACTAGCAGGAGAAAACACGTGGTAAATCCAGGTTGGGCCTAGGAAAGTTAGCAGCACGGCTAATATCACAGCAAACATGGACTACAGCATCGCGTCCAGCCTCCTTGAGCTTGTTAGACCGAGTATTTCATGTGTTTAATACTCAAGCGTGCAAATAGATGTAATTGTTGCTGAGAGAATGCAAGAGGAGACTCAGACACGCCCCTGTGTGTCCCACACTGCATGTTCAATATTTAGACTGGATAAATGTGCTTGTCGTACTCTCAATCTGCGTGGCTGGGATGAGACGTGTGTTTGTCTCCCTGCTTGTTGCAGAAGGACCGATTCTAATGTTTAAGACTGCAGACATGTGATCAGAGATGTAGGTCCAAAATGGATGCTGACACTATGCATCTCTGCATACCCCCTATCATTAAACGGATCTCAGATCTGCTTTCAAACTTAATGGATCTTATATCTACAGTGTATTTGCAGGATAAAAAACCAGGCTGTCACAGTTTTTCTGTCACATGTCCAGAGTTCAGTTATGTGTTCTTGCACAATGTTATCAAAAAAATCCCAGGGAGGTAGAAGGAGGACGAGCCCTGTGACAGCAGCCTGTATGGAAATGGTTTCACTGGATGCAGTTGATAATTATTTGTAATTTGATCTCAAATATTGAAACAGGATTTTATAAAACCTAAGTTGCAGCAGTATGGAGGCTACATCAGCTTTGTTTCTGATATGCTGGAACAAAAAACCACTCAACATATTTTACACAGAGAACTGTACTGGATGTACCAGCTCAATGAAAGCAGTGACACGTCACGTTGTTTTGCTCGGGGAATAGCTTTCTAAAGTCGAAGAAAATTGACTCAATTATGTCATTTGTCTTAGTATATTCTAAATTGTTCCAGAAACTTCATGAAAACCCTTAATTTCAAATTACTGGTTCAAAGTAAAATAGTTTCAAATATGTACTGCACATACACTTAGTAAAACTTGTATTACATAACAGGCATGTTGTTGTCACTTCTCCGGCATCTTGGTGAAGTTGACTGAGGTTCGTTTGAAATGTACAAATATAACTTTATTTTTCCTGTGGCCCTTTGAACCAAGACATCTGCAGTCAGTGTCAAAATTGTCAAAAATATACAGTTTTAGCTTCTTTACCTAAAAGAAAAGTAAAAAAAAATACTGAACAGAACTAAAACTTTAGCACACATTTGTACTTTTTGTTAAACATCATGAGTAAATAACATCGTTGAAGTCCAGATATATCAGTCAAATCTAAACAACAGACCGTTAATGTTGACAGAGAAGGTCTCCTTTTTATCACTGACACATTAAAACACTGATGTTCTAGAGGTGGGAATCTTTTCTGGCGCCGTGATTTAATAACTGTTAATGATTTTTTTTCTATCTCAATGTCTTACTTTCCTGTTTACGATTTAACCTCATATACCTGCATAGTGATGTTTTTATCAATAAATGTAAACAGATCTGAAGAAAACTTACCTTCATTCAGTTCTGATGGGTCGGAGTTTTGTACCCAAAGTCTATGCCAGTAAGAATATGTTGTTTTACTGTCTAAAGTGAAAATCTCGTTGTAAATGACTCATATACTTCTCTTTGCATTCCATAAGGTACTGCGTATAAACGTTTTTACCTCTGTGTTTATCATCTCTGTGTGTCATGGTGTTTTTAATTGTGGCGTGATGATGTTAAAGCGTCAAACACAAAGGAAAATAATAACAGTCACCGTAAATCATGAACAGTTCAGTTTAGGACAAGATGTCCTGTCAGTAGCTCTTCAGTGTACTTTTAGGACTGTGATAGAGGGTCCGCAGTGAGCTTAATCATTTGCCTCAATCTGCATGGGGGTCAATCAGAGGATGAAGTAGTTACCTCCACCAAGAGGTCATGTTTTTGCCAGTATTGGTTTATTTGTTTGTCTGTCTGTTAGAAACATAACTTGAAAAGTTGTAGATGGATTTTCATGCAATTTTCTTTTTTTAAATATTTGGAACGGGCCGAGAAACAACTGACTAGATTTTCGGGGTGATCCGAATCACTTTACAGATCCAGGAATTGTTTAAATTATTCTTGGGAGATGGAGCTATCCTCAGAGCATTTGGCCACAGTAAATGTTCTGAGTGTGGAACTGAGGCGCACGGTGGCGGTCTGCGTTCTTGGAGTTATTTTCTAGTTAATAATTGTAATTATTTAGTGAATAAAATCCTTTGTCTAAAAAATTCCTTACATTTAGTTCAAAGGCAAGAACAAATTATATTGAACGCACAAAATCGTATATTAACATGATTGTGGAACAAGTAGGATTTGAAAGCAGTGCAATACCTATGTAGCACTGAGGCAGCACATATCAGAAAAAATCAAGCTTTATTTGCAAAGTATCATTTGCACAATACACATAATTTGATTTGGAAGAGATGCACAGACACACTCATCAGAAGAGCCTGCAATGTGATGACTACATCCAATTTGGTTAACTCACATTGTATTTCATGTTGTCTCTATGTACTTTAGGCTTGTGGCCACCATCATCTAAACAAAGTCTGGGCATCAGGAGCAGTGCGAGATCACATTAGCCAAATATATTATTGTGGTTTACAGCTAGAATGCTCAGTGTTGAAAATATAATAGCCTCTGATTTATTGGAGTCCATTGTGACATTAATATTGCAATGATGATACATCGTGTTTACAACCTCTATATACAGTACAGACCAAAAGTTTGGACACACCTTCTCATTCTCCTTGACTGAGAAACCTGAAGAAAATCAGAAACCTGAAGCTTGTAGATATAACAGTCCATTTTCTCACGGCCTTTACCAGGAGTTGAGATAAAGGAAGTTAAACATAAACCCATAACATAAAGAAATGTTGCAGTGAATGTGACTGTTAGATCATTCGAATATTTATATACTGGTCAAAACCTCTTTGGCGAACGTGACTCGCAGCTTCAGTTGCGACAAGCAGCTGTTCGACTACTCACCTTCAACAGGTCATAAGGGTGCATGCAGGGGCCTATGCAATAGTAGAAGGAGCATGTTTCTCAAGTGGGTGTGCTGGAGTTTGGACTCGCACAGGACTTGCATGTTGGACCAGCTCAAATGACAGGGCTCCATGTGAAGACATAGAAGTGTGGTGTAGGTGTCCTGCTTCATTTTGTCTAACAGGAATATTGCAGTTTTCTACAAACTCTCTCTACAAGTCTGTCATTTTTTTAGAAAATCTAGCCCTACTTTTCTGAATCTGTACAGAGCTTTTCCTCAGTCACCTAAAAGTCCAAGACAGCCTTAAGACTGTCTTGGACTTTCTTTGATTTTTTAGCCCCAAGACCTGTGTACTCAGCATTTCATCTGCCTGCCTTTCTTTACCTGTCTTAAATGTAGTGCTCTTTGGGCCCCAGGGTACAGCTTTGCAATACTTTGTTTCTCTAGGGACAAAATGGGATTTAAATTGAAGAAATATAAACTTTTATTGTCTAATTTTTGGATTTTATTCAAACCAATATCCATCCTAATGAAAAGAAGAATATCCCAAGCAGTTTTTCTTTTTTTAAAGCATTTTAAATGCTTTTTTTGTTGGTCATATTGTACAGTCTTGGAAAAAGTGACAATAAGTCACCAGTGCAAGTATCATTTCCTGTTAAAATACATCATAGTAATCCTGACTAAGGGTTTTCATTCTGCTGTTTTGCTTTCCTGGTTGAGTTTAAGGGTTTATCAGGAAAAAGAGGGTGTGGTATTGGCAGAGATAATGTAGGCTTTAGCCATAAATTTCCAATGTTTAACATTTGTGAGGATCATAGAGCCTAGAGAGTGATTATAGGAAAATCAGGATATAAATCTTTACTCTGTTTTTGCTTTTTTTTGGTCACATTTGTTTTAGATTGAAAAACAGAATTTGATATTAGACAAAAATGACCGGAATAAATAACACAGTGCAATTTATTTGCACAGTAACTGCCCCTACAACTAATAATTTTGCCACCCTTGGAGGTAACAACAGGAATTAAGATTTGGGATATCTGGCAATGAGTTTCTCACATCTCTGTCGAGGAATTTTGGCCCACTCTCTTCAGACAGAGCAGAACCCATGGTTTCATTAATTATGACAAATCATCCAGGTCCTGATGCAGCAAAGCAACTCCAGACAATCACGCTACAACCTTTTTCTCAATTGTAGTGTTTGTTTACACCAGATGTAACAGGACACACACACCTTCCAAAAAATCTAAAATAGAGAGAGAGAGACACACAGACAAACACAGGGGGATTTAGGCCAGCCATCATATCAATGGAAAGATAAATAGAGTTTAATTTAATAGCAGCATTAATAATAAGTACAAACATGGAGTGTAAAGACAGCAGAGACAAGAAATGTGGTCAGCAGCATAACCAAAGGGATGGATCAGGATAACCTGAGCTAACTCCAACTATAGAATTGACCTAAAAGGAAAGTATTAAGCCTAGACTTCAAAGTAGACCAGGTGTTTATCTCATGGATTAAAAACGCTGGTTCTACAGGAGAGGAGCCTGATAACTGAAAGCTCTGTCTCCCATTCTAATTTTAGATGTTGTTGTTACACTGTTGGACAACTGTTGTTTTTCCACTTCTGGGAAGGTTGACCACTTTTCCAGATTTTCTCAATTTTTGTAGATAATGCATTCCAGGCATTCTGGAACAAAACATGCATTACAATGTCAGAAAGCTTCACCTTAGTTGCAGGTCATCAGTCCTCCAATAGAATAATCACCCAAAACACGCAGCTAAAAGCATTGAAGAAGAGATTTTAGTATGCAAAGAACTTAGGACCGCTCTTGTGGTTGGTTGTCTTCAAGATATCAGATCTTAATGCTATTAAACATTTATGGAAAGATCAGATGTTTACTGTTGTGACATCTGGAATACTACCAAAATAGGGTTAGGGTTAGGGTTTTTACTAGGGTTTTTTTTTTTTAATGCACAACACAAGGAGACATCATTATATTGTTAATTTTAAGTATTTCAGTTTGTTGTTTATTATAAAAAGTACCAACACATTTGTATATTCAATCTGGTCATGTTATAAATGTGATGTAATGATGGGAATTGTTTGAAATATGCAAATAGTCTGAACAAGCTTTTTAAAATGGTTTAATTTCTCTTTTAGGAAAAACAATCTTTCCTGACTGTAACCACACGAGGGACCTACAAAGATTCATAAAAGTAAGTCTAAAGACCAGCTTTAATGTTTTTGAGCTTTTTATTTTGATTGTGACAAAGAATGACATTTTCACACCAACTTATTTATCCTGTTGTATCTTTTGTTAGATCTGTACACAGGTCCACATCTGCCTCCCCATGCAGAACTTCATGAAATGAATAAAACACCTCAGCCTATAACGGGACGCCCCTCCACCCCCCACCCTGCCCCTTCCCCTGGTCTCTCACAGGTAACATGCTTTTACCACTTCACTCTTTATGGACAGGAAGGGCAGAGTTCTCAGTTTCATCACTGTTTCCTAAAAGAACCATTTTTAATGTGCAAACACAGAATAAGTGCAGCTGTCTGAATGATCATTGATGTATGACATGTAAAGATGGCTGCCATGTATGAATCTGTATTCTGAAGAGAATTTGTCTGGATTTATTTATTTTAGGGCCAGGACTTTAACGCGTTAATTAAGATTAATTAATTACACAAAAATAACGCGTTAATTTTTTTAACGCATTTTAATCGCACTTATTTAAGCACCGCAGAACATCTCTCATGAGTTTCAGCGGACCGATTATACTGGAGCACCTACCATGCAGCAAGGAATTTGCACATCACCGCAGCACATCGGGCCTGAAGTATCACCTCAATGTTAAACATATAGCAGCTAGCGTGGACGTTAGCCCGACTCCGAGTACAAGTGTAGACATTTTCTACACTTAATGCACTGGTCTGTTGGACTTGGTTGAACAAAAATAAACAATATTTTGTTGCTTAAGCTAATGTGTATTCAGTCATGATTCAATGGTATACTAAAAATCCGTTTGAAAAAAATTCTCACTGTTCTCTGGTCAAATATTTATATGCGATTAAAATGCGATTAATTTTGATTAATTAATTACAAAGCCTCTAATTAATTAGATTAAAAATTTTAATCAAGTCCCGGCCCTAATTTATTTATTTGGACATTTGAAGTGAATAAGGATAAAACGTATAATCAAATGATGCGTCACCATGTTTGTTATGATCCTGTTTATATCAGTGTAAGAAGATGCTGAAATTGTGTTAAAGTGAACATAAACCTGAACATGTTTGGGCAGCTGTTGACTAATTTGTACATATTACATTTTTTTTTTTGCTGTGTTTGTGTAGTTACTATCAATTTCTGTCTCTTGCAGCCGTCCTTCCCTCCTGGGCAGCCCCCTTCTGTTGTGTTTGCAACCCCACAACCTCCACAAATGAACCCCACCCCACAACCCAGACAGGTATGCTACATTACCCCCCTCCCTGCACCTGCAGTGACACTTAACCCTGACGCTGGATTCATACTAACGCAGCTCCGACGTGTCGGAGACACGCACCGCCATGATACGACGTCGTATGGGCTCTCCAACTGCCTCGGATGGTCGGTTGGAGTCACGCTCTGTTTTCTAACTTCCCAACGGCCGTGTCGGATGACGCACGTCTGTGATTGGTCAGCCAAACAACTCAACATTTCCGGCACGATGTAGCTTCCCTTTAGTAAACAGCGCGAGTGTTGACAGTCTTGAAGACAAATTTGTCCACATTAAAAGAGGTCTGAAGGGCAGCAGTGGCGATGCTGGTGGCTGTAAAGTCTCTGTTTTTTATTTGTTCCTCTCGTGATTGGAACCTCACATAAAGCACCGGGAGACCTCTAAGTAAGGAACGCGCCCCCTGCTGTCCTGGTGGAGAATTTCTTTGCAACAGGGTCGAGGTAGTATGAACAGAAACTGGCTCCGTCAGTACGCCACTGTGTGGGAGCACATCTGCCTTTGCGTTAGTATGAATCCAGCTGAACCCTCAAGTATCAGAGTGATTCTGTAGTTCAAACGGTCAAACACAGTAAGATTTTAACCAGCAATATATGAAAATGTTTTTTTTAGTTTGGTAAGAAGTTAAAGTTTGTCCAACTTTAGCTCAGTTCTTGTTAAATCTGTTGTCCTCCCATTAAAAATGCTGGTTTTTATATTCAGTCTGTTTCTTAGAATGCCCACGTTCTGCACCACTTTTACTGTCATTGTCAGCATGGCCTCCATTCTCACAGCTTTCTATGCTTTATGTGCATGTCGACCAGATCTGCATGTTGGTCTGATCTGCAGATATCTTGCTGTTTAAATGATCCTGAGTCTTTTTATTGTTTCATTTTGCAGTTACTCATTAGTTACAGACACGTCCACTGTGATCTAGTTCTTTATTGTAGTTCAAATGAATTTTATAAATTGTTTCTTTGGCAGTTAGTTTTGAAAAGTCCTGGTCATGTTTTGTCTTGGAAAAGCATCTTACCTTTTTCTGTATCCAAAAACAGTTCAGTTCAAAAGAAACCTGTAAGTGGGGCGTGTTGCATGGACCTTAATCTTTTGTATTTAACCTTTGTCCTGTCTGCCTCTCCTCCTGTAGTTTGCCCCAGGGCCCCGGCCTATACACCAACAGGTACTAACAGCACAGCTGACTAACACAAGGGGGTGAGGGGGGGGTTCTCTGTTCTTCAGTGGATGTCAGAACACTGACAGTTTAAAGATCACACTTTACTTAAAAGACCACCAACTTTAGCACCTTCCACCTCAATTCAGGATTTTATTTTTTAGTCAATTGAGTTAATTTCAGCATCATGTAAATAAACATCCCAAACATGAAAAGTTCGGGACCCATTGTTTTATTATGACATTACTGTGTGAGCAAAACATCCCAAATGAATGATGAACAGAGGGATGGAGTTTTCTGTGTTCAAATAAATTAAACATCAGAACTTTATTCAAAATATTTTTTTAGGTTACTATCTTGCTTAATATTAACACAAACAGAACATTATAGTACATTATTAAAAATTATTTAGTTTTATTACTTAAAGACCCACTCTGATCATGTTTTGAGTTATTTTAAAGCGTCTCAGTGGTCTTTAAATTATGATTATGGCGTTTTTATCAAAAAATCACAAAACCTTTGCCGTTTTCTAGGACATAGTTTCTGCATAGCGGCAGTAGCTAATTAGAAATTCTCCTCTGGCTGTGGGTGGAACCGTTAGAGCGGAGGATCCCCCTGCCCCTCCCCATTGCTAACAGCTCTCTGTTAACACAAGCTTGGAGCAGGAGCATTTGACCCGCCCCGTGAATTTTTTGCATCACAAATTCAGTCCTTTTTAGACGCATTTTTGCGTCTGCTACTGATTCACAGCGATTTAAATGCAAAAATACTCAAATGCAATTTTGAGCTTAATTTTCTTAATTTACGTCCTCTAACTGCAGAAAAACGTCACAAGACCATGTTAACAACATGAAAAACACAATTTTAATCAGAGTGGGTCTCTAATTGATATAATAAAAAAGCTGTTGCAGAGACATCATACTCAAAAACAACTATATTAGAATGATAATTGAATTTTTTTTAAAAGTTAAGTTGATTGAAAACTATTATTGACGAAGGAATCTGATTTATTTTAGCTTTAAGACCCAGTTACTGAGATTCCCTGCTGTCTGCTTGTTTGAAGCGTTGCATGCTTGTAGATTCACTGCTTGCATCAGGATGGAGGTTTTCTAAGCACTTTCCTCCAGCTGATTGTCATGCTTTCTGTTTCTTGATTCATCTCGTTCCACCTTCAAATTGTTTCTGTTTGCTGTGTCTCTGTGTGTGATCTGTTTTTGTGCTGCTGAAGGGAAGCTTCAGGTCACTCCAGGTAACTTTCTTTTTAATCTTTTTTCACTTCTTTTTTTCTTTCTGCCTCTCAACCTGATGATTGTGTGTGTGTCTAATATTTGGCCGTGATCTGTTGGCTTGGTGTCGTTTTGCTGGTTGTGGTGGTTAGCTCCCAGACCAGCTGCAGAATGTCAATGAGGAGGCTCTGAATGAACCAGCACTAACTGTTTCATCTCTCCAGCATGGCAGGGCCAATATGTTTCCAGTTGGAATTTAGCTACACAGTCAGAGGCAAACTATTAGCATCGCTGGATATGTTAGCTTTTTTGGTCCAAAATGTAAAGTCATTCAGAAAAACTCTATTTAGTATTTTTTATTTTTTTCTTATTTTCATCCAAACTCTTTTCCAATGTTTTTGTGTCTTTTTTGTCATTTCCTGTTCCTACTTACATTTCTTTGGTCTGTAATCCCATTTTCTATTCTAAAAAACCATTTCCACCTTGCCTTTGCCTTTCTTGTAGCCCTTCTACACCAACAGGGCAAGCCTGCCTCCCAGCAGTGGTCCTCGGGGCGTCCCACCAAGCAGCGCTCCTCGGCCTGTGACACCCACCCATGTTTACCAGGCGGGCCCTGGCTCCCAAATGGTGATGATCCCCCAGCAGCAGTTGACTTTCCCAAGTTCACCCCAAGGACCTGCCTACTTCATACCTGGACAGGTGGGGAGATGCAACTTGTGTTGTTGTAGCAAGAAGGTTTTAAGAACTGAATTTACCAAATTTCATGCGGCTCTTTAGAAACAATTAACTTTCTCCAGTTTTACGTCCATCTACATTGTTTTTAAAGTGTCTAATGCTCTTTTTGTTTTGTTCTTAGTACCGATCACCAACTTATGTGGCCACACCCCAGCAATACCCTGTTCCAGCAGGCACCCCAGGCTTTTACCCAGGCACCAGTCCTGCTGAATATGGTACTTATGGTAAGAATTTTTATCTGAGCACAGGATGACACAACCGGCCATGACACTGATTCAGGACCATTCAATAGGCTAATTTATTACAATATTTACCTGTTAAATTGTAGAATTTAAACTGGGTATTGAGGAAATGATTTAAAGTAAAACCTTTTCTCATTTAACTGTTGCAAAATTTATTAAAATGGAAATGAAGGCTCAGAAGAAATGTAGATAATAAAACATAATTACCATACCATACCATACCATACCATACCATACCATACCATACCATATTTATTTATAAAAGTGCTTTTAACATGGCATTACAACCAACCAAAAATATTCACATCATAAAACATAAAAGTTATACAACAAAGTACGGTAAAACAAACAAACTGGAGCAGTAAAACAGGCCGTATAGTTAAAAATGAGAAGGGGTGACATAGGTGATTACAGGATAAAAATATCCTTGATCCTTTTGTAGTTTTTGCTTGTTGAAAGATTTATAAAATACATTCTCATGACAGAAAGCAAGTAATTTTACTTGCTCCAGTAATTGTGTAGGAATTTTAGTTTTGGATATTTTTTACACATTTAAAAAATACTATGAGAATTATAATCAATTTTACACAGTCATGATAGAAAAGGTTCAAGCTGTGTCCTCCTCAGTTCTGTTTGAGGTTGTGTAGTTTAAACTAAAGAATCTGATCAACATTCCTCTGAAGAAAAAGCAGCTCCACGTTCGTATTTGTATTTTGGTGGGCTGTGACTGTTGATCACTAGTTTGAGACATAAAATTGTGCAAAAA
Organism: Pachypanchax playfairii; assembly: GCA_006937955.1. Taxonomy (NCBI): domain Eukaryota; kingdom Metazoa; phylum Chordata; class Actinopteri; order Cyprinodontiformes; family Aplocheilidae; genus Pachypanchax; species Pachypanchax playfairii. The sequence continues at coordinate 1,337,609 of SSNP01000052.1, forward strand.
TTCACAATTTTAGTGAATTTGTGCATGCCAAATGTTTGTAATTTGTCTTATATTTAGACAGTCATGTGCAGCATATTACGTACTTGTAAACAGTTGTGATAGTCTTTCTTCAGTTGAGCAATTTTTTGTCCCATTTTGTCTGCAGAGTATATTAATTATGTCTCAGTTTGTTCTTAATTACCATCTTTTTTATTCGCTGTATAGTTTCCAACCTCTCGCAATGTTGTTTCATATTTTCTCAGTCTTCTGAATCTTGAAAATTAGATTGGGTTTGGACAAGTTCCGGATACCGATAATTCTACAAGTACATACACTCACCGGCCACTTTATTAGGTACACCTGTCCAACTGCTCGTTAACACTTAATTTCTAATCAGCCAATCACATGGCGGCAACTCAGTGCATTTAGGCATGTACACAGGGTCAAGACAATCTCCTGCAGTTCAAACCGAGCATCAGTATGGGGAAGAAAGGTGATTTGAGTGACTTTGAACGTGGCATGGTTGTTGGTGCCAGAATGGCTGGTCTGAGTATTTCAGAAACTGCTGATCTACTGGGATTTTCATGCACAACCATCTCTAGGGTTTACAGAGAATGGTCCGAAAAAGAAAAAATATCCAGTGAGCGGCAGTTCTGTGGGCGGAAATGCCTTGTTGATGCCAGAGGTCAGAGGAGAATGGCCAGACTGGTTTGAGCTGATAGAAAGGCAACAGTGACTCAAATAACCACTCGTTACAACCAAGGTAGGCAGAAGAGCATCTCTGAACGCACAGTACGTCAAACTTTGAGGCAGATGGGCTACAGCAGCAGAAGACCACGCCGGTTGCCACTCCTTTCAGCTAAGAACAGGAAACTGAGGCTACAATTTGCACAAGCTCATCGAAATTGGACAATAGAAGATTGGAAAAACGTTGCCTGGTCTGATGAGTCTCGATTTCTGCTGCGACATTCGGATGGTAGGGTCAGAATTTGGCGTCAACAACATGAAAGCATGGATCCATCCTGCCTTGTATCAACGGTTCAGGCTGGTGGTGGTGGTGTAATGGTGTGGGGAATATTTTCTTGGCACTCTTTGGGCCCCTTGGTACCAATTGAGCATCGTTACAACGCCACAGCCTACCTGAGTATTGTTGCTGACCATGTCCATCCCTTTATGACCACAATGTACCCAACTTCTGATGGCTACTTTCAGCAGGATAATGCGCCATGTCATAAAGCTGGAATCATCTCGGACTGGTTTCTTGAACATGACAATGAGTTCACTGTACTTAAATGGCCTCCACAGTCACCAGATCTCAATCCAATAGAGCATCTTTGGGATGTGGTGGAACGGGAGATTCGCATCATGGATGTGCAGCCGACAAATCTGCGCCAACTGTGTGATGCCATCATGTCAATATGGACCAAACTCTCTGAGGAATGCTTCCAGCACCTTGTTGAATCTATGCCACGAAGAATTGAGGCAGTTCTGAAGGCAAAAGGGGGTCCAACCCGTTACTAGCATGGTGTACCTAATAAAGTGGCCGGTGAGTGTAATTTCTGGGCTATAAGCCACTTTTTCCACATGCTTTAAACACTGCAGCTTAAACAATGATGCGGCTAATTATTTACTGACTAACGAGCTTCATGTCACCAAAATATTGAGCCTCATCATACATGAAACTGTTTGAGTTAAATCAGATGTGTTTACATTAGATTCTTCATTTTGCTCTTTATACACGCCCTCATCATGGAAAATTGGTGAAGAAATGCACATGATGCAGCATTCACGTTAAAGACGATCGATTTCGTTGTCCAGCTGCATCATGTGAGCCTAGTGCACAGGAGGAAGATGAAGATAGTGATCATTGACTTTTCCTAAAAGGGCTGCAATATTTTTAATTATTTAACCAGCAGTGTTATAGGCACCGTTCTGATAAAAGCATTTATGGTAAGTATTTGTGTTTGTTACCAGTACATACGTAATTAAAAGTTAAAAGTGAATGTTACAACCTTATAGACAAGTGTGGTCCCTATCTGCACAAATCTCTTTTTCTTGTTAGTTCGTAGGTCTGGTTTATATTCAGGTGTGCTTAATATTCCAGAAAGTACAGTATTTTGAGAAAATTTGTCCTGTGAATTTTCTGAATATGTTAAAAATTCAAGAGGCAGGAAAGCAAGGTACTCTGACTTTTACTACATATAATTAAGAAAACCTGCAAACATTTAAAGACTCTTTGAAATTTGTCCCCAACAAGTGTATCTCTGCTAGACATAAGCTATAATAACTCAGAGACAAATATAATTAAATTAGCTTGTCAGACAATGCAGAGTGTAGGATCGCGACATCATGCAGTTACTAGGTGTGTTGCTGTGGTCAGTTAATTAATCAAAGTGGGTTCAACAAAACTGAGATCCAAATACCGTATATACTCGCGTATAAGTCGGACCTCTTTCTCAGCAGAAGAATTGAGGAATTTAGCATTGACCCGCGTATAAGTTGGTGTCAGAATCAGTTTGTGTCAGGAAGTCCCGGTGATGAAGGGTGTAGAAAATAATGAAAACCGTCCATGGCGTTTGAGATACCACATTTCTTGAATAACTTGATTACTGCTCAGCAGGAATCTGGTCCAAGGCTTTCACCATCCACTCGCATACCAGCTGGAGTGATGGTTTCTTTAAGTTCCCGGCGGGTGTAAACTGTTTGTCGCCGCTGATCATCCACTGCGTCCACATCTCTTGGATAAATTTCTTTATTATTATAACAATAAAAAGATATAACGTGTCTTTGATAATCCATGCTGCTAAGGAACATCGTTCTCTCGTCCGAGTACTTGCTCCAGTCCCCAAGCTGTCGACATTTTCCTCTAAAAAAAAAAACCGACTTCTTCCCGATATCTCACGTATAAGTCGGAACCCCTCTTCAGACCTGAAATTTACTCCTCAAAATTTAACTAAAAAAAGAGTTGTGGGAATTTTCATTTTTTTTATGTCAGTGTTATATATCACTTACATACAGTGTTGTTATTGTACTGTAGTTTTTATACATGATTTTGCTTTACTGCATTTCCTAATTGGATGTGCTCATTGTCATACCTGACTCTATAGATGTATTTGCTGCTGTGTTATCACACCATCTAGAGGTGACTGTGTCTCAGTACAGCAGAAGAACTGATGATGCCTTGGAACAAACTTGCTGACCTCTCACTTCCCAGGCATTTGGAATATGTGTTGTCTTTGTTAAACTGTAGCTCATCAGCAATAGAAAACGGGCCTGAATGCAGACCTGTAGGAATAAAGTCCCTGTTTTGATGCTTTGTCCTGCTTTGTGCTGTTCATTTCAATTTAGGATCATTGTGTTTAAACAATACCATTGCATACTCTGCATTTGTCGATCCATGTCTTCTAAAATGACAGAGAGGAACATATATATTACTTGTTGAAGGTTTTCTATCTGCATTAAATTAAGCAGTAAACAAGTATGTTGTTTGTCAAATTAGAAATTGTAACAGACTAAGAATTATACTAGTATCTGTGAGCATTTTCATTTGCTGTTTGATTGTCACTGCAATAGTCAATGTAGAAGCAGTTATCTAGTTACTTTGAAACTTCTTACATCTAAAGAGAAGCATGCTCATTGGGTAACTCAAACAGTTGGAGAGCCTTAAATTCATTTTTTAATTTTCCTATTTTGCTTAATGAATAAGTACTAGAACATGATTCCCCCAAGACAGAGAAGTAGGTTAAAATACCCAAAATCAAAGGAGTGGAAAAACAGCATCACTGTGTCTCCAGTTCAGTCTGTTGTCCAGGTGAACACCAGGTATTTATACTCCTCCACCACCTCCACTTCTTCTCCATGATGGAAATGGGTTTTGGCATGTTGCTGCTCTTCCTAAAATCCACAATCATCTCCTTTGTCTTGTTCACATTCGAGATGAGATGATTGTTTTCACACCAGGACACAAAGTGGTCCACCAGTTCTCTGTACTCTGTCTCTTGTCCATCTCTGATCCAACCAACAACTGCAGAGACATCAGAGTATTTTTGTAGATGGCAGGACTCTGACCTGTACTGAAAGTCTGAAGTGTACAGAGTCAAAATAAATGGTGAGAGTACAGTCCCCTGTGGTGCTCCTAGGCGGCTGATCACCTGGTCAGACACACAGTCCTTCAGTCTAACAAACTGTGGTCTGTTTGTGAGGTAGTCCTTAATCCAGGTGATTGTGGAGGCATCCACCTGTGTCTTCTCGAGTTTTTTACGAAGTAAAACAGGTTGAATTGTGTTAAATACACTGGAGAAATCAAAGAACATGACCCTCACAGTGCTGCCTGCTTTGTCCAGATGACAGTGGGTTTGTCGAAGCAGGTGTATGATGGCGTCTTCCACTCCAACTCCACAGTAAACAAACTGCAGTGGGTCTTGAAATGTGCTTGTTTGCTTATTCAGGTGAACCAACATGAGTCTCTCCAAGACTTTCATGATGTGGGATGTTCAGGGCAACAGGTCTGTAGTCATTAACGACCAATGGATGAGACGTCTTTGGTTCTGGAACAAGACATGATGTTTTCCATAGAACTGGTACCTTCTCCTGGGTGAAGCTAAGGTTGAAGAGAAACTACAGGATCCCACATAGCTGATCTCCACAAACCTTAATGACTCTGGGACTAACACTATGTGGACCTGCTGTTTTGTTCCTGTTCAGTCTCTCCAGCTGCTTCTTTACTTAACTGCTAGATACAGACTGGTTGGAGGGGGAGACAGTGGGAACACCAGCTTCTTCTGATGTTGTTGTAGATGATGGAAAGGCCCCAGAAGCAGGATCCATGACTGAGGTAGTTGAGATGGGAATTTGTAGATGAATGAACTTGTTCATTTTAATGATTTTATCGAGACTTCCATCAAATTGATCCTCCTGCTTAAAGCCTGAGATCTTCATGGCTGACCAAACATGAATGCTCCTTCCGCCAAATTGTGCTGCGATATTCTATAAATATACAAGTTTGAGACTTTATTGCTGTAAATCTGAGCCTACTGATTGTCCACAGGACACAAATGTAATATTGACTGATATGAAGAGGTAAAATAAGACAGAAAAATCACACCATGGACTCATTAAAAGCATAAATAACAATCAACATAATTTTTGAAAAGCGAAGTCACGCCAAGTCTTTAAACAAACTGTAATTTTCCCCCACATACTGAATAGTAAATTGAGGCAACAATGAAATGTGTTCACATTTTCAAAGGAACGTTATGAGAGAGATGTCCGTTACACATTTCATTCATAGTGTTGCACATCAAAGATGTTGAGTTTCACTGCCTACCTCATCTGGTTCTACCATGCCAATTTAATTAATGAAAAATCACATCCTCTCAGGACATGGATGGCACAAATAAATGCTGATTTATGAACAGTCGGGGGCAGTCTAACGTCTAGTCAGGGGCAAAATCACAGAACAGTTAATTTAAAGAGGCTCTAACAATCACTCCCTGAGCTCTCTTGGGTTTGTTTGTGTTTTATTGAAGAGGGTTTTGGGATTTTAGAACTTCTCATGACCTCTAGAAAGTGGTTTACGTTGCACATTTACAGCATTTATATAAAAATAGGATTTTCTTTTGTATTGAAAGTTATTGTATAGTTCCAGTCCCAGACTATTGTTTGGCCACCCATCTCTTACACTGTATAAGCTATTTTCTTGCCGTCAGCTGAAAAAACACAGTTTCAGTCAGTGTTGGGACTATTTTTTAGGACTTCAATGAGACAAAGACTCATTTTTATTAATAGCTGCCACTTATTGCCTTCATTTTGTAATTCAAATTGCAAATCAGATGATGTTCATTGTAGAGAGGTGGGGAAGTGTTTAGGACAAATCAGAGCCTCTCTGAATGGCACAACCTAACAGTTATGTTTGCTTGCCAGCGGAGTCCAGAGGGGGAAAGGAGGGAGGAAGGTCACAGGGAGGAGCAAAACGGAGACATGCTGGAAGAGGGTGGGCTCAACATTAAAAGAAGTCTTTCTGAGAGAAAATCTGTGAAGTGGACAGGAATAAGTTAGAGAGGGGGGTCTGACGGTAAACCCCCTCTCCTTTTCCCTTTAATAAGTTGCATTCAGCAGAATTTCAACATGGGGAACCGAGCTTCACAAGAGCAACAGGACTCTGAGGGTAGGTGCCAACTAGACAGTTTCTCTTTTAAACTCCCCTCCCACTGCTAACTTCTGTGCTTTCTGAGTCATTGGTCATGTCTCTTTTTTTATTCCTGCATTATTGGGACACTCTCCAAGAACTGTGTCATTCCACTTTTGTACGTCTGGTCTCGGTAATACTCCCCCTCTCCCTTGCTCTTGGTTCCCTCTCTTTCTCTCCTGTGCACACTCGTCCCTGAGCCTGTGTGGGTTTTTGACTATATTTAGGCTGTACTGCTCCTCGTCAACAATGCAAACACAGTCATGTCAGTTAGACGGAAATGCATGCAGAAGGGGGGAGAGAAACAGAGCTGCAGCTAGCTACAGCTATACTTAAAGGAAGGCCTCTATAATTTGAAGATTTGTATTTTTGATCCTCCTGGTTCTGAGTTGTTAATCAGTTACAAAGCCAGGTAATGTCATCCTGTGCGTGTCAGGTCATTGTTTGTGTCATGTAATGGCTATAGGAGTAAGTCAGTGTTGGTTTACATTCTTCTGTCTGTTTTATCCACAGCAGGGGCCTACTACCCTGCACAGCCTCAGTTCACCCCTCCTGTGCAGGCAGCACCCGTCATTTTGAACCCAGCGCCTCAACAACAGCAACCACCACCTCCTCAGTCTTCTCAACACATCCCCACCAAACGGGAACGCAAACAGGTCAGCAGTCAGCATTTAAAGCTTTGTAACATCTTCTCTATTTTATTCAGTCACTACACACTACTGGTCAAAAGTTTTAAAACACTCCAATTTCCCCCCCTTTTTAAAAATTAATAAATTTAACAGTGCAAATTGTTCAAATCCATTGAGTAGCTTGAAATGATACAAAGGTAAGTGATGAACTCTGAAATTGAACAGTGGAAGAGGTTTGAACCACCATAAGTTAAAAATTTAGATCATTCCGACAGAGATTGCAATCAAAGCCCAGGTGTCGGGGAGTTCAGTTTCCTTCACCATTAAAAGACACTCAGACTGAGGCAAACTCTGACAGGAAGAGGTCTGGCAGACCCAAAGCCACAACTGAGTCAGGTTTCTGAGAATTGACAGCTTGTGTTATAGGCAGCTCACAGGACAACTGCTTCAAGCACAGCTTAACTTATTGGCTGCCATTAACACCTTTGAGCCGTTTTCAGACAGACATTCAGGAATATTTGCGGCCAGTTCGATTGGGTCTTTAACCAGAGTTGTATTTTCAGACACGCCACTTTTTTTCGGAGCATTGCCTTTTGACTGCTTTCAAACAGCAAGGAAATTTGGGGGGCGGGGAGCTGCAGCCAGGTGTACTTGGAACTACTCATGGTGCTTGCCTCAGGTGTCACCTGCTCATCGCTCAGTCATTGTTCCTACGTTCCTGACAAGAGCTCCAGATCTTCTCATCATTTGCCTTTGATCCTCGTTCAGAGGCTGATCCGATCTCACCACCGTCCACTCAAGCTTCTCCACTCTGCTCGCTCACCGTCACCAGTGGAGACACCACCTGGCTCCTGAAGTAAGCTCAACGCTGCTCAGCGCGCTGCACCATCGCGCTGAGCAGCATGAGTTTACTTCGGGGTGATAAGCAGGATCAGTGGAGAAGATTTGGAGCTCTGGTCGGAACATAGGAACATGACTGAGTGTTTTGGTTCGTGTTTTGGCCGGGGTGGAAATCACATGTTCTTATACACTGTCGTTCATGTGAGATACGTCATCAATATGTTCCCCGCCCCAAACCCCTCCCGCATTCACGGGACATCTCCTGTCTGTCTGAATACAAACACTGCACTGCATAAAGTCGGCTTTTATTACTAGGTCTTCAGTAGGATAAGTCCCAGACCAGATTAAGTGGGCCGACACTGCAGCGGTGCTTTCAGACAGAAAAGCGCAGTGGACAAAGGCGGGAGCATTCCCTTTTTCCCCTGAAAACGCACACATTGTTGAAGTATCTCATGTGAAAGGCAGTTTATAAGAACATGTGATTTCCCCCCCAACCAAAACAAGGGCCAAAACACTCTATAGCGTATCCATGTCCACATTCTCAAGACAGGCACCATAAGCAGTTCCAAGTACACTTGGCTGCAGCGCCCTTTTTTTTGGAAAATGACATGTACGTCCGCTGCACAAAGCTTACCCCTCCTTTCAACTGGACGTGTTGGCAGCGTGCAACATTTTCCTTGCAGCGTATCCCTTCCTACCGGGAGCGCTTCACACATGTGAATCACTCGCGTAGCATCACATCCAGCAGGTCCCAGTAGATCATGAAATTTTGTCAGTACATACAACAACAAGCAAGGAGAAATACGACAGCATGTATCCAGAAGGTATGTGGATTATTTTCACACCACCTACGGGCTTCAAACCCGTCACAGGTACTGTACTTTCTCGTAGTCTCACAAACGGAAATCTGCATGTATCCTTTTCTTTTGAAGCTTCTGTATACAAACGCCTGATTTCCTGTCTGGTCCAAACAAAACTGTGGAACTTGACGTGTTATAGAAGCGTACCGCTTAAAAAATAGAACTGCTGCGTTATGCTCGTGACACTGCGCATCTCATTCGCGCTGCTTTGCACTCAGTGGAAAAGGTCTCATTGAATTTAATGGCGGCTATCAGCCATGTATTACGCATCACTAATGCTGTGCGTTCAATGGAAAGCAGGGGTTACCTCATATACACCCCCTCAAATTAATCTGTTTGGCCAATTTGTGGACAGAGTTACCAGTGAAACCATGCAAGCATGTGTGTTTGCTTTTCTCACTCTGTGTCATTCTTAATGTAATAAAATACATTCAACAACTGTTTTTCGCCAAAAGTCACCTTTCAAACCCTTTTCTGATAAGCGGTAGTTCTTTTCAGAATCTATAATCAGTATCTCAAATACTCCTATTTGGAAAGGACAATAGAAAACACTTGTTCTTGGTTAAATCCATCACCTGTGTTCTGATATGCACCATAGGGAGTCTATCAAAAATTTGAACAGGACAAGGCTGCTTCTGCGTATTGATGATAAAACATTAGGACTCATTGGTGAAAGTGTCTCACGGGTCTCGTAGTCCATGCTGGTGGTACTTCACCTCTACACAAAATATCTTTTCCATAAAGGGTGAAACACAGATCTTAATTTGGACACTGAACCCCATGTAGCCCCCAAATTGCATGTTGGGTTGTGTGAATATAAAACTTGTAGTGTAAAAGCACTTTGAGTGGTCTGAATGGCTAGAAAAGTGCCGAACAAATACAGGACATAAACCATTTCATTCTGTCTTTGCCTCTTTCTGTAACATTCACATATAAACAATTTTTAACACCAGATTCCATGCAAAAAATATATATATATCATCAGGGTAAACGTTTTTTTTTTCTGTGCTTTTTATTTGCTTTTGCTCTTACTGTGCTGCAAAGAGAAAACTCAGAAGGGAGGGGGCTTAAGGACATGTCAGCACATAGCTCAGCTCCATGTGGCCACCAGTCTCCTCCCCCATCTGAGCCTGAAGGGCTAACCAGTTAGCCTTCCTTTGCTGCTGGACCATCCCCCGTCTCTTCCTGTGCTGGTTTCCTCTGCATTCAGAGGACAAGAGTTGTAAAATAATTTTGGAGGGTTTCTTCAGGCCTTGTGTGCTGTTGTTGTTCAACAAACACATAGTGACTAAAGGAATGGGGGGTGTTTACTCTGCTGGACCCTGCTAACTTTCTTTTTCCCCTCACAACCCTCCCATTCCTCCTGCTATGCCCCTCCTCCTCTCTCCAGCCCCTTTTGACTGTCTGTTAGTCTCTATGGGCGGGGGTGCGCATTCCAATACCGTAGCTTTACAAGGCCAATCTCTTTCTGCCTTTTTCCCTGCCTGTTCTGTTCAGCTTAGGAGAGGGAGTTGATCAGGTCGCTAGCTAGCAGTCAGGCCCAGCGCTGCTCTGTCCTGCTTTGTAAGACAGCTTGCCTCCAACACCCACGATGTGTATTTTTTCAGTAAAACTAAGGTGAAGCTACTCTTTTTTTCACCACTCTTGCTGCTTTATGGGGTTGAAAGTCCAACACTGAGAAAACTGGAGCAGCTACTCCAGCCCTGCGATGAAAGAGGCCCACCAGGGTTTGTAGCGATGTAGAGGAGTGGCAAACAAACTGAATCAGGTAAAGGTCAGTTCTGTTGAGCAAACATTGTTGCACTTTAAGTCAGAAGTGTGCTACGGAGCAAAGTGTTCTAGCTGCTGAGTTTTAAGGATCAATTTTTTAATGAATCTGTGCGTTCTGATTCATTGTGTAACAGCTGTTGCTTTTATAAAGTGAGTGCTTCCTGTAACTGAAATATTTACATTGAACAGAAAAGGATTCTTGTGAGCAGATTGTCTTTTGTTGTTCCGCATGTGTGTTGTGTGTTCTGTTGTCACTCACTTCAGTTCAGTTTAGTCTTTTTATATAGAGCCAATTCACAACAAAAGTCACCTCAAAGCGTTATACAAAAGCAGTGAGTTCAATTCACATCAAAAGGTCCAGATTCAAAGCCAATTATATACAATCGGTTCATTTGTGTTTTGCTTTTGTAAGAGTCAGGCCTTTTCACACTGACTTAAACCATCAGTGGAATTTGACTGTTTGGCTTCAAGTTGGTTTATGTGATTCAAGCTGTCAGACAGCTTTTCTGGTGACTCAGAGAACACTCATTTGAGCTGCAGAGGATTTTTGAAGCAGATGGTGTTAAGAATTTGATTGGGCAAAATGTAGATTTTTATTGCATGAGAAATTATGGTCATTACCAAAAGGAAAATGTCTCTAAGTGTTGGATTGCAGGAAGGCAACTCTGAAGCCCTTTCTTACTCTGGTTTACTTAAGTTGTAATCCTAAAGGGCTGGAGCTCTCACCCTTCATCCTCATGTCCCTCATAACTTGTTCTATCTAGGTTTTACTCAAAGACCTCATGTGTTTTCTTTACTGTACAGATCAGAATAAGAGACCCTAACCAAGGTGGTCGAGACATCACAGAGGAGATTATGTCAGGGGGCCGTAGTGGCTCCACTCCAACACCACCACAGGTGAGCTGAAGTAACATTGTCTAAATTCTATTCAAAGATTTGTTTTTTAATAGAGCTATACAAACTAAATATTACGTTAGAGTTGCTGTTGAAGCCTAAAATATTCAATTACTATTTATACTTATAGTAAATGTTTCACATTTAGTTTGTTAGCGTGGTATCTTATATGTAAAAATCAGTAAATGTAAAACTGACGTTCTTTATACCATTGTATTACTTTAACTAACCACTAGAGTTGAAAAAGATTGCTTGTTCTTACTACTAAGGATATGATCTGCTTTTGTTGTGTGTGTGTCCTCATACAGACAGCCCTATCTGGATCTGATAATACTGCAGTTTCCCAAGCTAATGGTGAGAGCATCATAACTGCTGCGACACCAGCTTTGGTTGGACCAGGTGAGTCAAACAAACTTTAGTTACTACTTGTATTTCTGTGTGTTTGTTTGTGTGATGCAAACCGGGAAGTAATACCACATGAAGGGTTGCATATCACCACCTACCGTAGCGGTGGTGAGTGCACTGTTTCGCTTCTCAGTGTGACATGAAAATTGGGACAGAGCTCTCAACGGGGGGGTTGATCTATTAGTTGAATTTCTGCCAATAGCTTGATTTAGATGTGCATGGAAACATAGTGACTGGTGGCTTAGTTGGGAAACACTGGGTTAGCCTGTGCTCCCTGTACCAGAGGAGCTGTGGTTTATTCCAGATTCTCTAAATTCCCATGTCAGTTAGTCTTAAGACATACCTGTTATGCTAATTGGTGATTCCTTTTTTGCTCACATTGAAGTGAAACCTATCACCCAGGTAGACTTTTATTTAGCCTTTTAATAGGCTTGTAGCACCATTTTAGTGGCATTCTTGAGACATTTTGCCATTACAAATCTGAGTGTCCTGGTGGGTCTTCATTCTGCTTCACAACCGGGTAGTAATTGAAGAGACAAGTTACAGGGACATCACTTCAGAAGGGTTTTTCATAAACAGGTATTGAAAATTTCTTTTGCATTAACATGGGTGACATGTTTGGCTGGATTTTTATTCTGCGATAGGATGTAATTGGACTTGCAGCAATCATTTACATACTCTTTTGTAATGCTCGATACAGAAGATCAGTCTTGATACCACATCAAATTAAATTCTGACTGAAACTCCTCATACAGATTATTACTGTGTAAATGATCACACTGTTTTTTCTATAATTTTTTAAATCAAGGGTAAATTGGATACAGGTCAATACTTACCTGGAGATCCTTGATCAAGATCAGGTTTTTATGTAAAGTTTTAATCACAGCAAGCCTAAAGGCTTGAGGCACATCATTAAAGATATATTGATCATCTCCAAAAATTGATATGGGAAAACCTCTAGACTAGACCACTAGAACGTCCACAGCCCAGCCAAGTGGCTGGATTAATTATAATTTGCATGCCCAAAGAGCAGCCCTCTACATTGTTTGCACATGGACAGCACAGCCATTAGGCTTTTCTAATTTGCAAGCCGAGTGTTGGACAAGTTTTTCATTATTTCCCCTCACTTCTGTTACTTCCTAGTAAGAGATCGACACAACTTACCGTATGTTTTTCATTTCTTGCTGAGATTTGTTGCTGATGCACAAGTTTTAAACAAACCTTCTTTTACATACAAAATATTGCAATGAGTGCTGGTCCGGTGACTGAACTGTTCTGTAGTTATGGCTCGGTTTCAGCCTACAGGAACCATATTTGTTTGCTAGTAAAAGCAACTTGTTGTAGAGAACAGCAGCTCTTCCATCAGGTGTGGAGACGCTACAGAGTCAGACCCGCCTCAGTCAGACCACGCGGTGAGTTGCTTCATGTGGACCAGAGTCTGGGGGTGGACAAAATCTTATTGTTTGCGATATATCGTTTAAAAACTCTCCTCACCATAAAAATGTGTCTCCTCGCGATAATAACGATAAGTCATGCTGATGATGTAGTTTTGTGCGTGCCTGATTCACGTGCTGAGTGGCGGAAGGCAGAGGTGAGGCTGAGGAAGAGCTTGTAAAGCGAGAAGCTAACTCCACAATTTGGAACTGGCTTGGTTATAGAAAATCAGATGAGGAGTAAACTACTGTAATATGCAAAGTTTGCAGAAAAGCTATGGTTACAAAGAGTGGAATCACATCCAATCACATCCACTATACAGTCATGTGACTTCACCCCAGACAGATATTAGTCCCACTGAGTCCAGAATGTTGATAAATTGCGTCCGCCTGAAGCTGTTGCAGCTGATCACCTGTGCTCGGATGCAAAGGCAAAATATTTTCTGTCTAAAACAAACAACTGCACACTATCACCATATCACCGATTTCATTCACAGCCCTAGTCACTTCTGAGTCTAAAAGGACCTCTTAAGAAATACAGAAGGGAGTGGGAAAAGAACCCTGAATTAAAAGGCTGGTTGAATCCACACAATAACAAGAACATCACATTTACAAGAAAATTATGCAAGTTAGGCCATTTGATATAGGCTGATAAATGGCGACTCCTACCTGTAGCTCAGTTATTGATTCAGTCCATGGCAAAGAACTCACGTATCTGCCCTGGCTCTTCTCAAGCAAACTGAAACTTCCTGCAAGATCCTCTGTTCTCCTCATGCCATGCACGCCTCACTTCTCCACCCAGCCAAAAAAATCCTCTGAACCATCCTCCAGCCGAACCCGCAGCCAGATTTCCCTCACTTCAGCCACCTGCTGCTTTGTGTTAGCGTAAGCAGCTAAAAACCTTCCCACACAACCCTGCTAAGTCACATGTCGGGAATCCCCTTCGGCAAGCAAATAAGGTCAATAATCACTACATATCCCCGGTTCGTCCAGTTGCTCGACCTGCAGACTCCACAGTACCAGCCTCACTGTGCCGGACTATTCACCGTGTTAGGGAACCGGCAATGGTGCCCGCTGCTCTGCCAGCTATTGGCTGGTAAATGTAATCAAAATTCCAGCGTCATGCCCATCAGAATAAATATTTTATTTTATTTTTCTTCAAATATAATTTCTAAAGAACATGCTGTATTTTCATTCTACAACCCTCTAAACACCCCGTGGAGGTATTATTTTGTTACAAATATTGCTTTTATTGTACCTTTGAGTCGTTGCTACTGAGGGTTAGAGGGATTCATGGTTCTACAGGAACTGGATTGTTTATTAGTCTGGCTACAGAACTAAAAAGAAACGTGGGGTTGTTCTTGTCCTCCTCCATTAGAATCAGAATTGGTTTGCAAGTGTTACCAGCACAATGCAAGGAATTTGTCTTGAGTGAAGCTTCAGAGAATACATTTAAGTAAGAATAACAAACACAAGAACGAGCAGTATTTACATGACCAATGTGCTATAATGCAAATGTCTCTGCATTACTTAATAAACTGTAAGATGCAGTGGGGGATGGCATGTGATTGTTTAGATAGCATATGTACGGAGTCCTACTGGGCCTTATCCAATAGGCCAGAAGCAGTAGTACTCAGCTCTGACGTTGCGAAGGCCTCTCTTGTATGTGAACACACCATCCCTCCAATTTTTACAAAAAAATCTTCCAACATGATGGAATGTAATTTTCTTTCCTTCTTGCAGTTGTTTGTAAAGTATGCAGCTCTGAATTAAAGCACTGAGCCTCCTGTGACTGATACATATGTTAAGCTTTTTGTTAGAGAGCAGCTAGCTGTGTAAAATGTACCAAACTATTAAAAGTTTATGCAAGGTCGCGTTAAGTTCAGGTTGTAATACATTTTAGGTTCATGCTGAAGTTTCACTTGAAAGCCAAATATTCTTAACTTTTTGTCTCACGTGAGTTTCTTGCTAGCATAACACTTTTAACATTCTAACTCTACTCTTGACAAATCTTCATTTGTATTGCCCCACTTCATCCTCCTATATTGCATAAAATTTGTATTAGATAGCAGAGTCTATTGTAAGTGAAAGAATTGTAACACAAGTGAAACTTAAGAGACTAGCTGATGGTTAGACTTGGCTTTGTGAAGGCTGTTGCTTTTTTGTTCTAGTGTATTTTGTGACTTTGCCAAAGGAATATTCTAAATTTAAAACTAAAGGATTATTCTAGTAAATGGGATTCAGTTTTTCTTGGTGAAATTAATGGTTAATATGTGTTTTCAGCAATGGGGCATATGTTGTTTTTTGTTTTCTTTTCATTCCACCATAAGATATAACGCAAGAAACCAGTCAGGTCAGCCGAGATGAAACAGGTTGTCTACATTTGAAATTCTTAAATTGGTCAGAGCCAAGTATTTTTAGGACATGAACTATTTTTCTGTTTTCAAGTTAAACCACAAAATTAAAGCCAGAGTTCTTTTCGTTACATCACAGATGTACAGTTTTCTCTTATTCAGTTTACAGTGTTTGTGATAAATTAAGTGTAGTGACAGAGCATACAACAGGTTTTATAGCCACATTAAAAGTTAAGTGTTTACAGCTTAACTTGAGGGTGGTGAAAAAGACACTTTCATTGCACGAGGAAATTAGAGATACACCTCTTTTTCATAGTGTTTGCTCACATTAACATGACTAAAACAAGAAAGATGTAGATTTTCATTTCATGTCTATCAGGTTGCTAAATAAAGATAGGGGGGTGGATGGGAGGGGAATAATTGTAAAACAACCCAAGAACTTGTGACCTGGACTGTGTGACACATTTTCATCTGTTTTATGAACTTTTTTCTGACTCTTGTCTCTCCAGATGACAAAGAGAAACATACTCCACCTCCTCTGTCTCAGACCCCTGAACCTGCTTCGGCTGTGCCCATCCCCTCAGAAACCACCTACTCTGACAACACTAAGACGTCTGTCCCTCCCTTACTGTCAGAGTCAAAGAGCACCCCTTTCAGCGCCATTTCCACACTTGCACCCTGTGCTCCTGTTGCAGACACGATGGATGCCCCTAAACCTCAAAGGGGAACCACACCTACCCTCCAAGTAGCACCTGAGGTACCTGCCTACCCAGCACCCCTACCTGACCACGTTCTTACTTCTGCAAAGAACCAAACAGACAAGACAGATAAAGAGGCAGAAGAGGAGGCGGTCAAAGAGGAAGACACTAAAGTGGAAGAGGCAGATATCTCTTTAGACACATCCAGTGCTCAGCCTTCCAGCACCAACGGTGTGGCTGAGATGGAGCTGGAAAGGCCCTCAGTGACAATGTCGCTCAGTCACTCTGAGGACCCTCTAGATTCTCCTATTGCACAGCCAGAGGAGCTGTGTCTACCCAATGGCCTCCCACTCCCAGCTCCTCAGGACCCTCAGGCTCCTGCCATCTGCACATCTGAGCGTGATGACAGTCCCATAGCTGAGCCAGATGTTAGTCAGCAGCGTGTCATGGAGATCTCTGTCGCTGAAGCAGCCAAACAAGCCGTAGTATCAGCTGTACCTGCTGACCAATCAGCATCTGACGAGGAAGTCCCCATCGAACCAGTCGCCCAGGCAAACCCTCCTCAGCCTGAAACTCTAGATGCGAGTTCCAAGGCTGTCCTGGATGTTAAGGAGGAACCTTCAGTGCCCCATTCTAATGCCAAGGAAGAGACACCTGCAGAACCTCTTTCCACAGCCAATACCACACCAGAAGCAATGTCTGCTCTTCCGCCTCCCACTGCAGTGGAGAAAGAGGACTCCCCTCCTACTCAGCCTGTCCCCCCTACCCCTGTTGAAACTTCTATGCAAGGTCAGTTTCTTTGTGATATTCTACAAAAATCATTTTTGTATAAAAAAATGTGTTCCTACAAACTACCAGAAAGCCTTTTTTTCAACTGACTCCACTATTTATTTAAGATCTTTTTCAGCAGAAAAATGCTTCTAACAACATGCAGTAATCGGAGGCTGATTGTCCTCTTTTCTAGCTGCCGTGTCTGTGCCAAAGAAGAAGAGGAAGTTGAAGGATCTGAACAAAAAGGAGGCTGTAGGAGATCTCTTAGATGCCTTTAAAGAGGTAGTGCTTTTTTTAGTAATTTGCAATACTCGTTTTCTCATTCAAACCTCTGTTGGAAAAATACCAACCTGAACCCAACAGAATAACAAAAACACTCAGATACTTTTGATTTTCAGTAAGATTGAGAAAGTAGAATGTCCTGTGTCTGACAAATCAGTGTTCAGGGATTCACTACAGAAAATGCAGACAACACAGATAAACAGAACACCCCCTCCCTCTGTCGCTTTCAGTCAGCCTATATGTCTATATGAATGTCTGCAGTTTTCCTTTTTACATTTCTGATTTGCATTTAAAATCCTACAAAATGTTGATTACCAGAACAGAATGATAAACATTTAGTTATGGTATTTACAGAGACAGAATCTATTTCTCAGGTACCTAAAAAAGACACATGCAGGAGGAGAGAAATAACCTAAGCTGATTTTTAATATACTGTACATGATTTATTCTGAATTTGGATATAAATGTTAATTTTTTTTAATTCTCCTATTGGACTTTTCTCATCAAGGAGCAGGTAGTTGTGCAACCTGAGCCTGAGCCGGCCCCTGCCCCAGCGCCAGAGCCAAAGCCCGCTGCTGCTACCCCTCCTGCCTCAGAGGAGGCAGACTTGACCTGGGAGGATAAGGAGGACAAGCTGGATGCTGAGAACATTCAGCCTGATCCTCACAAGCCGCCCGCCACTGACAAGAAGTACCAGTACAAAGAAGGTGGGTCCCTGAACTTTTCAATTTTTCAACTTTTCAATTCAAATTTGGAATTTGAATTGGTGATTTATAATTCCCAGCAGCTTTCTTTTATCTTTTATGCAGCTAAAAGTACTAAATAAATTCTGGCACAGATCAATTCATTTGGATTGGGGGGAGGGGGGTGTATCGGTGTATGTATATGGGGGT